>CM035168.1:92968834-93568834 GCA_020205615.1 Panax quinquefolius | reverse complement strand
GATAAGATAAGGGTAATTACCCAAAGGTTAAAGGGAGTATGGGGGATAATGGTATAGATATAAATTTTATATCTATACTAATTCACTAATACCCCCATTTCATCTTATTTCCTTTTCATTTTATCTCATTCTCTTCCAAGCTAAAAGAAAGAAAAATAAAGAGAGAAAAAGAGAGAGAGAGAGAGAGAAAGAGAGAGTGGTTGGGGATGAGGGAGGAAAAAGAGAGAGGAGAGTTCAAGTTCATGCATCCTAAGTTCATCCATTACTTTCGAAAGACAAGGAGGGTAGCTAACAAAGCAAGGTGAAACCTTAAACCATTTTCCTTCTCTTCTTATTTGTTTTGTTTTCAAGGTTATTGAGGGGTATTTCTCTAAGACTCAAAAACCCTTAGATCCATATACTTCATGTAAGGATTTAAGCATCTTGAGTGTTAGAATAATGATCCAAAGGAAGAAAATGAACTTATATTCCTTAAGGGTGAAAACCCTAGCTTTTTCTTCATTTTGATCCTTTATAACTTGAGATCTACACCTCTGATTTGTGATCCGTCAAAGGATGGTGCTAGATATATAAGTTACCTAGAAAACCCAAGTGGTAGAATGTGAGACCCCAAATTTTATGAAATGAAAGTATTCAATTTCTTATAATTATTATTTTATTTAGTAAATGGTTAAATTGATAAAAGGTTAAAGTTAAGGGTGTTATTTGAAAATTTTTCAAAGTAAGAAAGTTTTCATAAAATAATCGGTGATAAAAGTACAGTAATTGTTGCATAGTAGTGCACAATATTGATTATTGATGCTTACGCAAGAAGTCACTCAGTTATACTCAATTATTGCTACAGTAATTGTTGCATCATATCTCTCATATTATTGATTCAATTGTTGTCACAGTATCATCTGCATAATATGTTATATTATTAAATCAATAATTGAGACGACAAAGTTATTCATATTATTATTTGTAATATTGACAATGTCTAGAAGTTCTGTCAAGGAGAGATTTGGTCACCTAATTGCGCGCCAATAAGGAGAAATCCTTATCAAAAAGCCCCCTCTTTCTTGGGAACGACCTAGTTGTTAAATATTGTGAGTTATAATATTAATAATGAATAAGTCCGTGTTGATTAAAGATGAAATTGATAGTTCCATTGTGTTGGGATTATTAGTGTTAGTGAAAATCGACATTTATTTCGATAATAATTGATGTCTGGAAGTTATACTAACCAATCAGGTAATTAATCGGATAAATGAACAATTAATTGCTATTAATTCATATGCTTATAACTATTTATTCACATGCGTGTACTATTGATTCACATTCATGTACTATTAGGGGAGGTGGTACAATATTGATAATACTTGCATGATTAAGTTAAAAATGGAGGTATAGATGGAGGTACTATACTGTAATTCATATTTTCACATGATTGAACTATTGAGTCACATGATTGTACTATTAATTCACATGATATACTATTAGGGGAGGTGGTGCAAGTTTGATAATACTTGCAGGACTAAATTAAAAATAAAGGAAAAGATGAAGGTATTATACTGTAATATTTCGAGCCCCAAAACGTGCAATTATCAAAACTATATTTTCCTATAAATAGAAGCTCATTCTTCTTTCATTCTCACCAATTCACTAAGTCTAACAAGAGTAATTATAGAGAGAGAAGCTATTGAAAGAAAGAAGAAGAGCAGTTTGCTACTTCACTACTCCAGTATCCAGTCTTCTTCTGAGGTAAGGGGTATTATTCTTTCGTATTCATGAAGAGAGTTATTTTCTTTCAATACTCGTAAGGGTTGTTATTCCATTCTTTATTATTATGTTGGAATAACCTATCTATGCAAAGTACCGCATACATGGTGAAATTCTTCTGTTATTCCATTCTTTATTATTCTGTTGGAATAATCTGTCTGTGCGGTCTATCGCATGCCAGGGGAATTCTGTTGTTATTCCATTCTTTATTATTCTGTTGGAATATCCTATCTGTTCGAATTACGCATGACCTGGTTCCGTTCTTTATTATTCTGTTGGAATATCCTGTCTGTGCGGATTACGCATTTGACACGGGTTCCATTCTTTATTATTACATTGGAATAACACATACATGTGGATTACCACATGCATGGTGAATTCTTCTGTTATTCTATTCTTTATTATTATGTTGGAATAACCTGTCTATGTGGATTACCGCATGCATGGTGAATGATCCTTCGTATTCATTCTTTATTAAATTGTGCAAATGATATGTCTACGTGGATTACCGCATGGCGGGTGAAAATCCATTTGCAGTTTTGTATATTCTATTATACTCATCTGGAATATCATTTCTTTTGTACTTGTCATGAAATATCGTTTTCTTTGGTATTTTTCTGTTACGAGTTACTATTCACGGGTTACTATTCACCCAGTTACTATTTACTTTAGTATTATTCACTCGGGTATTCGGGGCACTTTTCGTGTCAGAGTACTATTCATGAATTACTATTCATGGGTTACTATTCACCCAATTACTATTCACTCTAGTATCATTCACTCGGGTATTTGGGGTACTTTTTATGTCAGGGTACTTTTCACGGGATACTATTCCCGAAGTACTATTCATAGGGTACTATTCACGGGGTACTATTTACCCAAAAAAGTTATTTCTTTTCCGTTCAAATTATTTTTGATACATGAATATTATTCTTGAATTTTAGTCCACAAAGCATTATCACGTTGACAATTTAGATATTTTTAAACTCTGGATAAATTTAAAGTCTTTAATATTTATCCTTGATTGCGTTTGATTAATGCTTATATCATTGTCATCATCCTCATGCTTATATTGTGATGAAAGTCATATTTGGCTTACGTGCATAGATGGACTGTTGATTATTGGTTTTATGGTTGTATATCTTTGGCTTACGTGCAAAGATGGACTGTTGATTATTGATTTTACAATTGTATATTTTTGGCTTACGTGCAAAGACGAACTGTTGATTAAAAGATTTGGCCCGTAGTGCAAAGATGGACAGGTGTATAACATGATCATGACCACTGGTGATACTAACGAATATCCTTGGCCCGTAGTGCATGGATAATTCGATAATGTGATTGGCAGGATCATGACCATTAGTTAACAGTTGAATGTCTTTGGTCAGTAAAAATTTTGAGACAACTGATTGGTATGATCATGACCATTGGTTTTATAGTTGAATATCTTTGGCCCGTAGTGCAAAGACAACTGATTTGTGACGCCCCCAAAATAGGTATACATCACCTATTCTGAGTCACCAAATACATGGTACAAAATACAAATACAACCTTAAATATTCAATATGAGTTGTGAGTTTTAATATAAATATTATCTTCTAGATAATATTCAAACTCAAAATAAGTTCTCAATACATTTATTATCACACTATTTCATAGAATAGTGAGGACTACTAATACTATCATCTGGACCGTCACTCCGTTCCCCGACTAGTCCCTGCTACGTTCTCATTTCCTGAAGAGAACAATGAAAGCAAAAAGGGTGAGCTCAACTAGCCCAGTAAGAAATATTATGACTAAGATAATGCAGAATAATTTATCTTTAGTCTTCAACAATGTTAAACTGATAAAATATAACAAACATCAAGTTTAAGCTGCAATGAACAAGCAATCCATTAGAAAGTCAAGTAGAGAATAAAATCTACTATCTTCTATGATTTAAAAGGTTTTTCATCACTTTTATCGCTGAGACCCAACTTAATAAATAATCCACATCATCCCTGTACTACGGCCAAGGATATTCATTAGTATCACGACCACAAATTATCCATGCAATACGGGCCAAGGATATTAATGTTTTCATCAATGCTCATGATCATGCCAACAACTATCCATCAATGCACTACGGGCCAATGAAGATTTTTACCACATCATTTGTAACTTTACGGTCATGATTATTGATAAGTGGGTTTTATACCTACTTATTGGATATCAATTCACGCGAACTATGCCCATCTCAAGCACATTTTAGTGTGTTTATAGTTGCATTTCATGCTATTTCGCATTGCATGTACTGAGAACTCTTTTGGTATAAAAGTAGAGGAAATGGCCTAATATAGTGGTATTAGATGGCATAAGGCTAATGGGTGCATGGCGTGAGGATCTAGTGGAGCAAGGAAACCAAGCATGAAAGGAATGAGTAGCAGAATAAATCAGTAGCAACAGTAATACTGCAGAACCAGAATCATAAGCAAAACTAGAATGCAGATTGCGAAGCCGCAAATGCGACCCTGCACGATTATCTGAACTTGAGGACGCGAGCCTTGCCGTAACAATTCCGGATGGACTTGATTTTGAAGACGCGCGCCCGCGCGAGGATTACAAAGGAGGGTCGCATGGCCGCGCGTGATGACTGATGTTGCTGAGCTGTTTATTTTAATTTTTAATTTTAAGGGTTGTAATTAATTAAAAATGATTCTGACTGATGTCAGACGAGGATTCAGTAGTTTTTACGTATTTTTCATATTGGTAACTAGGGTTTATAGTCTGAGAGAGATTCCAACGTAGAACGAAGCCTAAACTCCATCTTTTCTAATTCTTCTTGGGATTTTCTATCATTGTGGACAACTATTAGTATTTTGCTGGATTTATATGAGAATTTGAACGTTACTAGTGGATTATAATCAGCAATTGGGTTTGATCGTTTCTATCATTTTTCTTTCAATTGTTTGCTTATTAGCCATGTTTAGCTTTGATCCCATGATGGCTTTTGGTTCAGTCATGAACTAAACTCCATTATGGGATTCTAACGGATTTTAATATGTAGTTTAATTGTGTGCTTGATAGCTGGTTATATATCATAAGGAATTTCTATCATGGTTGTTTTGCATGCATGAATGCTTGATCACCATTCGTTTTAAGTGCTTGTATAGAATTGAAAATGAACATGCGAGTATGGATTGTAATCTTGATAAGCGACGTATATGAAATTTGTTTTTGCATGGCTTGTGTATTTCGTGAACCAGATAGACATATACTGTTTCACCGTATGAGTTAAAATAAGGGCTTGCGCTTAAATTCAATATGGTTGCAATTTCACATAGACATATAGTGATTTTGGTTATATTGATGATTACATGGTGTCTATCGCATGTGGATGCTATGTAAGTAGGTCATAGTACATTGAAAAATGGCTATGTCTATATTAGTGCTCTTGGCTACTTTCCTGTGATATGTGAACTTTCTTTCATGATGGTGGTAATTAGATGAAGTATTAAATGAAGTTAGGATCCCATTATTTCAAGACTTGATTTATTCCATTATTATTCTTGTTTTAGTTATTATTTGCATTTAGAGTAATTCGCAATTATAATATTTAGTTTAAGCATATAAAAATAGTGATTTAGTTGATGCATAGTGGTTTGAATTAAACAACTTTCTCTGTGGGATCGATACTCTACTTACTCTGTATTACTTGTTGACACATGTATGCTTGCATGAGTTAGAGCTCTTTTGTTAGAACTAAAAAAGAGGCAACAAGTTTTTGGCGCCGTTACCGGGGAAAGGCGTTTAAATTTAAATAATTATCATCAATTTTAAGCTAGATTGTATGACTTAGACACATCTATTCTTATCTTATTTCTATTTTTGTTTTTTTTTGGTTGCAGGTACTTGTAGATTTTTATGCACATGCGATCATCTAATTCCGAGTTAATACCAACACAGGATAATATTAATGGAAAAGGTTGGAAATCAAGTGTGCGGAGAAATTTGCAAGCATAGTTAGAAGTTACTATACCGGACATGGCAGAAGAACAAAGAGTAAAGCAAAGAGAAGAGCACAGGGCTCTAAGAGATTATTCCATGCCGAATATCAATGGACTACAGTCGAGCATAGTCAGACCGGTAATAGCAGCAAATACTTTCGAGATTAAACCGGGCACTACTCAGATGGTGCAGAATTCGGTACAGTTTGGGGGTACTGAACTCAATAATGTTCAAATTGTCAACATGATACTGATTTATGGGGTAAAATTCAAGAATGCTCAGAAGAATATTTCCATGAAAAGATACTGGATGAAGCGCAAATATCCAGGATATTCTACTAATTTCATGGAGTATAGAAGCCAAAGCTTTAACCAACTGAGTATAATAGAATATATGAAACTGCAAATGGATTTTCGCCAGCCATGCGGTATTCTACGTAGACAGATCATTTCCATAGTTTAATAAGAAATGAATACAAAGGATCATTCACCATGCATGCGGTAATCCACATAGACAGGTTATTCCAACAGAGTAATAAAGAATGGAACCAGGTCATGCGTAATCCGCACAGACAGGATATTCCAACAGAGTAATAAAGAATGGAACCAGGTCATGCGTAATCTGCACAGACAGGATGTTCCAACAGAATAATAAAGAATGGAACCAGGTCATGCGTAACCCGCACAGACAGGATGTTCCAATAGAATAATAAAGAATGGAACCAGGTCATGCGTAATCCGCACAGACAAAATGTTCCAACAGAATAATAAAGAGTCGAATAACAACAGAATTCACCAGACATGCGATAGACCGCACAGATAGGTTATTCCAATTGAATAATAAAGAATGGAATAACAACCCTTACGAGTATTGAAAGAAAATAACTCTCTTCATGAATACGAAAGAATAATACCCCTTACCTTAAAAAGAAGAGTATTCCGACGGGTAGGGTGGGGATATACTTGAAGAAAACTTGCACTATTTTCTACACTCAAAGCTTTCTTAAACTCTAAAGAAATACGCTCAAGATTATAGAAGAAGAATTCTCTGAATTTCTGGTGTGTTTTTCAATTCTAACTAAGCATTCTATTTGTAGGAGAATGGAAATGATACTGCAATAAAATATAATATATTCTTTTTATAATTATATAATAAAACAAAATTTATATATATATATATATTATTTAAAATCTAATAAAACAAATAACTTTATAAAAGTATTCATTGCTTTATATAAAAGATTTTACTATATGAAAATACTACGCAGCCTTATGCAAATACTATGCATAATAAAATATAATATATTCTATTTATAATCAAATAAAACAAAACTTTATAAAAAGTATTACATTTTATATACAAAGATTTTACTATGCAAATACTATGTAGGCACTTTATGCAAAACCCACATGCATAATAAAATATATTATATTCTATTTATAATCAAATAAAACAAAACTTTATAAAAAGTATTCTATTTTATATAAAAAAAATTCTGTTTTATTACATTTATAATAATAATAAAACAAAATTCATCATCATTATTATAATTCACACTATTAATCGACCAGATCGTTCCCCGAAAAGAGGGGGCTTTCCAATAAGGATTTCTCCCTATTGGCGTGCAATTAGGTGGCCAAACCTCTCATTGACAGAATTTCTAGACATCGTTAATATTGAAAATAATAATATTAATAACTTTATCGTCTTAATCATTGATTTAATAATATATAAAATATTGACAATAATTAAATCAAATAACGTGAGATACTATGCAGCAATTACTGTAGCAATAATTGAACAAAACTGAGTGACTTCTCACGTAAGCATCAATAATCAATACCAGTGTGCTCTTTATGCAACCATACGTATTACATTATATACTTTAACACAAGGGTGTTTCAATAGTTAACGGTAAAACTTATGCCGTTATTTTTATAAAAATATTTTTGTCGTTTTCTCAATCTGACAATAATTCCGTTGTGGGGTCCACCAATGATCGTACCGTCGTACGGATATTCCCCGACAAAAAGAATATTCCCCGGCCAATCGAATATTATACAACAACTTGCATACTTTTCAAAATTTATAAATATTACTCACAACTATAACATTATCTCAAATCCACACCATAATTTTGAAAAAATATTTCGAGAAAATTATTCGTAAAATTTAGGATTTTACAATCTCCCCTCCTTATGAAATTTTGCCCTCGAAATTTATGTACGTATCTGGTATGCCAAACAAAGGAGGACACTTCGTCATATTTTAACTCTTGAGGTATAACCTTTGAGCGTAAAATATATTTCAAGATTTTAACAGGTACATCTTCATACGTTAAATTATCCGCTATCTCGCCCGATTCTAAATTAATAATGTGGATTGGGTCATCCACATATTTACGTAACATCGATACGTTAAAAACGTTATGAACACGCGACATATTTGGCGGTAAAACGAGTCTATAAGCCACAGTTCCTACTCGATCGAGGATTTCAAATGGGCTAATTAAATCGAGGGTTGAGATTTCCTCTCTTCAGCAACTCTTGCTTTTAAAATAACGCCCTCTTGAACCTTCTTCTTTGTATTCATCAGCTCCGGGTCTGTAGCTTGCACTGCTTTAACTTTATTGATTAAAGTCGATTCTACTCGTATATTTGATATCACCACGTGGGTTCTTAGAGTCTTTAACTCTATCTTCATCATTTGTAAGTTATACGAAATGGGTTTTTGTGTTAACAATATCGCACTCGTAAACGCATACGATCTTCTACTCAATGCGTTAGCTACCACGTTCACTCTTCTATAATGATATTGAATGGTATAGTCACAACCTTCAACAGCTCGAGCCAATGTCTTTGACGCATTATACGTTCGTTTTGGTTGAAGAAATATTTGAGGGTTTTAAAAATGGGTTTTGTACTGGGGTCAATACAAAATTCGATTTCACGCTCTTGGTTAGGTCAAGAAGTTTTCAGGGAATACATCAGAAAATTTATTAATAATAGAAATATCGTTCAAAATTGTGACCCTCATCCAAGACTTGGATAGTACGTCACATTGATACCTATCAACTTGCCACCGTTATTCACGACGTCCCCTACGGAAAGTCTGGCTTAGGTGCATTCCACACAAGGAAGTCACCAACGAAAGGTTTGGGGCTCTTTACTTATGGCTTGATATGACAATGATTGACTTTAGTGGTTTGGTTGCTTGAATTCGTATAACAGGTTGGTTAGGAATATAAAAGCTAACAATCTTATGAAAATAATCAATTTTAGCACGATGAGTAGTTAACCAATCGATTCCTAAAATCACATCAAGGGCAAGTATTTTCAAAGAGATAAGATCGATGGGTAACGTGAGGGTATCAATATGAATCAAACAATATTTATAAACAGTGGAGGTAACAAAGGTTTCTCCTAACGGAGTTTCAACAGATAAGTCAAAGTCTAATTTCTCAGGAGTCAAATTTAAACATTGAGCGCAAGCAAGAGAGATAAAAGAATGGGTAGAACCGGTATCAAATAAGGTATAAACTTCGCTAGAGTTTATGATTAACTTACTCGTGACAACTTTGTTCGAGTTCCTCGACAAACGCTCTCACTTAAACTACCGGCTTTGACATGTCTGAGACATCCTTTGGCATCACTATCCCAGCTGGACTTTTTGACTTCACTACACGACAAAATCGAGCTAAATGACCTTCTCTTCCGCAATTAAAACATGCTTTGGATTGCTGCGTACAGTTTGGACGGATGTGTCCCTCCTGTCCGCATTTGAAACATACGACCGGTGGTCGTTGTAAGACCCCAACTTTTATGAATAAATAATAATTTTCTCGAAATATATTTTTGAATATTATGGTGTGGATTTGATATAATATTATAGTTGTGGGTAATATTTACAAATTTTGCAAAGTAAGCAAGTGGTTATATAATATTCGATTGGTCGGGAAATATTCGTTTTAACAGGGAATATTCGTACGATGGCACAATCATTGGTGGACCCCACAACAGAAGTATTGTCATAGATAGAAAATGACATAATTATCTTTTTATAAAAATAACGACGAAAGTTTTACCGTTAAACCGTTGAACTATCCATTAGTAAAGTACAAAGAATGCTGCGTGGTTGCATAAGAGTAATGCACCTCAGATTGATTATTGATGCTTACGTGAGAAGTCACTCAGCTTATACTCAATTATTGCTATGAGAATTCACGCATCATATCTCTCATATTATTAATTCGATTATTGTCACAAGATCATCCGCATAATATGATATATTATTAAATCAATAATTGAGACGACGAAGTTATTCATATTATTAAATTATAATATTTACAATGTCTGTAAGTTACACAAGGAGAGGTTTGGTTATCTAATTGCTACCAATAAGGAGAAATCCTTATCGGAAAGCCCCTATTTCTCAGGAACGAATTGATTGTTAAATATTGTGAGTTATAATATTAATGATGAATAAGTTCGTGTTGATTAAAGATGAAATTGATAGTTCCATTGTGTTGGAATTATTAGTGTTAGTGGAAATCGACATTTATTTCGATATTAATTGATGTCTGGAAGTTATCTTGACCCGACGGGTAATTAACTTAGGATAAATGAGCAATTAATTGCTATTAATTCACATGATTATAACTATTTGTTCACATGTGTGTACTATTGATTCACATTCTTGTACTATTAGGGGAGTTGGTGCAAGATTAATAATACTTGCATGACTAAGTTAAAAATGGAGGTATAGATGGAGGTACTATACGGTAATTCGTATTTTCACATGATTATAACTATTGATTCACATGATTGAACTATTGATTCACATTATTTACTATTAGGGGAGGTGGTGCAAGTTTGATAATACTTGCAGAACTAAATTAAAAATGAAAGAAAAGAGGAAGGTATTATATTGTAATATTTCGAGCCCCAAAACATGTAATTATTGAAACTATATTTTCCTATAAATAGAAGCTCATTCTTCCTTCATTTCTCACCAATTCACTAAAGTTATAGAGCAATTATTATAGAGAGAAATTATAGATAAAAAGATGAAGAGAAGTCTGCTACCTCTCTACTCCAGTATCCAGTTTCTTTATAAGGTAAGGGGTATTATTTCTTTCGTATTCATGAAGTGAGCTTCTGTTATTCCATTCTTTATTATTATGTTGGAATAACCTTTCTATGCGAAGTACCGCATATATGGTGAAATTCTTCTGTTATTCCATTTTTTATTATTATGTTGGAATAACATACATCGCGGCACCGCATACATGGTGAAATTCTTCACGTTATTCCATTCTTTATTATTCGTTGGAATTTTCCGTCATGCATGCGGATTACACTAGACTCGGTTCCATTCTTTATTATTACATTGGAATATCCTTTTCATGCGGATTACGCTAGACTCGGTTCTATTCTTTATTATTACGTTGGAATATCTCGTGCATGCGGATTACACTAGACACGGTTCCATTCTTTATTATTCGTTGAATAACCATGCATGCGGCCTATCGCATTGCATGGTGAATTCTTCCGTTATTCCATTCTTTATTATTACATTTGGAATATCCCGTCTGCATGCGGATTACGCATGACCGGTTCCATTCTTTATTATTTTGTTGGAATAACTCGTCATGTGGATTATCACATGCATGGTGAATGATCCTTCGTATTCATTCCTTATTAAATTGTGGAAATGATCTATCTACGTAGATTATCGCATGGTGGGTGAAAAATCCATTTGCAGTTTCATATATTCTATGATACTCATTTGGTTAAAGTTTTGGCTTCTATACTCCATGAAATTAGTGGAATATCCTGGATATTTGCGCTTCATCCGGTGTCTTTTCATGGAAATATTCTTCTGAGCATTCTTGAATTTTACTCCACAAAGCAGCATCATGTTGACAATTTGGACGTAATTAATTTCAAGATAAATTAACTTATAAATCTTTAAAATTTATTCTTGAACTTGTTTTATTGAATTATTATGTCATTGTTATCATCCTCATGCTTATATTGTGATGAAAGTCATCTTTGGCTTACGTGCATATATGTACTTGGTATGATTATGACCAGGGATTATTCGGTATAATCATGACCTGTAATGTTATAAATGATGTGGTAAAAGTCCTCAGTATCCTGTAGTGCATTGATAGACATTTTTTGGTATGATTATGACTAGGGATTATTCGGTATAGTTATGACCATTGATGGTTTAATGAATATCCTTGGCCCGTAGTGCAGGGATGACTCGATGATGTGGTTTATTTATTGTCGAGTCTCGCCGATAAAAATTGATGAAAACATTTTAAATCATAGAAGATAGTAGATATCATGCTCTACTTGACTCTTCTAATGGATTGCTTATTCCGCTGCAGTTAAACTTCATGTCTATTGTATTTTATCAGTTTAACATTGTTGAAGACTAATGATAATTTATTCGCATTATCTTAGTCATAATATTTCTTCATCATGGGCTAGTTGAGCTCACCTTTCTTTCACCGTTTCTCTTCAGAAATGAGAACGCGTGGCGGACTAGTCGTGAAATCCGGAGTGATGGTCCAGATAATAGCATTAGTAGTCTTCACTATTCTGTTAAATAGTGTGACAATAAATGTAATGAGGACTCCATTGAGTGTGGATATTGTCTAGATGACAATATTCTTATTAAAGCTCTTAGATTATGTTTTATCGTATTTTACACGACTGTTGTATAATTAAGTTGTATTTGAATTTTATACCATGTATTTGGGCGACTCAAGATGGGTGATGTATACCTATTTTAGGGGCATCACAGTCGTTCTTCTTCCTTTGAAACGGGTGTTGGTGCTGCTGTCTTTCCATCATTATTGAACATTATCTTCTTGAAATTTCCACTTCTATTATCTTGACCATGATTACCACCGAAGTGGTTACCATTCTTGGCATGATAATTTCCCCCACGATGGTTATCATTGTTTCGATGGCCGTTGCTACTAGTACGATTATTATCGTGTTGTTGGTCGTTGCCATTTGGTTGTGCTGACTCATTATCGCGCTCCAATAACTGTGCCCTATTCACAATATCTGAATATAAACAAAGTTTGTGAGAAATGAGGTATTGACGTATTTCGGGTTTCAAACCTCGCAGAAACATTCACGTCATTCTCTCCTCATTATCGACCAAATGGGATGCAAACCGGGATAACTCCGCAAACTTAGCCTCGTATTGTGACACGATCATATTGTTTTGCTCCAACTTGATGAATTCTACATCTTTCATGTGACGAATACTTTCGGGAAAGTACTTGTCGTTGAACAGCTCTTGGAACTTCTCCCAAGACATCTTGAGTGCGTCAGGCTTGGTACGTTTTACAGATTTCCACCAGTAATCTACCTCTTCACGCAACATAAAGGTGGCAAAGGGAACCTTTTGCTCCTCGGAGCATCCCAAGACATCAAATATCTTGGTGATTTGCTTTAACCACGTCTCCGTCTTAAGTGGTTCTGACTTTCCCAAAAACTCTGGTGGTCTCAGCTCCTTGAACTGCTTAGCGGTGACCGACTGTGGGTTGCCATTATTTCCACCTATATTTTGAACAGGAGTCTCTCTTACCTGATGTTGCATGAATTGCATAAAGCCTGTGAACATCCCATCGTTCATCATCTGATCGATGTTGTTATTTACCTGAGGATTATTGTCTTCCTGTTGCACATTATCCTCGGTATTGATCGTTGGTGACTCAACGGTCTCTCATGTGCTTCATTCTTGATCTCAACATTTTCGGATGCCATTTTCAAACACCGTCACAAAACAAGGGTTAATTAACATATCACATATTATCTCTATACTCGACCGACCATTTAAATACCAAATAAACTTAGGTAGGTCATACTAGCGAAGGAATTCCCGCTCTCCCCGCCTTTAGTTCTTGTCTTTTTCATCTCACCAGGATCATATCCCTAAGCTTTGATACTAATCGTGACGCGCCCCAAAATAGGTTACATCACCTATTATGAGTCGCCAAATTCATGGTATGTAATAAAAATACAACCTTAAATATACAAATACGAAATGTATGCGTTTTAATACAAATATTATCTTCTGCACAATATTCAAACTCAAAATAAGTCCTCAATACATTTATTATCACACTATTTCATAGAATAGTGAGGACTACTAATACTATATCATCTCGGACCGTCACTCCGCTCCTCGACTAGTCCTCGCTACGTTCTCATTTCTCAAGAGAACAATGAAAGCAAAAAGGGTGAGCTCAACTAGCCCAGCAAGAAATATTATGACTAAGATAATGCAAAATAATTTATCTTTAGTCTTCAACAGTGTTAAACTGATAAAATATAACAAACATCAAATTTAACTGCAGCGGAACAAGCAATCCATTAGAAGAGTCAAGTAGAGAATAAAAACTACTATCTTCTATGATTTAAAAGGTTTTTCCATCACTTTTATTGCTGAGACTCAGCTTAATAAATAATCCACATTATCCTTGTACTACGGCCAAGGATATTTATTAGTATCACGACCACAAATTATCCATGCACTACGGGCCAAGGATATTAGTGTTTTCATCAATGGTCATGATCATGCCAACAACTGTCCATCAATGCACTACGGGCCAATGAGGATTTTTACCACATCATTTGTAACTTTACGGTCATGATTATACCGAATAATCCCTGGTCATAATCATACCAAGTTCATCTATGCACTACAGGCCACATATGACTTTCAACATAATATAAACATGAGGATGATGACAATGACATAATAATTCAATAAAACAAGTTCAAGAATAAATTTTAAAGATTTATAAGTTAATTATCTTGAACTCAATAATGTCTAAATTGTCAACATGATACTGCTTTGTGGGGTAAAATTCAAGAATGCTCAGAAGAATATTTCCATGAAAAGATACTGGATGAAGCGCAAATATCCAGGATATTCTACTAATTTCATGGAGTATAGAAGCCAAAGCTTTAACCAACTGAGTATAATAGAATATATGAAACTATAAATGGATTTTTGCCTGCCATGCGGTAATCCACGTAGACAGATCATTTCCATAGTTTAATAAGGAATGAATACAAAGGAACATTCACTATGCATGTGGTAATCCACATAGACAGGTTATTCCAACAGAGTAATAAAGAATGGAACCAGGTCATGCGTAATCTGCACAGACATGATATTCCAACAGAATAATAAAGAATGGAAACAGGTCATGCGTAATCGCATGCATGGATGTTCCAAATGTAATAATAAAGAATGGAACGTGTCATGCGTAATCCGCATGCATACATGATGTTACAATGTAATAATAAAGAATGAAACTGTGTCACGCAGAATCCGCATAAACAGGATGTTCCAATGTAATAATAAAGAGTCAAATAACAATGTAATTCATCGATATATGATAGATCAAGATGCATAAAAGTTATTCCAATGTAATAATAAAGAATGGAATAACAACCCCTTACAGTATTGAAAGAAAATAACTCTCTTCATTAATACGAAAGAATAATACCCCTTACCTTAAAAAAAGAAGAGTATTAAGGACGGGTAGGGCGAGGGATATACTTGAAGAAAACTTTCACTATTTTCTACGCCAAAGCTTTCTTAAACTCTAAAGAAATACGCCAAGATTATAGAAGAAGAATTCTCCGATTTTTGGTATGTTTTTTAATTCTAACTAAGCATCCTATTTATAGGATAATGAAAAGGATACTATGCAATAGAATATAATATATTCTATTTATAATTATATAATAAAACAAAATTTATATATATATATATATATATATATTATTTAAAATCTAATAAAATAAATAACTTTATAAAAGTATTCTTTTTTATATAAAAAGATTTTACTATGCAAACACTACGCAGCACTATGCAAATACTATGCATAATAAAATATAATATATTCTATTTATAATCAAATAAAACAAAAATTTATAAAAAGTATTTTGTTTTATATAAAAAGATTTTACTATGCAAACACTATATGTGCACTATGCAAACACTATGCATAATAAAATATATTATATTCTATTTATAATCAAATAAAACAAAATTTTATAAAAAGTATTCATTTTATTACATTTATAATAATAATAAAACAAAATTTATCATTATTATAATTCACACTATTAATCGACGGTGTCGTTTCGAGAAAGAGAGGGCTTTCTAATAAGGATTTCTCCCTATTTGCGGGCAATTAAGTGACCAAACCTCTCCTTGACTGAACTTCTAGACATCGTTAATAGTGCAAATAATAATATTAATAACTTTGTCTTCTCAATTATTGATTTAATAATATAAAAAATATTGACAATAATTGAATCAAAAACGTGATATCTTATACGCAAAGAATTATCGTAGCAATAATTGAACAAAACCGAGTGACTTCTCACGTAAGCATCAATAATCAATATCGTGCTACTACTATGCAACCACGCCGTATTACTATACTTTTTAACACCGGTGTTTCAACGATTAACGGTAAAACTTTCGCCGTTATTTTCATAAAAATATTGTTGTTTTTTCTCGATCAAATAATAATTCCGTTCATGGGTCCATCAATGATTGTACTGTCGTACGAATATTCCCCGACATAAAGAATATTCTCCGACCAATCGAATATTATACAACAACTTGCATACTTTTCAAAATTTATAAATATTACCCACAACTATAACATTATCTTAAATCCACACCATAATTTTGAAAAAAATATTTCGAGAAAATTAAATCTTTATTCGTAAAATTTGGGATTTTAAATGATTAGTATGATCATTGTTATTACATTTGAATATCTTTAGCTTTGGGGTAAGGATATTGAGTAAACGTTCTATTAAGCCTTTGTGGCAAGGAGAAACTGTTGAGTTATATGATTATAAATATGAATATTGGATTTAACTATAATATTTGGTGGTTCAGGTGAAAACAGGTGATGAGAGTTCTTTTTATCTTGGGTACAACAAAGAACTGTTGATGAGTATTACAGGAATAAAATATTAACGATGGACTTTTAATCTAGAGGAGATAGTAGACATTATGTTCTACTTGACTCTTCTAATGGATTGCTTATTCGGCTGCAGTTAAACTTGATGTTTATTATATTTTATCAATTTAACAATGTTGAAGGCTAAGGATAATTTATTCTGCATTATCTTAGTCATAATATTTCTTACTAGGCTAGTTGAGCTCACCCTTTTGCTTTGTTTTACTCTTCAGGAAATGAGAATATATGTAAAATCCCAAATTTTATGAATAAAGATTTAATTTTCTCGAAATATTTTTTTCAAAATTATGGTGTGGATTTGAGATAATGTTATAGTTGTGGGTAATATTTATAAATTTTAAAAAGTATGCAAGTTGTTGTATAATATTCGATTGGTCGGGGAATATTCTTTTTGTCGAGAGGAATATCCGGATGACGGTACAATCATTGGTGGACCCCACAATAAAATTATTGTCGGATTGAGAAAACGACAAAAATATTTTTATGAAAATAATACGGAAGTTTTATCGTTAAAACTGTGGAACTACTCAGTAGTAAAAGTACAAAGAATGTCGCTGCGTGGTCAGATAAGAAGACACCAGATTGATTATTGATGCTTACGTGAGAAGTCACTCATTTTGTTCAATTATTGCTACAAAGAATTGCCGTGACAAGATCTCACGTTATTTGATTCAATTATTGTCAATATTTTATATATTATTAAATCAATAATTGAGACGACGGGTTATTAATATTATTATTCGCAATATTAACGATGTCTGTAAGTTCATCAAGGAGAGGTTTGGTCACCTAATCATGCTACCAATAGGAGAAATTCTTATTGGAAAGCCCCCTCTTTCCTGGGAACGATCTGGTTGACTAATATTGTGAATAATAATAATAATGATAAATATTATTAAAAATATTGAGGTAATTTTTATGAGGTATTTGTTGTATTTTTGGACCTCTCATTTATCCATTTTCAAAATAATCGGTAGAAATTTTTTTCAGTATTTTTGTGGGACCCACATATGGGGCCCATGTGACATTGGAAATCGATCATGGGGGGAGTCACGGAAAGTTTATATATATATATTATATATATAAATCTTGTTTTATTATTATTATAAATGTAATAAAACAGAATTTTTTTATATAAAATAGAATTTTTTTTATAAAGTTTTGTTTTATTTGATTATAAATAGAATATATTATATTTTATTATGCATAGTATTTGCATAGTGCCTGCATAGTGTTTACATAGTGCCTGCATAGTGTTTGTATAGTAAAACCTTTTGATATAAAACGGAATACTTTTATAAAGTTATTTGTTTTATTAGATTTTAAATAAAATATATATATATATATATTATAATTTTTTTTTATTATATAATTATAAATAGAATATATTATATTTTATTGCATAGTATCCTTTCCATTCTCCTATAAATAGGATGCTTAGTTAGAATTGAAAATCACACCAGAAGTTCAGAGAATTCTTCTTCTATAATCTTGAGCGTATTTCTTTAGAGTTTAAGAAAGATTTGAGCGTAAAAAATAGTACAAGTTATCTTCAATTATATCCCCGCCCTACCCGTCGGAATACTCTTCTTTTTAAGGTAAGGGGTATTATTCTTTCGTATTCATGAAGAGAGTTATTTTCTTTCAATACTCGTAAGGGTTGTTATTCCATTCTTTATTATTATGTTGGAATAACCTGTCTATGCGAAGTACCGCATACATGGTAAAATTCTTCTGTTATTCCATTCTTTATTATTATGTTAGAATAACCTGTCTGTGCGGTCTATCACATGCCTGGTGAATTCTGTTGTTATTCCATTCTTTATTATTCTGTTGGAACATCCTGTCTGTGCGGATTCCGCATGACCTGGTTCCATTCTTTATTATTCTGTTGGAACATCCTGTTTGTGCGGATTACGCATGACCTGGTTCCATTCTTTATTATTCTGTTGGAATATCCTGTCTGTGCGGATTATGCATGACCTGGTTCAATTCTTTATTACTCTATTTGAATAACCTATCTATTTGGATTAACGCATTCATGGTGAATGATCCTCTGTATTCATTCCTTATTAACTTATGGAAATGATCTGTCTACGTGGATTACCGCATGGTGGGCAAAAATCCATTTGCAGATTTATATATTCTATTATACTTAGTTGGTTAAAGTTTTGGCTTTTATACTTCATAAAATTAGTAGAATATCCTGGATATTTGCACTTCATCTAGTATCTTTTCATGGAAATATTCTTCTGAGCATTCTTGAATTTTTACTCCATAAAGCAGTATCATGTTGACAATTTGGGCGTTATTAGTTCCTGGATAAATTAATTTATAAATCCTTAAAATTTATTCTTGAACTTGTTTTATTGAATTGTCATCATCCTCATGCTTATATTATGTTGAAAGTCATCTGTGACCTGTAGTAGATGGACTTGGTATGATTATGACCAGGGATTATTCGGTATAATCATGACCGTAATGTTACAAATGATGTGGAAAAAGTCCTCATTGGCCCGTAGTGCATTGATGGAAAATTTTTGGTATGATTATGGCTATGGATTCTCTTCGGCCAAGGGTGCAAAGATGAATTGTTTTGTGGCATGATCAGGACCGTTGATGAAAACACGATTATCTTTGGCCCGTAGTGCATGGATAATTCGTCGTCGTGATACTAAAGAATATCCTTGGCCTGTAGTGCAGGGATGATTTGAAGATGTGGATTATTTATTAAGCTAAGTCTCAGCGATAAAATTTATGATAAATATTTTAAATCATAGAAGATAGTAGATTTTATGCTCTACTTGACTCTTCTAATGGATTGCTTATTCCACGCGCAGCTTGTTGATCCAAACTTGTTGTCCATTATATTCTATCAGTTGTATACTGTTGAAGGCTAAGGATAATTTATTCTGCATTATCTTAGTCATAATATTTCTTACTGGGCTAGTTGAGCTCACCCTTTTGCTTTCATTGTTCTCTTCAGGAAATGAGAACGTAGCATGGACTAGTCGGGGAATTGAGTGACGGTCCAAATGATAGCATTAGTAGTCCTCACTATTCTATGAAGTGGTGTGATAATAAATGTATTGAGGACTTATTTTGAGTTTGAATACTGTCTAGAAGACAATATTTGTATTAAAAATCACAACTCATGTTGTATATTTAAGGTTTTATTTGTATTCTGTACCATGTATTTGGCGACTTAGAATAGGTGATGTATACCTATTTTGGGGGCATCACAGTTGGTATCAAAGCTTAGGGATATGATCCCTGGCTGAGATGTGAGACAAGAACTAGGAGGGGAGAGATAGGGAATTTCTTCGCTAGTATGACCTACCTAAGTTTATTTGGTATTTAATTGGTCGGTCAGAGTATAGGGATAATATGTGATATGTTAATTAACCCTTGTTTTGTGGAAGTATTTGAAAATGACATCCGAGAATGTTGAGAATAGCAATGGAGCACAGGAGACCGTTGAGTCTCCACAGATCAATAATCAAGAGAATGTGCATCAGGAAGGCGAAAATCCTCATGCAAACAATAACACTGACCAAATGATGAACGATGGAATGTTCATAGGCTTTATGCAATTCATGCAACATCAGGCAAGAACGACTCCTGTCCAAAATACAGGTGGAAACACTGGCAACTCTCGGACAGTCACCTCTAAGCAGTTCAAGGAGCTGGGACCACCGAAGTTTTTGGGAAAACCAGAACCACTTAAGGTAGAGACGTGGATAAAGCAGATCACCAAGATATTTGATGTCTTGGAATGTTCAGAGGAGCAAAAGGTTCCATTCGCCACCATTATGTTACGTGAAGAAGCAGATCATTGATGGGAATCTGTAAAACGTACAGAGCCTGACGCACTCAAGATGTCTTGGGAGAAGTTTCAAGAATTGTTCAACGACAAGTACTTTCCTAAAATATTCGTCACATGAAGGAGGTAGAATTCATCAAGCTGGAGCAAAACAATATGACCGTGTCGCAGTACGAGGCAAAGTTTGCGGAGTTATCCCGATTTGCATCCCATTTGGTAGATAATGAGGAGAGAATGACGCGAATATTTCTGCGAGGTTTGAAACCCGAAATACGTCAATACCTCATTTCTCACAAACTTTGTTTATATTTAGATATTATGAATAGGGCTCAGTTATTGGAGCGCGATAATGAGTCAGCACAACCAAAAGGCAACGACCAACAACACGATAATAATCGTACCGGTGGCAACGACCATCGGAACAATGATAACCATCGTGGGGTAAATTATCATGCTAAGAATGGTAACCACTTCGGTGGTAATCATGGCCAAGATAATAGAAGTGAAAATTTCAAGAAGAAAAGGTCCAATAATGATGGAAAGACAGCAGCACTCCAAGACCCATTTCAATGGAAGAAGAACGACCATCGGTCGTATGTTTCAAATGCGGACAGGAGGGACACATCCGTCCAAACATACCTTATTCTTGCGAAGTCTATACCTTATTAGGAGAAATTATTCTCAGAATTGTTTGATTCATATTGATACCCTCACGTTACCCATCGATCTTATCTCTTTGAAAATACTTGCCCTTGATGTGATTTTAGGAATCGATTGGTTAACTACTCATCGTGCTAAAATTGATTATTTTCATAAGATTGTTAGCTTTTATATTCCTAACCAACCTCGTTATATTTAATTCAAGCAACCAAACCACTAAAGTCAATCATTGTTATATCAAGCCATAAGTAAAGAGCCTCGAACCTTTCGTTGGTGACTTCTTTGTGTGGAACGCACCTAAGCCGGACTTCCGTAGGGGACGCCAGAATAACTGTGGCAAGTTGATAGTATCAATGTGACGTGCTATCCAAGTCTTGGATGAGGGTCACAATTTTGAATGATATTTTATCGTTAATAAATTTCTCGACGTATTCTCAAGACTTCTTCGCCTACTCCTGCAGGCGTGAAATCGAATTTTTATTGACCCCAATACAAAACACATTTCTAAAAACCCTTAAATATTTCTTCAACTAAAACGAACGTAACATGCGCCAAAGACGTTGGCTCGAGCTATTGAAGATTATGATAATACCATTCAATACCATCGTAGAAAAATGAACGTGGTAGCTGACGCGTTGAGTAGAAGATCGTATGCATTTATGAGTGCGAACATATGAACCTACGTGAAGATAACGAATATATGATTAGAACTGACTTTAGTCGATAATGTTAAAGCTGCTAATGCTACATACCCAGAGCTGATGAATACGAAGAAGAAGGTTCAAGAGGGCGTTATTTTAAAAGCAAGAGTTGCTGAAGAGAGGAAATCTCAACCCTCGATTTAATTGGCCCATTTGAAATTCTTGATCGAGTAGGAACTGTGGCTTATAGACTCGTTTTACCGCCAAGTATGTCGCGTGTTCATAACGTTTTTAACATATCGATGTTACGTAAATATGTGGACGACCCGAACCACATTATTAATTTAGAACCGGATGAGATAGCGGATAATTTAATGTATGAAGATGTACCTGTTAAAATCTTGAAATATATTTTACACTTAAAGGTTATACCTCAAGAGTTAGAATCTGACGAAGGGTTCTCATTTGTTCGGCATACCATGTACGTACGTAAATTTCGAGGGCAAAATTTCATAAGGAGGGGAGATTGTAAAATTCCAAATTTTACGAATAAAAATTTAATTTTCTCGAAATATTTTTTTCAAAATTATGGTGTGGATTTGAGATAATGTTATAGTTGTGGGTAATATTTATAAATTTTGAAAAGTATGCAAGTTGTTGTATAATATTCGATTGGTCTGGGAATATTCTTTTTTGTTTGGGAATATCCTTACGATTTCAATACAATCATTGGTGGACCCCACAACAAAATTATCATTTGATCGAGAAAACGATAAAAATATTTTTTATGAAAATAACTACGGAAGTTTTACCGTTAAAACCGTTGTACTAATCAAGTAAAAGTACAAAGAATACGCGTGGTTGCACGTAGTATACACCAGATTGATTATCGATGCTTACGTGAGAAGTCACCGCTTTTGTTCAATTATTGCTACAAGAATTGCATAGTATTTTGCATAGTACTCGCGATAAGTATTTGCAGACAAGGCAAAGATGAATTGTTTTATGGCATGATCAGACCGTTGATGAAAACACGAGTATCTTTGGCCCGTAGTGCATGGATAATTCGTGGTCGTGATACTAAAGAATATCCTCGCCTATAAAGACAGGAATGATTTGATGATGTGGATTATTTATTGTCGAGTCTCGCCGATAAAATTTATGATAAATCTTTTAAATCATAGAAGATAGTATATTTTACGCTCTACTGATTTCTTCTAATGGATTGCTTATTCCGCTGCAGTTGTTGATCTGAAACTTGTTGTCCATTATATTCTATCAGTTGTATACTGTTGAAGGCTAAGGATAATTTATTTTGCATTATCTTAGTCATAATATTTCTTACTAGGCTAGTTGAGCTCACCCTTTTGCTTTCATTATTCTCTTCAGGAAATGAGAACGTAGCATGGACTAGTCGGGGAACGGAGTGACGGTCCAGATGATAGCATTAGTAGTCCTCACTATTCTATGAAGTAGTGTGATAATAAATGTAATGAGAATGTATGTTAGAATTGCCAATCTTGAGGTTGAAAATGCAAGGTTGAGAAAGATAACTGAGAATAGTGCACAGAGAGAGTTAACTCAAACCTCTAAGATAGAGGATCTAGAGAAGACAATTTCAATTCAGAATCGTTCTTCTGTGTCTATGGAATCCCTGATAGTTAGTAAGAGATTTGTCTCTGATAGGTCAGGATTAAGTATTGGAGAGTCATCTTCATGCCTAAGTATGGAAAAGTTAAAGGAGGCTAACATTATAAATGCATCTTCTTTTCATAGAAGAATTATATTTGTGAAATCCAAATATGTTGCAGAGCCAAGTACTTCAAGATAACCAATCTCTATGGATCGGATTGTTGTTCCAAAGGACAACAAATCACACACTGGTCTAGGTTTTGTTAAACTAAAGAGTAAACCACAGTTTACGACTATACCTCTAAGGATTGTAGAGTCAGGTAAGACTCACTCTGCGAACCAAATAGATACTAAACTTAGAGTTGGTTTTTACTATACTAATTCTCAAAATTGTAGAGCAGTATAGAAATGGGGAGAGGTTCATCCAGGAAGAAATGTTTATCCTCCACGTGTGTCCCAAATAAGAAGATATCTACACACACACACACACACTCACATATGCCTATCATTAAATGCTATATATGTAATAAATTTGGTCATACATCTGATATGTGTGACACCCCCAAAATAGGTCCACACAACCCATTTTGAGTCGCCAAATACATGGTATAGAAAACAACTACAAACTTCATTATTACAATTGTTGTGCAAAATACGACAACACATATGCGTGACTTTTAATACAAATATTGTCTTATAGACAATATCCAAACTCAAATAAAGTCCTCATTACAATTATTGATACACTATTTTACAAAATAGTGAGGACTTCTATAAAAAACACCTTGAACCATCACTCCACACCCCGACTAGTCCTAGTTATATTCTCGCCTCCTGAGAAGAAAAATGGAACAAAAAGGAAAATGATGAGCTCAACTAGCCCAGTAAAGAATATTATGACTAAGATAATGAATAATAAATTATCCTTAGTCCTCAATAGGGAAATATATGATATAATACAATAGACAACATGTTTTAGATCAACAACTGCAGCGGAAACAACAATCCATTAGAAGAGTAAAGTAGAGCATGGTGTCTACTATCTTCCATGATTTAAAAGTCCATCATCAATATTTTATCCCTATAACATTAATCAATAATTATTTCCAATCAACGAATTATATATGTACTACGGGCCAAAGATAATCGTTTGTATCACCAGTGGTCATGATCATGCCAAACACCTGTCCATCTTTGCACTATGGGCCAAAGATATCAATCAACAGTTCATCTTTGTACTACGGGCCAAAGATATTCATCAATCAACAGTTCATATTTGCACTACAGGCCAAAGATAACTTTCAACATAACTTAAGTCTGCGAATTATGGTAATGATAATAAGAATGAATCAAGCGAGACCATAACATGGATTCAATTTCATGAATAAGGGTCACAACAGATAACATGGAGAAAAAAATATTTTTTTTGTGAACAATACCTGTGAATAGTACCGTATGTATGAACAGTACCATATGAACAGTGCCCATGAACAGTACCCAGACATGAAATGTTTTAAATTTAATAAGAAAGTTCAGACCAATATTCCAGTGAAATGATATTAGATGAAGCGTAATTTCTAATCATTTCAGAAATTATAGAAGCAATACTTACCATAGTAAGTTTAAATTTAGGAATACGAGATGAAATAATATCGCTTACGTAATATGGAGTATGAAAGAAAATGATATTCCTTACTAATATGGAAGGAGATAATGTCATTTAAAAGCATTGAAAGAAAATAACCTACTTTACGAAGAAAAAATAATATCCTTTACCTTAGTAGAAATTGGATTTGACTGAAATATCGGATATTATTCTGAGAAAATCTTGCATAAAAACTACACTCTAAGTATCCTTATACTCATAAGAAATACGCTCGATATTATAGAGAGAGAATTTTCTGATTCTGGTGTGAGTTTCATCGTTTAACTAAGCAGTTTATTTATAAGAAAGTGGTAGCACACCAGATTTGACAAAATCTTACATACATGTGATTTTTCTTCCAGCACACTTAACTTGAAACCATGCTTTCCAAGTCAATTTGCTCACTCCACCTTTATTACATGTTTTTGAAAATAAAAGAATTCAAATTCAATTTGAAAACTAATTCAAATTCAAATTGATCATCTTCACTCCATTTAATTCACATGCCAAAAATATAATAATATTACCATTTAAATTATAAAAATTATACTATTATATTATCACATTATACTATTATAATGTAATATTATAATAATATATAAATATATGATTATAGAAGATAATTATGGTTTCATAAAAAAGATAACAACTTTTGACAATTGCCTCATTGTAAAATTCCTCCATTTATATCAAAATTTAAAGAAATCTTTACTTACCATATTCATCAACTATTTATAATTTTTTAATAATTATTTTTAATTAATAATATAGATTCACAATACTGATAACCAGATCGTTCCTAGGAAAGAGGGGGCTATCCGATAAGGATTTCTCCTTACTGGCGCACAATTATATGATCTAACCCCTTTCCTCGACAGAAATTTCTAGACATTATCAGTAATGTTATCTAATAATATCATTTCAATAATATGAGTTCATGTGTCATGACAATTATTGAATCAATAATGTAAAATATTATTCCATTATCACTGTAGCAATTATTGCACCAATAATATGAAAGACTGTGGAATTTTACTTATCAATTATTAAATTATTTCTTACGTAAGAATCAATAATCAGAAATATTGTGCAATACTGTGTGCCACTGTGCAACCACGCGTATTATTGTACTTTTATCACTAGGTATTTCAACAGTTTTAACGGTAAAATTTTTGCCGTTATTTTTGTAAAATGGTTACTTCTGTCGCTTTCTATATCCGATAGTTATTCCGTTATGTGGTCCACCAATGATTGCACCGTCGTCTGGATATTCTCAAAAAAAAGAATATCTCCCGACTACAACGAATATTCACCGACAAAACAAATATTTTATGACTATTTTCTTACTTTACAAAATTTGAACATTTCACCAATAAGTACAACATTATATCAAATCAACACCTTACTATTCAAAAATAATATTTAGAGAAATTAAATCTTTATTCATAAAAAGTTGGGGTCTTACAACCTCCCCTCCTTATGAAATTTCGTCCTCGAAATTGATGTACGTAGCTGGTATGTCGAATGTGACGCCCCCAAAATAGGTATACATCACCCATCTTGAGTCGTCAAATACATGGTACAAAATTCAAATACAACTTAATTATACAACAATCGTGTAAAATACGACAAAATATAATCTAAGAGTTTTAATAAGAATATTGTCATTTAGACAATATCCACACTCAATGGAGTCCTCATTACATTTATTATCACACTATTTAATGTAATAGTGAGGACTACTAAAGCTATCATCCGGACCATCACTCCGCTCCCCGACTAGTCCCCGCCACGCTTCTCATTTCTTCAAGAGAACTATGAAAGCAAAAAGGGTGAGCTCAACTAGCCCAAAGAAGAAATATTATGACTAAGATAATGCGTAATAAATTATCGTTAGCCTTCAACAATGTTAAACCGATACAATATAACAAACATCAAGTTTAACTGCAATGAACAAATAATCCATTTAAGAGTCAAGTAGAGAATAAAATCTACTATCTTCTATGATTTAAAAGGTTTTTCATCACTTTTATCGCTGAGACTCAGCTTAATAAATAATCCACATCATCGAATCACCCCTGCACTACGACCAATGATATTCTTTAGTATCACGACCACAAATTTTCCATGCATTACGGGCCAAGGATATTTGTGTATTCATTAATGGTCATGATCATGCCAACAACTGTCCATCAATGTACTACGAGCCAATGAGGATTTTTACCACATCATTTGTAACATTACGATCATGATTATACCGAATGATCCCCGATCATAATCATACCAAGTCCATCTATGCACTACTGGCCACATATGACTTTCAACAGAATATAAACATGAGGATGATGACAATGATATAGGAATTCAATAAAACAAATTCAAGAATAAATTTTTAAAGATTTATAATCTAATTTATCCAGAAATCAATAATGTCCAAATTGTCAGCATGATAATTTTTTGTAGAGTAAAATTCAAGAATGCTCAGAAGAATATTTCCATGAAAAGATACTGGATGAAACACAAATATCAAGGATATGCCACTAATTTCATGGAGTATAGAAGCCAAAACTTTAACCAACTAAGTATAATAAAGAATGGAATACCAAAAGAATTCACCTGTGCGCGCGATAGATCGCATATGCAAAGTTATTCCAACAAAATAATAAATAATGGAAGTCACGCGAACGCACGCAAATGTGATATTCCAATGTAATAAAATAATGGAACCAGGAATGATATTCTAATGTGATAAATAATAAAGAATGGAATAATAAAGAACTTCACCGTGCATGCGATGTAATCGCACATGCATAAAAGTTATTCCAATGTAATAATAAATAATGGAATGTGTCAGTCACGCATAATATTCATGTATAACATGATGTTCCAATGTAATAATAAAGAATGGAATAATGTAAGAATTTCACCATGTATGCGCAGATTTCATAAACAAAGTTATTCCAATATAATAATAAAGAATGGAATAATGTAAGAATTTCACCATGTATACGGTAGTCTCACAGATACAAAGTTATTCCAATGTAATAATAAGGGATGGAATAACAATAGCTCTCTTCATGAATACAAAAGAAATAATACCCCTTACCTTAGAAAAACTGGATACTGGAATAGTGAGGTAGAAGACTTCTTTTCTTCTTTTTATCTATAATTTCTCTCTATAATAATTGCTCTATAGCGTGAGTGAATTGGTGAAGAATAATAAAGAAATGAGCTTCTATTTATAGGAAAAAATATAGTTTCGATAATTGCACATTTTGGGGCTCAGAATATTACAGTATAATACCTTTCTCTTTTCCTTTATTTTTAATTTAGTCCTGCAAGTATTATCAAACTTGCACCACCTCCTCTAATAGTAAATCATATGAATCAATAGTAAATCATGTGAATCAATAGTTCTAGACAAGTGAAAATAATAAAATTAAAGATAAGACTCCATCTATACCTCCATTTTTAACTTAGTCATGCAAGTATTATCAATCTTGCACCAACTCCCCTAATAGTAACAAGAATGTGAATCAATAGTACACACATGTGAACAAATAGTTATAATCATGTGAATTAATAGCAATTAATTGCTCATTTATCCGATTAATTACCCGGCTGGTCAGTATAACTACCAGACATCCATTAATACCAAAATAAATGTCGATTTCCACTAACACTAATAATTCCAACACAATGGAACTATCAATTTCATCTTTAATCAACACTTAACTTATTCATCATTAATATTATAACTCACAATATTTAACAACCGTGTCATTCCCGTGAAAGAGGGGCTTTCCGATAAGGATTTCTCCTTATCGCGCCGCAATTAGATGACCAAACCTCTCCTCGATGTAACTTCTAGACATTGTAAATATTGCAATTTAATAATATGAATAACTTTGTCATCTCAATTATTGATTTAATAACATAAAATGCGTAATGATATCGTGACAATAATTGAATCAATAATACGAGAGATATGATGCAAAGAATTATTAGTAATAAGCAATAATCGAGTGACTTCTCACGTAAAGCATCAATAACCAATACCGTGTGCTACTATGCAACCACGCCAGACATCGCATTTTTACTACCGGGTAGTTCAACAATTTTAATGGTAAAACTTTCGCCGTTATTTTTATAAAAGATAATTTTGTTATTTTCTAACTACTTATAATACTTCCGTTGTGGGGTCCACCAATGATTGTGTCGTCGCATTTAATATTTCCCCGTTAAAATGAATATTCCCCACCAATCTAATATTATATAACCACTTGCTTACTTTGCAAAATTTGTAAATATTACCCACAACTATAACATTATATCAAATCCACATAATAATATTCAAAAAATATATTTCGAGAAAATATTCTTTATTCATAAAAGTTCAGTCTTACAACCTCCCCTTCTTATGAAATTTCATCCTTGAAATTAGGGTACGTACCGGTATATCAAGAGGTGAGGATATCTTGACTTCATCTCGCATTCTAACTCCCTGTGTCATTTCCTCCACATCGTGGTTTCTCCACAAAACTTTCGACTTTGAGGTATAACCTCGAGCGTAGAATATGATCCTTCTTATCCAAGATTTTAACAGAACCTCTTCATACGTTAAATCTTCCGCTATTTCGTCTCGGTTCTAACTCAATAATGTGGTTCGGTCTTTCACATATTTACGTAATATAGATATGTGAAAAACATTATGAACACGAGACATACTTAAGCAGAAAGCGAGTCTATAGCCACAGTTCCTACTCGCTCGAGGATTAAAATGGGCCAATGAATCGAGGATCGAGCTTTCCTCTCTTTCCAAATCTCGTAACTCCTTTCCATGGAGCAACACGTAATAAACACATGATCTCCAATATCGAATTCCACGCCCTTTCGATGAAGATAAACATAACTCTTTTGTCGATCTTGTGAGGTTTTTATACGTTGTCGGATCGTTTGAATCTTTTCATAGTCATACGTACCAAATCCGGTCCCCAACAACGTTGCTTCACCCACCTCATCCCAAAGATAATCGAGAACGACACTTTCTTCCATACAACGCCTCAAATGGAGCCATGCCAATACTTGCTTGATAACTATTGTCAGAGGAAAACTCCACCAATGGTAAGAACTTGTCCCAACTTCCTCAAGTCAAGGACACGTAGTCTTAATAAATCTTCAAGAGTTTGAATAGTCCTTTCGATCGCCCATCCATTCGAGGATGATATGCCAACTAAATCGTAAACTGCGCCCATAGCTTTTTGCAAACCAACCCAAAATCTTGAAGTGAATCTTTGGTCTCGATCGTAAACTATGGATACCGCATACCATGCAATCTTACAATCTCGTTTATGTATATACTAGCAAGACGCTCAAGTGTATAAGTTTCTCAGACGATAAGAAATGAGCAGACTTGGTCAATCTATCAACAATGACCCAAATCACATCTATGCCTTGAGAAACCTGGGAAGACCAAGAATGAAATCCATGGTAATGTGCTCCCACTTCCATTCTAGAATTTCAAGTGGTTGCAATGGACCTTTTGGCACTTGATGCTCGCCCGACTCGCTGACAAGTTAGACACCTTGAGATAAACCCCGCTATCTCTCTCTTCATATTGCTCCACCAAAATGTATGTCAAGATCACGATACATTTTGGTACTCCCTGTGATGGATTGCAAAATGGTGTGTTGTGCGCTCCATCATGATTTTATACTTCAAGTCGTAATCGTTAGAACACAAAGTCCGGAGTCGACTCAAAGTATTCTTTCTTCATCAATTCTTGTTTCCAAAATAGCACCTTCTTATAATTTCTTCCTCATACGTATCAGCTCCAGGTCTGTAGCTTGAGCAACTTTAACTTTATCGATTAAAGTCGGTTCCACTCAGATATTCGCCATCATCACATGGGTCCCTCGAGTCTTTAACTCTATTTCCATCCTTTCCAAGTCATACACAATGGGCCTTTGCATTGACAATAATGCACTCGCGTTCGTGATATGATCTTCTACTCAATGCACTACTACTACGCTCGCTTTTTCCAGATGGTATCGATGGTATGATCATAATCTTTCAACAACTCAAGCCATCGTTGTTGCCCACATGTTGAGTTCTTTTGAGTGAAGAAATATTTGAGGCTTTTTATGATCCGTATAGATCTCCACCTTCTCTCCATACAGTGTAATGCCTCCAAATCTTAAGCTTAAAAACGATCGCCGCTAACTCTAGATCATGAGTAGAGTAGGATAATTCCTCTCATATTCTTTTGAGTTGTCGTGAGGCATAAGCTATGACTTTCCCATGTTGCATGAGAACACATCCTAACCCTTTGCTCAAGCATCATCAGAGATGACAAATCCTCCGAGCTGATGGTATTGTTCGTAACAAAATAAATGAGTCTTCTTCGAAGTTCTTGAAAACTCTTCTCACATTCCTCGCTTCCAACCGAATTTTGTATCTTTTCGAGTCACCGAAGTTAATGGAGTAGCGATTCGAGAAAATCCTTCCACTAATCTCCGATAATAACCACCTAAGTAAGCCGAGAAAGCTACGCATTTCTGGCCATCGATTTTGGTTGCTCCTACTTTGAATTGCTTCAATCTTTCAATCGGGTCAATAGATATTCCATGATTTGATATCACGCGCCCAAGGAATGCAACTCCTCAAGCCGTAACTCATGATTTCTTCAACTCGCATATAAAGCTTATTTTCACAAAGCTTTGAGTATCGCCTCAAGTGTTGCTCATGGTCTTCACGACTTTTGGAGTATGAGGATGTCATCAATAAAGACGACCACAAAGTGATCCAAATATTCCTCTGAATACTCTGGCTCATCATGTCCATGAAGGCAAAGTAGGAGCATTAGTCAATCCAAAAGACACGACTAGGAATTCATAATGCCCGCATCGAAGTTCGAAAGCGCTTTGAATGTCATCAATTTAATCTTCAATCGATGATATCCCAAACGAAGATCAATCTTTGAAAAGAATTTGGCGCCTTGAATCGGGTCAAACAGTCATCAATGCGAGGTAATGGGTACCTATTTTTGATGGTGACATGATTCAACTCCCGATAATCAATACAAAGTCGCATACTTCCATCTTTCTTCTTCACTTAATAGTAACAGAGCACCCCAAGGAGACGATTTTAGACTTAATGAAACCAATGTCTAACAATTCCTCGCAATTGGGTCTTTAACTCCTCAAGTTCAATAGAGCCATTCGACATGGGCTTTGGAAAGGGTTTTGTACCAGGTTCAAGGTCGATACAAAATTTAATTTTCGCCCGGGGTAGGCCAGAAGTTCTTCAGGAATACGTCAGAAATTCATTAATAATAGAAATATCATTTAAAATCGACGATTTTTGTTTAAATCCATAACATGAGCTAAGAAAGCTCGACATCCGCATTTTTAATAAACGAATAGCTTTATGGCTTGAGATGACATGTTGATTGATTTTAATGGTTTGGTTGCTTGAATTCGCATAATAGGTTGGTTAGGAATATATGAAAGCTAACAACCCATTTAAAATAATCAATTTTTGCATGATGAGTAGTTAACCAATCAATCCCTAGAATTACATCAAATGCAAGTATTTTCAATGAAATAAGATCGACAGTAATGTGAGGGTACCAATTTGAACCAAACAAGACTTATAAACAAGTGGATGTAATGAAGGTTTCTCCCAATGGAGTTTCAACAGATAAGTCAAAGTCTAATTTCTCCTGAGTCAAATTTAAACATTGAGCGCAAGTAGAGAGAAATAAAAGAATGGGTAGAACCCAGATCAAATAAGGTATAAACTTCGCTAGAGTTTATGATAAGCTTACCCGTGATGACCTCATTCGGGTTCCTTGCTTTTCGGGAGGTCACGACAAACGCCTCCTTGCACTTTCACCGGCTTTGACTTTTCGACGGGACGGCCTTTGGTGCCTCCTTCCCAATTGGACTTGTCTTTGGTGAACGATAAAATCAAGCTAGTGACCTTCTCTTCCATAATTATAACACGCTTTGGACGACATCGCTAGCTTTTGACCGATGTGTCCCCTCCCTCCGCATTTGAAGCATATGATAGGTGGTCGTTCTCCTTCCTTAACAACGGGTGATGGTGTCGACGCCTTTCCATCATTGTTGAATCTCTCTTCTTGAAATGTCCATTCTTATTGTTTTGGCCATGATTACCACCAAGTGGTTACCATTTTCGCATGTTGATTCCTCCACGCTTATTGTCACCGCTTCGATGATCGCTATCACCGGTATTATCATTCATTTCATCGCTCTTTTGGTTAGGTTGACTCATTATCGCGCTCCAATAATCGAGCCCTATTAACAACATCCGAATACAAACACAGCTTTATGAGAGATAAGATATCGACGTATCTCGGTTTCAAACCTCTTAGAAACATTCGCATCATTCTCTCCTCATTATCAACCAAATGGGACGCAAACCGAGATAACTCGATAAACTTGGCTTCAGATCGCGACACTGGCCATGTTGTTTTGCTCCAACTTGATGAACTCTACCTCTTTCATGTGATTTAATACTTTCGGGAAAGTACTTGTCGTTGAACAATTTTCGAACTTCTCCCAAGTCATCTTCAAAGGCGGCAGTCGAGTACGCTTTTACGATTCCCACCAAGAATATGCCTCTACCGCGCAACATGAAGGTGGCAAAGGGAACCTTTTTTCTCCTGAGCATCCCAAGACATCAAATATCTTGCAGATCCGCTTTATCCACGCCTCCGCCTTTAAGTGGTTTTGCTGCTCCAAAAACTCCCGTGGTCCCAGTTCCTTGAATTGCTTAGCGGTGATCGTCCGAGAGTTGCCAAGATTTCCACCTACATTTTGGGACAGAGCCTCTCACCGATGTTCCATGAATTGCATAAAGCCTCCGAACATTCCATCGCTCATCATTTGGTCAATGTTGTTGTTTTGCATGAGGATTGTCGCCTCGATGCACATTATCCTCGATTATCGATCTGTGGTGACTCAACTGGCCTCCTCTCGTGCTCCATTGCTATTCTCAACATTTCGGATGTCATTTTCAAATACTGGCACCAAACAAGGGTTAATTAACATATCACATATTACCTCTATACTCTGACCGACCAATTAAACTTAGGTAGGTCATACTAGCGAAAGAATACCTCGTCTCTCCCCTCCTTGTTTTTATCTCACATCTCAGCCACGGATCATATCCCTAAGCTTTGATACCAACTGTGACGCCCCCAAAATAGGTATACATCACCCATCTAGAGTCTCCAAATACATGGTACAAAATTCAAATACAACTTAATTATACAACAGTCATGTAAAATATGATAAAAACATAATCTGAGATTTTTAATAAGAATATTGTCATTGAGATAATATCCACACTCAATGGAGTCCTCATTACATTTATTGCCACACTATTTAACAGAATAGTGAGGACTACTAATGCTATCATCTGGACCGCCACCCGCTCCCCGACTAGTCCCCTGCCACGCTCTCATTTCCTCAAGAGAACAATGAAAGCAAAAGGGTGAGCTCAACTAGCCCAAGAAGAAATATTATGACTAAGATAATGCGTAATAAATTATCGTTAGCCTCAACAACAAGTTGTTAAACCGATACAATATAACAAACATCAAGTTTAAATCGCAATGAACAAGCAATCCATTAGAAGAGTCAAGTAGAGAATAAAATCTACTATCTTCTATGATTTAAAAGGTTTTTCATCACTTTTATCGCTGAGACTCAGCTTAATAAATAATCCACATCATCGAATCATCCCTGCACTATGGCCAAGGATATTCTTTAGTATCACGACCACAAATTATCCATGCACTACGGGCCAAGGATATTTGTGTATTCATTAATGGTCATGATCATGCCAACAACTGTCCATCAATGTACTACGAGCCAATGAGGACTTTTACCACATCATTTGTAACATTACGATCATGATTATACTGAATGATCCCCGGTCATAATCATACCAAGTCCATCTATGCACTACTGGCCACATATGACTTTCAACAGAATATAAACATGAGGATGATGACAATGATATAGGAATTCAATAAAACAAATTCAAGAATAAATTTTTAAAGATTTATAATCTAATTTATCCAGAAATCAATAATGTCCAAATTGTCAGCATGATAATTTTTTGTAGAGTAAAATTCAAGAATGCTCAGAAGAATATTTCCATGAAAAGATACTGGATGAAACACAAATATCAAGGATATGCCACTAATTTCATGGAGTATGAAGCCAAAACTTTAACCAACTAAGTATAATAAAGAATGGAATAACAAAAGAATTCACCAGTGCATGCGATAGATCCGACATAACAAAGTTATTCCAATGTAATAATAAATAATGGAGTTATTCCAACAAAATAATGTATAAATAATGTAATAATAAATAATGGAACCAAGTCACGCCAAACGCATAAACAAATATGATATTCCAATGTAATAATAAAGAATGGAATAATAGAAGACTTCACCATGCATGCGATAGATCATCACATGCATATGTGTTATTCTAACAGTAATAATAAATAATGGAACCAAGTCACATATAATACGCATGTATGATGATGTTCCACCGTAATAATAAAGAATGGAATAATGTAAGAATTTCACCATGTATGCAGATTGAGATAAACAAAAGTTATTCCAATATAATAATAAAGAATGGAATAATGAAGAATTTCACCATGTATACTAGAGTCACAGATATAAAAGTTATTCCAATGTAATAATAAGGGATGGAATAACAATAGCTCTCTTCAAGAATACGAAAGAAATAATACCCCTTACCTTAGAAAAAACCGGATATCGGAATAAAGAGGTAGCAGAATTTCTTCTTCTTTCTCTCTATAATTTTCTCTATAATAATTGCTCTATGGCTTGAGTGAATTGGTGAATAATAATGAAGAAATGAGCTTCTATTTATAGGAAAATATAGTTTCGATAATTGCACATTTTGGGGCTCGTAATATTACAAGATAATACCTTCCTCTTTTCTTTATTTTTAATTTAGTCCCGCAAGTATTATCAAACTTGCACCACCTCCCTAATAGTAAATCATGTGAATCAATAGTAAATCATGTGAATCAATAGTTCTAGACATGTGAAAATATGTAATTACAAATATAGTACCTCCATCTATACCTCCATTTTTAACTTAGTCATGCAAGTATTATCAATCTTGCACCAACTCCCCTAATAGTAACAAGAATGTGAATCAATAGTACACACATGTGAACAAATAGTTATAATCATGTGAATTAATAGCAATTAATTGCTCATTTATCCGATTAATTACCCGACCGGGTCAAGATAACTTCCTAGACATCCATTAATACCGAAATAAATGTCGATTTCCACTAACACTTATAATTCCAACACAATGAAACTATCAATTTCATCTTTAATCAACACGAACTTATTCATCATTAATATTATAACTCATAATATTTAACAACCAAGTCGTTCCTGTGAAAGAGGGGCTTTTCGATAAGGATTTCTCCTTATCGACGCCGCAATTAGATGACAAACCTCTCCTCGATGTAACTTCTAGACATTGTAAATATTGTAATTTAATAATATGAATAACTTTGTCATCTCAATTATTGATTTAATAACATAAAATACGATGATACGCGTGACAATAATTGAATCAATAATATGAGAGATATGATGCAAACAATTATCGTGTAGCAATAATTGAGTGACTTCTCACGTAAGCATCAATAACCAATACCGCAGTGCTACTATGCAACCACCACGCCAGACATCGTACTTTTTATTACGGGTAGTTCAACAGCTTTTAACGGTAAAATTTTTGCCGTTATTTTTATAAAAAGATAATTTTGTCATTTTCTAACTACGATAATACTTCCATTGTGGGGTCCACTAATGATTGTGCCATCGCATTTAATATTCCCTATTAAAATGAATATTCCCCACCAATCGAATATTATATAACCACTTGCTTACTTTGCAAAATTTGTAAATATTACCCACAACTATAACAATATATAACATTATATCAAAATCCATTCTTTATTCAATAATATTCAAGAAAATATATTTCATTTTCGATTCTAAGAAAATATTCTTTATCCATAAAACTTTAACTTGAGGTATAACCTTTAAGCGTAAAATATTGTAGAGAATTACACTAATGACAAGTACTTATCCCAATGTTCTTTGAAGTCTAGAATACAAAGTCTCAATAGATCATCAATAGTTTGAATTGTCCTTTTTGATTGCCCTTCCGTCTGAGGATGATATGCAGAACTAAATCGTAGATCAGTGCCCATAGCTTTCTGAAACTGACCCAAAATTATGACGTGAATCTTGGGTCTCGATCAGAAACTATGGATACTGGCATACCATGCAATCTCATAATCTCATTTATGTACATATGAGCAAGACGTTCAAGTGAATAAGTTTCTTGTATAGGCAAGAAATGAGCAGACTTGGTTAATCTATCGACAATGACCCAAATTACATCTATGCCTTGAGAAACCTTGAGAAGACCGATAATAAAATCTATGTTGATGTGATCCCACTTCCATTCTGGAATTTCAAGTGGTTGCAATAAACCTTTTGGTACTTGATGCTCTGCTTTGACACGTTGAAAAGTTAAACATCTTGAGATAAACTCCACGATATCTCTCTTCATATTGCTCCACCAAAATGTATGTCGAAGATCACAACACATTTTGGTACTTCCAGGATGGATTACAAACGGTGTATTGTGTGCCTCCATCATGATTTTGTACTTCAAATTCTTTCTTTGTTGATTCTTGCTTCTGGAATAACACCTTCTTGTACTTTCTTCTTCATACACATCAATTCCGGGTCTGTAGATTGAGTAACTTTAACTTTATCAATTAAAGTCGGTTCTACTGGTATATTTGAGATCATCACGTGGGTACTTGGAGCTTTTAACTCTATCTCCATCCTTTTTAAGTCATACAAAATGGGTCTTTGTGTTAACAACATCACACTTGTACCCGTATACGATCTTCTACTCAACGCGTTAGCTACCACGTTCGCTTTTCCAGGATGGTATTGAATGGTATGGTCATAATCTTTCAATAGCTCGAGCCAACGTCATTGTCGCATGATGAGTTCCTTTTGGGTGAAAAAATATTTGAGGTTTTTATGATTTATATAGATCTCCACTTTCTCCCCATATAGGTAGTGCCTCCAGATCTTTAATGCGAAAATGACTGCTGCCAACTCTAGATCATGAGTAGGATAATTCCTCTTATATTCTTTAAGTTGTCGCGAGGCATAGGCTATGACTTTCCCATGTTGCATGAGAACACATCATAAACCTTTACCTGAAGCATCGATGTAGATGACAAATCCCTCTGAACCTGATGGTATTGTCAAAACAAATGCCGAAATGAGTCTCCTCTTGAATTCTTGAAAGCTCTTCTCTTATTCCTCGCTCTATTCAAATTTTTTATCTTTTCAAGTCAGATGAGTTAATGGAGTAGCGATTCGAGAAAATTCTTCAACGAATCTCCGATAATAACCAGCTAAGCCTAGAAAGCTACGTACTTCGATTACTGACTTAGGTTGTTCCCAACTTTGTATTGCTTCAATCTTTGTCTGCTCAACTAATATTCCATACTTCGATACCACGTGCCCAAGGAATGCTACTTCCTCAAGCCAGAACTCACATTTCTTCAACTTGGCATATAGCTTATTTTCACGAAGCTTTTGGAGTATCAGCCTCAAGTGTTGCTCATGATCTTCATGACTTTTGGAATAGATGAGGATGTCATCAATAAAGACAACCACAAAATGATCCAAATATTCCTTGAATACTCGGTTCATCATATCCATGAAGGACTCAGGAGCATTAGTCAATCCAAAAGACATGACTAGGAATTCATAATGCCCGTATCGAGTCCTGAAAGCAGTCTTTGGAATGTCATCAGTTTTAATCTTTAACTGATGATATCCAGAACGAAGATCGATCTTTGAGAAAATAGGTCAAATAGGTCATCAATGCGAGGTAACGGGTACCTATTTTTGATGGTGACATGGTTCAACTCCCGATAGTTAATGCAAAGTCACATACTCCCATCTTTCTTTTTTACGAATAAAACAAGAGCTCCGCAAGGAGATGTACTAGGACGAATGAAACCAATGTCTAACAGTTCCTGTAGTTGGGTTTTAACTCCTAAAGTTCAATAGGAGCCATTCGATATGGGATTTTACAGATTAGTTTTGTACCAAGTTCAAGGTCAATACAAAATTCGATATCATGCGCTGGGGTAGGCCAGGAAGTTCTTTAGGAAATATGTCAGGAAATTCATTAACAACAGAAATATTATTCAAATCTAACGTATTTTTGTTTAAATCCATGACATGAGATAAGAAAGCTTGACATCTTTTTTTTTTCAATAAACGAATGGCTTTATGGCTTGATATGACAGTGATTGACTTTAGTGGTTTGGTTGCTTGAATTCGCATAACAGGTTGGTTAGGAATATGGAAACTAACGACCTTACGAAAACAATCAATTTTAGCACGATGAGTATTTAACCAATCAATTTCTAAAATCACATCAAATGCAAGTATTTTCAAAGAGATGAAATCAATTGGTAATATGATGGTTCCAACTTGATTCAAGCAAGATTTATAAACAGTGGATGTAATGAAAGTTTCTCTTAACAGAGTTTCAACAGATAAGTCAAAGTCTAATTTCTCAGGGGTAAAGTTCAAACGTTGAGCACAAGCAGGAGAAATAAAAGAATGGGTAGAACCGGTATCTAATAAGGTATAGACTTCACAAGAGTTTATATTTAGCTTACCCGTGATAACTTCGTTCGGGTTCCTCACCTTTTGGGAAGTTACGAAAAACGCTCTCACTTGAACCACCGACTTTGACTTATCCGGGACAACCTTTGGTGTCATCATTACTGCTGGAATTGACTTTCGCTATAGGGCATACTCCACCCTCAACTGCTTCATCGTACTCCTACTCCATGATCTGAATCATTAATCTTCGATCCATATTGAATTGGGGTTGACCACAATGTACAGGGTAATTCAAAACTCGATGTAGGGTTCTCCCAATTGATGTCCAAAAAGATAAATACATATCATCTATTTTAGCCTTCTTGGATCAGACTTCTCTTTCCACAATATCAATGCGTCCTGCGGCTTTTACCCATGCATCCTTCATTCTCACTCGTTCAGTTGTTTCTTCTTTCAGCTGCTCCTTGACATTTGAATTCTCAGATTTGAGCTTTAATATCTTATGCTCTGCCAAAGAGTGCTTCTGTTCAAGCATCACACATCGGGTAACACAATTTTGAATTATTGCATCCCTTTGCTCCACGACCTCCTGTCGTTCTTTAGCCTGCTCTTCTAACTCATGAATACTATTTTGTAATTCTACATTTCTATCATAAAGTTCTCCTAATAAATCCTCCTCAGGTTCCTCTTCTTTCACTCTACTCGCATTGCTACCTCTGCGATTTACTAGCTCAAGAAAAGTGCAACTATTAATTCTTCACTCACCACATGGATATCTCTAATTTCTTCTTCGCCTGACATCCTATAATCAAGTTTAATAACTTAATTAGTAATCCCCAATAAGATCTTTGTTATAACAAAATATTATACTCCAATATTTATTCTTTAAATGAAACTCCTCGATTCATCACTTAAAACTCTATATGAGTTCATCTCTTGATTTTCAGATGTCATTTTCAAATATTGCCATAAGACAAAGGTTAATTAAAGAAATTGACATGCCACATATTATCCTTATATTTTGACCGACTAAACAAATAAGCTTAGGTATGACACACTAGCAAAGGATTTACTCGTCTCTCCCCTCCTAGTTCTAATCCCAGATCTTCACCAGAGATCATATCCCTAAGCTCTGATACCAACTGTGACGCCCCCAAAATAGGTCCACACAACCCATTCTGAGTTGCCAAATACATGGTACAGAAAACAACTATAAACTTCATTATTACAATTGTCGTGCAAAATACGACAACACATATGTTGTGAGTTTTAATACAAATATTATCTTGTAGACAATATCTAAACTCAAATAAAGTCTTCATTACAATTATTGATACACTATTTTACAAAATAGTGAGGACTACTATAAAAACCGCCTTGAACCATCACTCCACACCCCGACTAGTCCTAGCTATATTCTTGTCTCCATAGAAGAAAAATGGAACAAAAAGAAAAATGATGAGCTCAACTAGCCCAGTAAAGAATATTATGACTAAGATAACGAAGAATAAATTATTCTTAGTCCTCAACAGAGAAAAATCTGATAGAATACAATCAACAGCAAGTTTTAAATCAACAACTGCAGCGGAAACAACAATCCATTAGAAGAGTCAAGTAAAGGATGATGTCTACTATCTTCCATGATTTAAAAGTTCATCATCAATATTTTATCCCTGTAACATCAATCAATAATTATTTCTAATTAACGAATTATCTATGCACTACGGGCCAAAGAGAATTGTTTGTATCACTAATGGTCATGATCATGCCAAACACTTGTCCATCTTTGCACTACGGGCCAAAGATATCAATCAATAGTTCATCTTTGCATTACGGGCCAAAGATATTCATCAATCAACAGTTCATCTTTGCACTACGGGCCAAAGATAACTTTTAACATAATTTAAGTCTGAGAATTATGATAATGATAATAATAATGAATCAAGTGAGACCATAACATGAATTCAATTTCAAGAATAAGGATCACAACAGATAACTTGAAGAAAGAAATATTTTTTTTTTGAAGCGAGTGCGAAGTGAATAGATCACCAGTATCTATGAATGAACGATCGTATTTAACGAAGGCCCATGAACAATACCTAGACATGAAAAGTTTTAAATTTAATAAGAAAATTCAGACCAATATTCATGTGAAATGATATTAGATAAAGCGCAATTTTTAATCATTTCAAGAATTATAGAAGCAATACTTACCATAGTAAGTTTAAATTTAGGAATATGAGATAAAATAATATCGCTTACGTAATATGGAGTATGAAAGAAAATGATATTCCTTACAAATATGGAAGGAGATAATGTCATTTACGAGTATTGAAAGAAAATAACCTCCTTTACGAAGAAAAAATAATATCCTTTACCTTAGTAGAAACTGGATTTGACTGGAATATCGGATATTATTCTGAGAAAATCTTGCACAAAAAACTACACTCAAAGTATCCTTATACTCACAAGAAATACGCTCGATATTATAGAGAGAATTTTCTAATTCTGGTGTGAGTTTCATTGTTTAACTAAGCAACCTATTTATGGGAAAGTGGTAGCACACCTGGTTTAACAAAATCTTACATACGGGTGATTTTTCTTCCAGCACACCTAACTTAAAACCAAGCTTTCCAAGCTAATTTGCTCACTCCACCTTTATCACATGTTTTTGAAAATAAAATAATTCAAATTCAATTTGAAAACTAATTCAAATTAAATTTGATCATCTTCACTCCATTTAATTCACATGCCAAAAAATAATAATATTACCATTTAAATTATAAAAATTATACTATTATATTATCACATTATACTATTATAATGTAATATTATAATAATATATAAATATATGATCATAGAAGATAATTATGGTTTCATAAAAAAGATAACAACTTTTGACAATTGCCTATTTCTAAAATTCCTCCATTTATATCAAAATTTAAAGAAATCTTTACTTATCATATTCATCAAATATTTACAATTTTTCATTAATTATTTCTAATCAATAATATAGAGTCACAATACTGATAACCAGATTATTCCCAGGAAAGAGGGGGCTTTCTGATAAGGATTTATCCTTACTGGTGCACAATTATATGACCTAACTCCTTTCCTCGACAAAAATTTCTAGACATTATCAATAATGCTATCTGATAATATCATTTCAATAATATGAGTTACTGTGTCATGATAATTATTTAATCAATAATGTAAAATATTATTCCATTATCACTGTAGCAATTATTGCAACAATAATATGAAAGACTGTGCAATTTTACTGTATCAATTATTGAGTGACTTCTTATGTAAAAATCAATAATCAAAAATACTGTGCAATACCGTGTGCCACTGTTCAACCACGCGTATTACTGTACTTTTGTCACTGGGTATTTCAACAGTTTTGACGGTAAAAGTTTTGCCGTTATTTTTATAAAAAGGTTATTTATGTCACTTTCTATATCTGACAGTTATTCCGTTATGTGGTCCACCAATGATTGTGCCGTCGTACGGATATTTTCGACAAAAAGAATATCTCCTGATTAAAATGAATATTTCTCGACAAAACAAATATTTTATGATCACTTACTTTACAAAATTTGCACATTTTACCCATAACTACATCATTATATCAAATTAACACCTTACTATTCAAAAATAATATTTAGAGAAATTAAATCTTTATTCATAAAAAGTTGGGGTCGTATATTATGTGTTATTGAAATTATCATACAGTATATAATAGACCTAAGTTCAAGCAAATGTGGGTTCTAAAGAGCACTAACAAGGAAGGAAACAAGCAAGTCAGGGTACTAAAGTGAATGATAATTTCATGTACAGGTATCAAACTCTATTGATTCTATCTGGTATCTTGATAGTGGATGTTCAAAGCATATGATCGATGATGAGTGCATAATATTCAATGATTATGATTCCTTTATGTTTAGTTTTATTGCATGTTTCATGTGTATATGAGCTTATTAAGGTGTTTAATGATTTCAGGAAGAATTGGAGCTGAAACGAGGAAAAATAGAAGATTACAGGATTTTTAACACTTAGTTGGATGTATGTTCTTGGCTTAGAACTTGGATTTTAGTGTAGATATCTTTGAGAGCTTCGATTGGATAGGTGGCACGTCCTGTGACTTTTCCCGGATCAAAATTTATGATCTTTTTACCAAACGGACGTTGAACCTCGAAGTTTGAAGTTGCCATTTACATAACAGTCACTTGGGGTCCAATTTTGACCTTGATCCAATAATAATTTCTCCATTCGTAAAGAATGAAAGTTGTAGAGCTTTTCCTTAGCTTTTCGGAACATCTTGAATCGTCCCAATTGGAGTTCAGATACGAATATTATGGCCATTTTACCAAAGGACGTCGCATTAGGAAATGGTAATTCGCCCTAGCAAATTCGTCAAGGCAAATTAATTCGCCTTGGTGAATTCAACTCTTCAATTCGCCCCAGCAAATTTTTTGGGGGTAATTTCAACAACCTGAAAAGTTTTCAATGCAGATTTTGGCATATTGCTAATTAGATTTGGATTGATATTTCTAATAGAATTTGAACTTTTTTAGGCATTATAAATACATGTAATTAGTTAGACAAATTCATTCTATCATCTACATTGGATTGCAAACCCAATTTTTAGAGGATTAAATTTTTGTCAGACTAAACCCTTCAATTCAGTTCTAAAGGAAGTTGAATCTTATTCACAATTAATAGTTTGATCAACTTTACTTTATTTATTCCTTATTGTATGAAATTTATTATGATAATCTACTTTAATTTCTGTGACACCCCCGAATTCGGGTCCTCTGACCCCGGTACGGTCATCACGATAAAATACAAATATCCACCTCTAAACAACATACGGTAACTAAAATACAGAATATAATAAACGTACGTCGTTCATTCAAAAGGTGTTACTAGTCCCAAGATTCGATAACCTTAATACAATCTTACAAACATACCCTAAAATAGTCATTAGGGTTCATATTACATAACCGTAATTTAAACTAGGCATAAAGTAAAGTCTGCTCCTCGCAACTATTCTACATCTTTCCTTCAGCCTTGTCCTTTCCTGAGGTCTCAGGCTTAGCTGCAATATAATTCATGATATAGCAAGGATGAGCAACAAGTTTGCTCAGCAAGCTTAAATACAATAATAAGGATATATCACGATGAATGGAAAATATCTGACAATGAATTCAACATTATGAATATCTGAAGGATTCAACAATATGAATATTGGAAGAAAAGATAATGATTTCTTTTTAGAATAACTGATAGTCAAGTAGACTTTTAACTATAAAACTCTAATGGAATCAATAGCTGATTGACCCTTTGGTTACTGGCTACAAAATAAGTACTTGAGGGGATCTGTGACGCCCCCAAAATAGGTATACATCACCCATCTTGGGTCGCCAAATATATGGTACTGAATACAAATACAAACTTAATTATACAACATGAGCTGTAAGTTTTAATACAAATATTGTCTTCTAGACATTATTCAAACTCAAAATAAGTCCTCATTTATTTTCACACTATTTCAAAGGATAGTGAGTACTACTAATGCAAACATCTGGACCGTCACTCCGTTCCCCGACTAGTCCCGGCTACGTTCTCATTTCCTGAAGAGAAAAATGAAAGAAAAAGGGTGAGCTGAACTAGGCAGTAAGAAATATTATGACTAAGATAATGCATAATAAGTTATCGTTAGCCTTCAACAATGTTAAACTGATAGAATATAATAGACAAGAAGTTTAATTGCAGCGGAACAAGCAATCCATTAGAAGAGTCAAGTAGAGCATGATATCTACTATCTTCTATGATTTAAAAAGTTTTTCATCAACTTTATCATTTGAGACTCAAACTTAATAAATAAACCACATCATCGAATCATCCCTGCACCACGACCAAGGATATTCATGTAATCATCAATGGTCATGACTATACCGAATAATCCCTGGTCATAATCATACCAACAACTGTCCATCAATGAACTAAAGGCCAATGAGGACTTTTACCACATCATTTGTAAGATTACGGGTCATGATTATATCGAATGATCCCTGGTCATAATCATACCAATCAATAGTTCATCTATGCATGTAAGCCAAAGATGACTTTCATCACAATATAAGCATGAACATGATGACAATGATATAAGAATTCAATTAAAAGAAAGCAAAGGATAAATTTTTAAAGATTTATAACTTAATTTATCCAGAATTCAATAATGTTCAAATTGCCAACATAATACTGCTTTGTGGAGTAAAATTCAAGAATGATATAGTATCAAAAATGATTTGGACCGAAAAGAAATCAATTTTTTTTGTCATGAATAGTACTTTGGGGTGAATAGTACCCCGTGAATAGTACTTCAGGAATAGTATCCCATGAATAGTACTTTGTGAATAGTATTTTATGAATAGTACTTTGTGAATAGTACCCATGAATAATACTTTTGTGAATAGTACCTTATAAATGAATAGTACTCATGGACAGTACTCCGACATAAAAAGCTTAAAATTTAACAAGAATGTGCAGAAAATATCCCTGTGAAATGATACTAAATGAGGCACAAATTTCAAGGATATTCTACTAATTTCACGGAGTATAGAAGCAATACTTTAACAAGATGAGGGTATAATCAGGAATACGAGACGAAATAATATTACTCACATACTATAGAGTATGGAAGAAAATATTATTCCTTATGAATACTGAACAAAAATAATATCTCTTACCTTAGAAGAAGATTGGATACTGGAATAGTGAGGTAGCAAACTTCTCTTATTCTTTCTCTCTATAGCTTCTCTCTCTATAATTGCTCTTGTGAGTCTTAGTGAATTGGTGAGAATGAAAGAAGAATGAGCTTCTATTTATAGGAAAATATAGTTTCGATAATTGCACGTTTTGGGGCTCGAAATATTACAGTATAATACCTTCATCTTTTCCTTCATTTTTAATTTAGTCCTGTAAGTATTATCAAACTTGCACCACCTCCCCTAATAATACATCATATGAATCAATAGTACATTCATGTTAATCAATAGTTCTATACATGTGAAAAAAATAGTTACAGTATAGTACCTTCATCTATACCTCTATTTTTAATTTAGTCATGCAAGTATTATAAATCTTGCACCACCTCCCCTAATAGTACATGCATGTGAATCAATAGTACATACATGTGAACACATAGTTATAAGCATGTGAATTAATAGCAATTAATTGCTCATTTATTCGATTAATTACACGATTGGTCAATATAACTTCCAGACATCAATTATTATCGAAATAAATGTCGATTTCCACTAACACTAATAATCCCATCACAATGGAAATATTAATTTCATCTTTAATCAACACGAACTTATTCATCATTAATATTATAACTCATAATATTTAACAACCAGGTCATTCCCAGGAAAGAGGGGGCTTTCCGATAAGAATTTCTCCTTATTGGCGCACAATTAAGTGACCAAACCCCTCCTTGACAGAACTTTTAGACATTGTCAATATTGTAAATAATAATATGAATAACTTTGTCGTCTTAATTATTGATTTAATAATATAAATATTATGCAGATGATACTGTGATAATAATTGAATCAATAATCTGAGAGATATGATGCAACAATTACTGTAGCAATAATTGAGTATAACTGAGTGACTTCTCACGTAAGCATCAATAATCAAAACTGCGTGTTACTATGCAACCCTGCGTATTACTGTACTTTTACTACCGAGTAGTTCAACAGTTTAATGGTAAAACTTTCGCCGTTATTTTTATAAAAAGATAATTCTGTCATTTTCTAACTACGACAATACTTACATTGTGGGGTCCCTATGATGATTGTCTTGAGTAAATCGCACGAATATTCCCTGTTAAAACGAATATTCCCCGACCAATCAAATATTTTATAATAACTTGCTTACTTTGAAAAAATTGTAAATATTACCTACAACTATAACATTATATCACATCCACACCATACTATTCAAAAATATATTTCGAGAAAAATTAATCTTTATTCATAAAAGCTGGGGTCTTACAACCTCCTCTTCTTATGAAATTTCTTCCTCGAATTTAGGGTGCGTACTTGTTATGTCGAAGAAGTGAGGATACCTTGATTTCATTTCAGATTCTAACTCCCAGGTCATTTCCTCCACATCGTGGTTTCTCCACAAAACTTTGACTTGAGGTATAACCTTGGAGCGTAGAATATAATCCTTCTTATTCAAGATTTTAATAGGTACCTCTTCATACGTTAAATCTTTCGCTATCTCGTCCGGTTCTAATTCAATAATGTGGTTCGGGTCTTTCACAAATTTACGTAACATAGATATGTGAAAAATGTTATAAAAATGAGACATACTTAGCGGTAAGGCGAGTCTATAGGCCACAGTTCCTACTCGATTGAGGATTAAAAATGGGCCAATGAATCGAGGATTGAGCTTTCCTCTCTTTCCAAATCTCGTAACTCCTTTCCATGGAGCAACACGTAACAACACATGATCTCCAATATTGAATTCCACATCCTTTCGATGAAGATTAGCATAACTCTTTTATCGATCTTGTGAGGTTTTTATACGTTGTCGGATCGTTTGAATCTTTTTTGTAGTCATACGTACCAACTCCGGTTCCAACAACGTTGCTTCACCCACCTCATCCCAACATACTGGAGAACGACACTTTCTTCCATATAACGTCTCAAATGGAGCCATGCCAATACTTGCTTGATAACTGTTGTTGTAGGAAAACTCCACCAATGGTAAGAACTTGTCCTAACTTCCCTTGAAGTCAAGGACACAGAGTCTTGATAAAACTTCAAGAGTTTGAATAGTCCTCTCTGACTGCCCGTCCATTTGAGGATGATAAGCTGAACTAAATCGTAAATTCGTGCCCATAGCTTTTTGCAAACTAACCTAAAATCTTGAAGTAAATCTTGGGTCTCGATCAGAAACTATGGATACTGGCATACCATGCAGTCTTACAATCTCATTTATGTACATACGAGCAAGACGTTCAAGTGTATACATTTCTCGTATCGGTAAGAAATGAGCAGACTTGGTCAATCTATCAACAATGACCCAAATCGCATCTTCAATCCTCGATTCATTGGCCCATTTTTAATCCTCGATCGAGTAAGAGTTATCTATTAAAATCTTGGATAAGAAGGATCATATTCTACGCTTTAAAGTTATACCTCAAGTCAAAGTTTTGTGGAGCAACCACGATGTGGAGGAAATGACCTGGGAGTTAGAATCTGAGATGAAATCAAGGTATCCTCACCTCTTCAACATACCAGGTACACACCCTAATTTCGAGGATGAAATTTCATAAGAAGGGGAGGTTGTAAGACCCCAACTTTTATGAATAAAGAATAATTTTCTCGAAATATATTTTTGAATATTATGGTGTGGATTTGATATAATGTTATAGTTGTGGGTAATATTTACAAATTTTGCAAAGTAAGCAAGTGGTTATATAATATTCGATAGGTCGGGGAATATTCATTTTAACATGGAATATTCGTACGATGGCACAATCATTAGTGGACCCCACAACGGAAGTATTGTCGTAGTTAGAAAATGACATAATTATCTTTTTATAAAAATAACGACGGAAGTTTTACCGTTAAACTGTTGAACTACCCGGTAGTAAAAGTACAAAGAATACGCGTGGTTGCATAAGTAGCACACGTATTCATTATTGATGCTTACGTGAGAAGTCACCAGTTATACTCAATTATTGCTACAAGAATTGTTGCATCATATCTCTCATATTATTGATTCGATTATTATCACAAGATCATCATCGCATAATATTTTATGTTATTAAATCAATAATTGAGACGACAAAGTTATTCATATTATTAAATTGCAATATTTATAATGTCTAGAAGTTCTGTCAAGGAGAGGTTTGGTCATCTAATTGCGTGCCAATAAGGAGAAATCCTTATCAGAAAGCCCCCTCTTTCCTGGGAACGACCTGGTTGTTAAATATTGTGAGTTATAATATTAATGATGAATAAGTTCGTGTTGATTAAAGATGAAATTGATAGTTCTATTGTGTTGGAATTATTAGTGTTAGTGGAAATCGACATTTATTTCGATATTAATTGATGTCTAGAAGTTATACTGACCAGTCGAATAATTAACCATATAAATGAGAAATTAATTGCTATTAATTCACATGATTATAACTATTTGTTCACATGTGTGTACTATTGATTCACATTCTTGTACTATTAGGGGAGTTGGTGCAAGATTGATAATACTTGCATGACTAAGTTAAAAATAGAGGTATAGATGGAGGTACTATACTGTAATTCATATTTTCACATGATTATAACTATTGATTCACATGATTGAACCATTGATTCACATTATTTACTATTAGGGGAGGTGGTGCAAGTTTGATAATACTTGCAGGACTAAATTAAAAATGAAAGAAAAGTTGAAGGTATTGTACTGTAATATTTTGAACCCCAAAATATAAAATTATTGAAACTATATTTTTCTATAAATAGAAGATCCTTCTTCTTTCATTTCTCACCAATTCACTAAAGCTATAGAGCGATTATTATAGAGAGAAATTATAGAGAGAAAGAAGAAGAGAAGTCTTCTACCTCTCTACTCCATTATCCGATTTTTTCTAAGGTAAGGGTATTATTTCTTTCAGTATTCATGAAGAGAGAGCTCTGTTATTCCATTCTTTATTATTATGTTGGAATAACGTGATCATGTCAAGTACCACATACATGGTGAAATTTCTTCATTATTCCATTCTTTATTATTATGTTGGAATAACTGTCTATGCTTATACCGCATACATGGTGAAATTCTTACGTTATTCCATTCTTTATTATTCTATTGGAATATCCTGTTTGTGCGGATTACGCTAGACCTGGTTCCATTCTTTATTATTCTGTTGGAATAACCTATCTGTGAGGTCTATCGCATGCATGGTGAATTCTTTGTTATTCCATTATGTATTATTCCGTTGGAATATCTTGTCTGTGCGGATTACGCTAGACCTGGTTCCATTCTTTACTATTTTGTTGGAATAACACATGCATGCGGTCTATCGCATGTGCATGGTGAATTCTTTTGTTATTCCATTCTTTATTATTTCATTGGAATATCCCATGCTGTGCGGATTTACGCATGACACCGTTCCATTCTTTATTATTCATTGGAATAACCTATCTATGTGGATTATCACATGCATGGTGAATGATCCTTCGTATTCATTCTTTATTAAATTATGGAAATGATCTGTCTACGTGGATTACCGCATGACGGGTGAAAATCCATTTACAGTTTCATATATTCTATGATACTCATTTGGTTAAAGTTTTGGCTTCTATACTCCATGAAATTAGTAGAATATCCTGGATATTTGCGCTTCATCCGGTATCTTTTCATGGAAATAATCTTCTGAGCATTCTTGAATTTACTCCACAAAGAAGTATCATGTTGATAATTTGGACGTAATTGATTTCAAGATAAATTAACTTATAAATCTTTAAAATTTATTCTTGAACTTGTTTTATTGAATTATTATGTCATTGTCATCATCCTCATTCTTATATTATGATGAAAGTCATCTTTGGCTTACGTGCATAGATGGACTTGGTATAATTATGACTGAGGATTATTCGTTATAATCATGACTGTAATGTTATAAATGATGTGGTAAAAGTCCTCAAGAGCTCTGTAGTGCATTGATGGACAATTTTTGGTATGATTATGACTAGGATTATTCGGTAGATAGTCATGACCATTGATGATTTAATGAATATCCTTGGCCCGTAGTTCAGTGGATGACTCGATGATGTGATTTATTTATTGTCGAGTCTCAAATGATAAAAATTGATGAAAACATTTTAAATCATGAAGATAGTAGATATCATGCTCTACTTTGACTCTTCTAATGGATTGCTTATTCACCATGTGATTAAACTTGATGTCTATTGTATTTTATCGGTTTAACATTGTTGAAGACTAATGATAATTTATTCTGCATTATCTTAGTCATAATATTTCTTACTGGGCTAGTTGAGCTCACTCTTTCTTTCACCGTTCTCTTCAGGAAATAAGAACGTAGCCGGGACTAGTCGGGGAACAGACTGACGGTCCAGACGATAGCATTTGTAGTCCTCACTATTCTGTTAAATAGTGTGATAATAAATATAATGAGGACTCCATTGAGTGTGGATATTGTCTAGATGACAATATTCTTATTAAAACTCTTAGATTATGTTTTTTGTCGTATTTTACACATCGTTGTATAATTAAGTTGTATTTGAATTTTTTGTACCATGTATTTGGCGACTCAAGATGGGTGATGTATACCTATTTTGGGGGCGCACAGGTTGGTATCAAAGCTTAGGATATGATCCCCCGGCCGAGATGTGAAACAAGAACTAGGAGGGGAGAGACGGGGAATTCCTTCGCTAGTATGACCTACCTAAGTTTATTTGGTATTTAATTGTTCGGTCAAAGTATAGGGATAATATGTGATATGTTAGTTAACCCTTGTTTTGTGGCAGTATTTGAAAATGGCATCCGAAATTGTAGAGATAAACAATGAAGCACATGAGACCGTTAAGTCACCACAGATTAATACCCAGGATAATGTGCAACAGGAAGAAAATAATCCTCATATAAACAATAACACCGATGAAATGGTGAACGATGGGATGTTCAGAGGCTTTATGCAATTCATGCAACATCAGGCGAAAGCGGCTCCTGTCCAAAATGCAGGTGGAAACACTGACAACTCTCGGACGGTCATCACTAAGCAGTTCAAGGAGCTGGGACCACCGGAGTTTTTTGGAGAGCCAAAACCACTTAAGGCAGAGACGTGGATAAAGTAGATCAACAAGATATTTGATATCTTGGGTTGCTCCGAGGAGCAAAAGGTTCCCTTTGCCACCTTCATATTGCGAGCAGAGGCAGATTGCTGGTGGGAATCTGTAAAGTGTACTCAACCTGCCGCACTCAAAATGTCTTGGGAGAAGTTCCAAGAGTTGTTCAATGACAAGTACTTTCCTAAAAGTATTCGTCACATGAAGGAGGTAGAGTTCATCAAGCTTGAGCAAAATAATATGACCGTGGTGCAGTACAAAGCTAAGTTTGCCGAGTTATCTCGATTTGTGTCCCACTTGGTTGATAATGAGGAGAGAATGACGCGGATGTTTCTAAGAGGTTTGAAACCCGAGATACGTCAATACCTAATTTCTCACAAACTGTGTTTGTATTCAAATGTTATGAATAGGGCTCAATTATTGGAGCGCGATAATGAGTCAACCAAACCAAGAGAGAGCAACTGACAAGTCGATAATACCAGTGGTAGCAGTCATCGAAGCGGTGACAACAAATGTGGAGGGAATCAATATGCCAGAAAGGATAATCACTTCGGTGGTAATCATGGCCATGACAATAAGAGTGGACATTTCAAGAAGATGAGATTCAACAAGGATGGAAAGACGTCAGCACCAGCTCCTGTTGTTAAGGAAGGAGAACGACCACTAGTCGTATGTTACAAATGTGGACGGGAAGGACACATAAGTCCAAATTGCACGATGCAGTCCAAAGCGTGTTATAATTGTGGAAAAAAGGTCACATAGCCCGATTTTATCGTTCACCAAAGTCAAGTCCAGCTGGGATGGAGGCATCAAAGGGTGTCCTAGACAAGACAAAATTGGTAGTTCAAGGGAGAGCGTTTGTCGTAACCTCCCAAAAAGCGAGGAATCCGAACGAGGTGATCACGGGTAAGCTAATCATAAACTCTAGCGAAGTTTATACTTTATTTGATACCGGTTCTACCCATTCCTTTATTTCTCCTACTTGCACTCAACGTTTAAATTTGACTCCGGAGAAATTAGACTTTGACTTATCTGTTGAAACTCCGTTGGGAGAAACCTTCATTACATCCACGTTTTATAAGTCTTGTTTGATTCAAATTGGTAACCGCAAGTTACCTGTCGATCTTATTTCTTTGAAAATACTTGCATTTGATGTAATTTTAGGGGTTGATTGGTTAACTACTCATCATGCTAAAATCAATTATTTTTGTAATCTTGTTAGCTTTCATATTCCTAACCAACCTATTATGGGAATTCAAGCAACCAAACCACTAAAATCAATCACTGTCATATCAAGTTATAAAGCTATTCATTTATTAAAAAATGGATGTCAAGCTTTCTTAGCCCATGTCACGGATTTAAATAAAGATACATCAGATTTGAATGATATTTCTATTGTTAATAAATTTCCTGACGTATTCCCTGAAGAACTTCCTGGCCTACCCCCAGAGCGTGAAATTGAATTTTGTATCGACCTTGAATCCGGTACAAAACCCATTTCCAAAGCCCCATATCGAATGGCTCCTATTGAACTTCAGGAGTTAAAACCCAACTACAGGAGTTATTAGACATCGGTTTCATTCGTCCTAGTACGTCTCCTTGGGGTGCTCCTATTCTATTCGTAAAGAAGAAAGATGGAAGTATACAACTTTTTATTGATTATCGGTAGTTGAATCATGTCACCATCAAAAATAGGTACCCGTTGCCTCGCATTGATGATTGCAAGGAGACAAATTCTTTTCAAAGATTGATCTTCGTTCCGGATATCATCAGTTGAAGATTAAAACTGATGACATTCCAAAGACTGCTTTCAAAACTCGGTACGGGCATTATGAATTCCTAGTCATGTCCTTTGGATTGACTAATTCTCCTGCTGCCTTCATGGATATGATGAACCAAGTATTCAAGGAATATTTGGATCACTTTGTGGTCGTCTTTATTGATGACATCCTCATATACTCCAAAACCCGCGAAGACCATGAGCAACAGTTGAGGCTGATACTCCAAAAGCTTCGTGAAAACAAGCTTTATGCCAAGTTGAAGAAATGCGAGTTCTGGCTTGAGGAAGTTGCATTCCTTGGGCACGTGATATCAAATCATGGAATATCTGTTGACCCGGCAAAGATTGAAGCAATTCAAAGCTGGGAGAAACCTAAGTCAGTGACCAAAGTACGTAGCTTTCTCTACTTAGCTGGTTATTATCGGAGATTCGTAGAACGGTTTTCTCGAATCGCTACTCCATTAACTCAGCTAATTCGAAAAGATATAAAATTCGGTTGGAGCGAGGAATGTGAAAAGAGTTTTCAAGAACTCAAGAGGAGACTGATTTCAGCACCTGTTCTGACAATACCATCTGGCTCGGAGGGATTTGTCATCTACAGTGATTCTTCAGGCAAAGGGTTAGGATGTGTTGTAATATTCAAGAATTTTAATTGTTATATTAAATTTTCATTGAATTATTTAAGTATTTAATGGATGTGTTTATGGTTGAATTTGTAATTGTTCAAATTTGATTCAATTTGGTTAACTATCTGTTAAATAAATAATTAAGGAAATTATTATATTTGCTAATTTAATTTAATTATTAAGTTAAAGAGTTTTGATTAATTGAATTATTATTCTTTTTATTTGAATTTTGTAATTAAAAGGATGTTTTAGGTGGTTAAATAAAGTTATAATTATATAGAAAATTATAATTTTGTGGTATTGATTTATGTGTTAAAGTAATTTAATATATTGTTATTAAGATTAATTTAATTTAGTAAATGTGTGACAAATAACCTTTTATAAAGGAGTTATTAAAATAACTTAAAGGAGTTTTAATTGAGTTTTGCTGAAACAAGGCCTAATGCCTATTAAGTCTTTAATCTAATTGTATTTTACCAAACAAGGCGTAAGGATTAATTGATTATTTTTGTTAGTGATTAGCCAAAAAAGCCTTATGGCTTTTGGTTTTCAAAATAAAATAACTGATGTCAGTTAAATTAGAGTTATATTATATAATTAATATATATTATATCCTATATACGTTAGATTGTTAGTACGTAGTTAGAGTTAGGAAGAAAAGAGAAAAACTCAGAGGAAGAAGAAGAAGAAAAGAAGAAAAGAAGAAAGGAAGAAAGGCTAGGAGATTGGAGAAAGAAGCTTGAGAATTAAAGATATAGCCATCATCATCATCATCATCTTCTTCAAGGTATTAACCTATTCTTTTAGTTTTAAAAATTTAGTTTCTCTCTTCCCAAATTCTCTGTAGAATCCTTGTGTAAGGGTAAATTAGTTGTTATGTATGTGATTTTATATGATAATCTAGTGAGTTAAACTATTTTCTTAAGCTATGATTGAGAATAGTCCATGAATTTATATTATGTATATGTTTGTGAAGAAAAGTATTTTTTTACAAAGAGTTTTTGTGATTATATATTGTTTAGTTAAAATAGAAATTATGGGTTGTTTAGTTGTTTTATTGATAAATTGGCTATTCAATTTGTTAGAGTATGTATATACTTTGATAAAATGCTTTAAATTAACTGTTTTGGTTGAAAAACAAAATCACAGTATTGATTTTCATCAAAAACATCAAAAGTGATTTTTTTATCAAAAGCGTTGAAATTGGATGTTTTAAACATATTGTTTATGTTGTTGTATGGATAAAAACATGTTAGAATTCTTGAATTAGGTTTACATGAAGTCTTTGTATGATTTTCATGTGAATTAGGTCATTAGAAAGGAACTTTTAGGCCAAAATTGGCTTTTTCTTATCTTTGTTGCTGAGGTGTCATTGAAATCGTAGTTTTCGGCAGGTAAACTTGGCATCATTGTATTAAACTCGCCATGCCAGCAAATACGCCTTTTTTATTTATTCTCGCCAAAGCGCCATATCTTGTAGCCATATTGCAGCACCATAGTATAAATCGTAGGCGCATAACGCGAAGTTTGCGAGAATGGTCTCGACGTTGTACTTTTTTGTACTCGAAATTTTATAAAATTGTTATGTGATGATAGTAGGACTTTAAAATGTTGATTTTAGTATTTCTATACTATGAATAAGTATGTTATTAACGATTAACTTGTGTTATAACTTGATTATGTGATTAAATAATCAAACCTACATGATGAATGTAGTTAGTTAAGTTTGTAATGTGGTAGTGACTAATTATGTCATGATGACATATGTTTATAGGATATTGTGATTTGAATTATTCGGTTTAGCCCACGAGCAAGGCAAGTTTTCTAATCCTTTATCTTGTTGAACTAATTATGGTTTCCAATTCGATTACCTTATAAATGATGCAAGTTCTCTAATCTATTTTCTTATTGAAGCAATTATTGTTTCCAATTCGATTACCTTATAAATGGTGCAAGTTTTCTAATTTTTTATCTTGTTGAACTATTTATTATTTCAATTCGATTACCTTATAAATGATGTAAGCTTTCTAAACTTTGGTTTGATGTTGACAAGTTATTCTTGTATTTAACTTGTTGTTTAGCATGCACAACTACTTATACTAATGTCAAACAATTTTATCGTTCAAACTACTATGCATGCGTAGTACTCAAGTCTAATTAACCTTGATTTAATATTGTTCAAGCAAGGCATGTTATAGTTATTCAAAGTATATGCTATTAGATTATTCCTAAAGCATGATTTTGGTTTACCATGTTGATTCAATTACGATTATTCTATAGTATGATGTTATTGGTTTCATTCAACTAATCCTTAGTTGATGTTCATTGAATTCCAAATTACCCTGAAATGTATCCAAACCAAACTCACTTTGGTGCGGACTTGTACTCTAAATACTGAGATGAACAACCCAATTATTAGGGGTAACTTACGCTTAGCGTTGAAATGTTTTTGCACAATACATGTACGTAGGCTGATCCCCTAAGTACGAGGAGTCCCTATAGTCTTTATGATCGTTTAAAGTTTAAGTTGAAACATTACTTATAACTATGGACATAGTTTGTGGTCTTAGGACCCTTAGTTATATACTTCAGAATGTTGACAAATCATATTGTTTAAAATCCTATTGAGTCTCTTACCTAACATTTTTGTAAAAGTTTGTCATTCATTATTATTTCAAGTGAGCTTTGTTTGCTCACTCTTGCTTATATAACTATTATGATTAAGGATGAGAAGGTATGATGTACCTAGCACGATGAAGGAAAAGGAAAGATGAACAAGTTTTGAGGACTTGTACTTTGATATTTTATTATCAGTTTTTAAATGAATGGTTGTAATGAAGTTTAATTTTTTTTTCCGCATTTGAATGATTGTATTTAAATGTTAGACAACCTGGGAGATTTTATTATGTAACCCTTTAATGGGGAAGGTTTTTGTTTATCCAGTTTTATTGTGATTGGGTAGCTAGATATGAATTTTTGATTAAGTGAACACCAAATCCTGTGGAAATGAAGTACCTGGGTTTGGGGGTGTCACAAGTTGGTATCAGAGCCTTAGGTTATGAACCTTAGGTGGGGGAAAAGCCTTAGAAAGTAACCTTCGAAAAGATAGTGATGACGAACTCTTATCGAGTTTTAAGAAAGAAGTAATAAAACACTTCTGTGCTTATGTGTTTACAACTTATGTGCTCATGAGTGTCGAGTAGTAATGATTAGTAATTAAAACTTAAAATTTGGTTGACAGGATGTCTAATATAGGAGGATCCAGTCAAACTAGGGAAGAAGAGCCTCAAGATATTCAGGTAGTTTGGGAACAATTACAGCCATGGGAAACAGTTCCGTTGGTCACAGTAGTTGAGCAGGAGAGAGTACCTGATGAGGATGATGAGATAGAGATGGATTAGGAAGATCCCTTGGAGCTGCCACAGACGGATGAAGAGGACGAGGAGGAAAGGATTCCACTTAACTCGATAGCTGGTCGTATGTACGATGAGGTGCATGACCGCAACGTGGAACTTCAAGATACTGTCGAGGAATTGCAAGAGTAGCTGAGCAACAGACCTCGATGGCACAGAAGGACGATGAGATTCAGGATCAAGAAGAACGACTGAACAATGTTGAAGAGAAACTGGTTCACACTAAAGAAGAGAACGACCAAATGAGAGCAGAGATTGCAGAGTTGAAGAGCAAGTTAAGAGAAGAGTCTGCAAAAAGGGCAAAAGCCGAAGACGCGTATGAGGAAGCTGATCAACGGGCCAAAATAACAGAGGGAGACGCACAAGCAAAGAGAATGAAGATGCAGGAAATGGATAACGTATTCAACATTGCGATCAATCAAGCTCAGGATCGGGTCATGGGTTACCCAATTCAGTTCGAGATGTTACCCTCGTACATACTAGATCATCAAACCATGTTCTGAATTATGGAAGAAGAGCATCGTAAGGCTTTGCAGTATCTTAATAGGACATCGTAGGAAGTGTATTTGATTTATGATTTATGTTATGATAAGTATTATGTAAATCCCAAGTGTTATGTAACTTGTGGATATGATGATGATGTCCTGAAACTTTAATAGTTCAGGAAAATAATGTAAATAGCAGTGATGTTATTGTTTTGATGTTTTCAAAGAATTAAGCATGAATAAAAGTTATTATCTTCTTTTATCCAAAGTGTTATGTGTTACGTTGTGATTATTTTTTTTTGGGGGGCAATTTAACTAGAAATTACTTGAAAGAGTTGAGTAATAATCTAATGAGTGTATTTTTAGCAGAAAATGCCTCCAAGACGTCAACCACCCCGTCAGAGAACCACCGAAGGAACTAACAACAATAATGTCAAGCTAACCTGATTCAAAGAAATTGGTGAAATTACCGACAAAAGTAATCAGTAAAATCAACCACGTAATCAACCTCGTAACCAAGGTGCTACGTTTAAGGACTTCAAGGCGGTTGGACCACCGTATTCGTGGATCCATGAATCCAGTTGAAAGCACGGACTGGATCATGGAAATTGAGAAGGTTTTGATGTGGCTAGGTGGAGGATAACTAGAAGATCGCTTTTGCAACATTTATGTTGAAAGCAGAGGCTAGTTATTGGTGGCGGGCCAATAAAACTCAAGAGGGACCGGGAATTATGACTTGGGAAAGGTTTAAGGAGATTTTCTTGAGACCTATTTCCCAAAGAGTTCAAAAAGCAGATTAAGTACAATTTTAGAATCAAGCAGGAATGATGATGGTGTCGAAGTATGCCGCATGAAATTCAACGAGTTCAGCGAGGTTTGCGCCATACCAAGTCAAGAAAGATGAAACATAAGGAAGAGGTTTGAAACAGGATTGAAGCCCCTGGTTGTTTAGTAGGGTTTCCTTGTTCCAGTTGAAGACTTTTGCAGCCGTAATGAAAAAGGCCATTCTCGCTGAAGGTGGAGGCGAGGCGGTAACCAAGTTCAATCAGGAACAGAAAAAGAAGAAGAATGAAGTGGAGGTGAAGAATGGAGGTGGAGGTAGTGGAAATGGTAATAATAACCTGAAAAGAAAGTGGAATGGAAATGTGGGTGCTGGGAATCAACAAGGTAGCCAGCAGAATAAGAAGTTTGAAGTATGTGCTACATGCGGGAAGTTTCACAAGGGTATATGTTTAATGGGGAAACGAGTATGCTTTAACTGTGGCCAGGAGGGTCATATCGCCCCAAATTGCAATCAACCCAAGAAGAATGTTTGCTATACTTGCGGGTCCAAGGATCACTTTACTCGTGAGTGCCCCAAGAAGAAAGTTGGAGAAACAATGGGAAGCAAGGGAGGTAGCAGTGGTGATACATGGGCTATTACTGGACCGACGGTATCAACCAAACCCACAGCCAGAACCTTCAACATGACTGTGCAAGATGCTGTGCAATCAAAGGATGTGGTGTCAGGTATTATCCCAATCAATGATATTGATGCTTATGTATTATTTGATTAAAGTGCTACTTGCTCATTTATATCGATGAATTTGCTATGAGATTAGGATTGTTTAGTGAAGAATTGAATTTCCCTTTAAACATAGAAATTGCGAATAAGGAAGTAATTCTTGTAGGTTCGTATACAAGAACTGTAGGGTGAATATTAAGGGAAATATTTTGATGGTAGATTTAATTTCGATTAGGCTTGGAGAGTTTGATGTTATTTTGGGAATGGATTGGTTGTTCAATTGTGGAGCGATAATTGACTGCCAAAAGAAATGTGTAAACCTTATGACTCCGTCAAAGGTAGTTTTCAATGGAAGCAAATCGCCTAGACAAATGAGATGTCTGACGATTATGCAGGCCAAGAAGTTGTTGAGTCAAGGCTGTGTGGGTTATTTAGCTTACATAGTCGATACTCAGAAGAAAGGTGTGAAACTGGAAGAAATACCAGTGGTTAGGGAATTTGTGGACGTGTTTCCAGAGGATTTTCCAGGACTTCCACCTGACAGAGAAATTGAGTTCGTGATCAACTTAATGCCAGGAACTGCTCTGATATCGAAAGTCCCGTACAGAATGGCTCCGGTAGAGATGAAGGAACTGATGGTACAACTACAGGAGCTGTTGGACAAGAAATACATTAATCCGAGTGTGTCACTGTGGGGGGCACCGGTGTTATTCATAAAGAAGAAGGATGGGTCAATGCGTCTTTGCATTGATTATAGGGAGTTGAACAAAGTCACTATTAAGAATAAATATCCATTGCCTAGAATAGATGACTTGTTTGATCAATTAAAGGGTGCCAGATATTTCTCTAAAATAGATTTGAGAAGTGGGTATCACCAATTGAAGGTAAGAAAGGAGGATGTACCGAAGACGGCATTCCAAACTCAGTATGGACATTACGAGTTTTTGGTGATGTATTTTGGTTTAACAAACGCCCCTACAGCGTTCATGGATTTGATAAACAGGGTGTTTAAACCATTTTTAGACAAGTTTGTGGCGGTGTTTATTGACGATATTCTGGTGTACTCTAGAACTCAAGAAGAACACGTGGAACACTTATGTTTAACGCTGGAGACACTAAGAAAGGAAAAGTTATACGCAAAATTCTCTAAATGCGAATTCTGGTTACAACGTGTACAATTTATTGGGCACGTAATTGACAAGGATGGAATTTCAATGGATCCATCAAAGGTCAAAGCTGTGATAAATTGGGAACAACCAAGAACTCTATCAGAAAGAAGTTTCTTGGGATTGGCAGGGTATTACAGACGGTTTATCCAGGATTTCTCTAAGATTTCCACTCCGTTGAAAAATTTGACGAGGAAATCTGTAAAATTTGTTTGGACGGAGAAATGTGAAGGAAGTTTTCAGGAATTGAAAAAGAAACTAAGTATGGCACCTGTGTTATCATTACCAGATAATACAGGAAATTTTGTGGTGTACAATGATGCTTCACACAAAGGATTAGGATGTGTCCTTATGCAGAACGGAAAAGTCATCGCGTATGCATCAAGGCAATTGAAGGACTACGAAAAAGGGTATCCGACTCATGATTTAGAGTTGGCGGCGGTTGTGTTTGCTTTAAAAATATGGAGACACTATCTCTATGGAGAGAAATATGAGATTTACACAGACCATAAGAGTTTGAAGTACATTTTCACTCAGAAAGACCTGAACTTGAGTCAAAGGAGATGGATGTAATTGATAAAAGATTACGATTGCGAGATCTTTTATCATCCAAGCAAAACAAACGTGGTTGTAGATGCCTTGAGTAGGAAAGGCAGGGAAAAGTTGATGTTGTTAATTGATAAGGAGGAGCTTATTACAGCAATGTCAAGGTTAGAGTTGGAAATCAAATTTTCAAAAGAATCAGATGAAAAATTGTACCAGATGGAAGCCAGTCAAACTTTGGTGGACCAAGTGAAGAACGCTCAACTGCAGGATGAGGAATGCAGAAAAATAAGAAAAAGTGTGGTCGAGGGAAAAGAAGTGAAATACAAGGTTGATACTGATGGAATGCTGAGATTCGAGGGACGAATCTAGGTTCCAGCAGTACCAGACATTAAAGAGGACATCTTGACAGAAGCTCATAGTTCGAGATATTCGATTCATCTAGGAAGTACGAAAAATGTATCAAGATTTGCGGCGACATTTTTGGTGGCCAAATATGAAAAGAGACGTTGCAGAATGCGTTGCAAAGTGCTTGACATGTCAGAGAGTCAAAGCCGAGCATCAAAGACCAAGCGGGTTACTTCAACCGTTAGAGATACCAGAATGGAAATGGGAACATATCACAATGGATTTTGTGGTAGGTCTCCCATCGACTCAGAAAGGATACGATGCGATTTGGGTGATAGTGGACAGATTGATAAAATCTGCACACTTTTTGCCAATAAAGATTAAATTCAATCTTGATCAGCTGGCAAGGTTATATATTAAAGAAATCGTGACGAGACATGGAATTCCAGTGTCGATTGTGTCAGATAGAGATCCGAGGTTCACATCAAACTTCTGGAAGAGACTACAAGAATGTATGGGAACACAATTGCGAATGAGTACGGCATATCATCTGCAAACAGATGGCCAAAGCGAACGAACGATTCAGACATTGGAAGATATACTGAGAGCATGCGTCATGGATTTTAAAGGAAGCTGGGATGAACAATTACCATTGGTAGAATTTGCCTACAAAAATAGTTACCACGCTAGCATCGGTATGCCGCCTTAGGAAGCATTGTATGGTAGGAGGTGCAGAACTCCACTGTGCTGGGATGAAGTCGGTGAACGTCAACTGTTAGGACCAGAACTAGTATAACAAACTGCTGAGGTTGTCAAACTCATCAGAACAAGATTGATAGCTACTCAAGACAGACAAAAGAAATATGCTGATCAACACAGACAAGATCGTGCATTCGACATAGGAAATTACGTTTTCCTAAAAGTTTCACCTTGGAAGGGAAAAATTCGATTTGGTAAAAAGGGAAAGCTAAGCCCGAGGTTTATTGGACCCTTTGAAGTGCTACGAAAAGTTGGAGAGGTTGCTTACGAGGTAGCTCTACCTCCAGAATTGCAAAACATTCATAATGTTTTTCACGTTTCGGTGTTACGACCATATAAATTTGATTACAAGCACGTGATCGAGTACGAACCATTGCAGTTTGAGAAAGACTTGTCCTATGAAGAGGTTCCTATCCAGATAGTTGACAGGAAAGAATAAGTGCTCAGAAATAAAGTGATACCTTCTGTGAAGGTAATATGGAGGAACCACAATGTCGAAGAGGCTACGTGGGAACTCGAAGCTGAAATGATGAAGAATTACCCTGAGTTATTTGTTTAATCTATGTCTTCAATTCTGGAGATAGAATCTTTGTAAGTAGGGGAGAATGCGACGAATGAATTGTTTGAATTGTGATTCTAGGGACATAATTCTTGTAAGGAGGGAATGATGTAACATTCCAGAATTTTAATTATTATATTAAATATTTATTGAATTATTTAAGTATTTAATGGATGTGTTTATGGTTGAATTTGTAAATTGTTCAAATTTGATTCAATTTGGTTAACTATTCATTAAATAAATAATTAAGGAAATTATTATATTTGCTAATTTAATTTAATTATTAAGTTTAGAGTTTTGATTAATTGAATTATTATTCTTTTTATTTGAATTTTGTAATTAAAAGGATGTTTTAGTTGGTTAAATAAAGTTATAATTATATAGAAAATTATAATTTTGTGGTATTGATTTATGTGTTAAAGTAATTTAATATATTGTCATTAAGATTAATTTAATTTAGTAAATGTGTGACAAATAACCTTTTATAAAGGAGTTATTAAAATAACTTAAAGGAGTTTTAATTCAGTTTTGCCAAACAAGGCCTAATGCCTATTAAGTCTTTAATCTAATTGTATTTTACCAAACAAGGCGTAAGGATTAATTGATTATTTTTGTTAGTGATTAGCAAAACAAGCCTTATGGCTTTTGGTTTTCAAAATAAAATAACTGATGTCAGTTAAATTAGAGTTATATTATATAATTAATATATATTATATCCTATATACGTTAGATTGTTAGTACGTAGTTAGAGTTAGGAAGAAAAGAGAAAAACTCAGAGGAAGAAGAAGAAGAAAAGAAGAAAAGAAGAAAGGAAGAAAGGCTAGGAGATTGGAGAAAGAAGCTTGAGAATTAAAGATATAGCCATCATCATCATCATCATCATCTTCTTCAAGGTATTAACCTATTCTTTTAGTTTTAAAAATTTAGTTTCTCTCTTCCCAAATTCTCTGTAGAATCCTTGTGTAAGGGTAAATTAGTTGTTATGTATGTGATTTTATATGATAATCTAGTGAGTTAAACTATTTTCTTAAGCTATGATTGAGAATAGTCCATGAATTTATATTATGTATATGTTTGTGAAGAAAAGTATTTTTTTTACAAAGAGTTTTTGTGATTATATATTGTTTAGTTAAAATAGAAATTATGGGTTGTTTAGTTGTTTTATTGATAAATTGGCTATTTAATTTGTTAGAGTATGTATATACTTTGATAAAATGCTTTAAATTAACTGTTTTGGTTGAAAAACAAAATCACAGTATTGATTTTCATCAAAAACATCAAAAAGTGATTTTTTTTTATCAAAAACAGTGAAATTGGATGTTTTAAACTTATTGTTTATGTTGTTGTATGGATAAAAACATGTTAGGAATTCTTGAATTAGGTTTACATGAAGTCTTTGTATGATTTGCATGTGAATTAGGCTGTTAGAAAGGAACTTTTAGGCCAAAATTGGCTTTTTTCTTATATCATTGCTGTCGAAGTCATTCAATCAAATCAGTAGAGTTTCAAGTAGTCATGACTTGGCAAAAGATTACTTCTGCCACAGCAGCTGCCTTTTAGTTTTATTCTCGCGTCAAGCGCCGTCTTATCTTTGCAGCAAGCATATACGCACCATAAGTATAAATCGTGAAAATACTTAATATGAAGTTTGCAGTAATGGTGTCGACAAAGGTACTTTTTGTACTCGAAATTTTAAAAAATTGTTATGTGATGATAGTAGGACTTTAAAATGTTGATTTTAGTATTTCTATACTATGAATAAGTATGTTATTAACGATTAACTTGTGTTATAACTTGATTATGTGATTAAATAATCAAACCTACATGATGAATGTAGTTAGTTAAAGTTTGTAGTAATGGTAGTGACTAATTATGTCATGATGACATATGTTTATAGGATATTGTGATTTGAATTATTCGGTTTAGCCCACGAGCAAGGCAAGTTTTCTAATCCTTTATCTTGTTGAACTAATTATGGTTTCCAATTCAATTACCTTATAAATGATGCAAGTTCTCTAATCTATTTTCTTATTGAAGCAATTATTGTTTCCAATTCGATTACCTTATAAATGATGCAAGTTTTCTAATTCTTTATCTTGTTGAACTATTTATTGTTTCAATTCGATTACCTTATAAACGATGCAAGCTTTCTAAACTTTGGTTTGATGTTGACAAGTTATTCTTGTATTTAACTTGTTGTTTAGCATGCACAACTACTTATACTAATGTCAAACAATTTTATCGTTAAAACTACTATGCATGCTTAGTACTCAACTCTAATTAACCTTGACTTAATATTGTTCAAGCAAGGCATGTTATAGTTATTCAAAGTATATGCTATTAGATTATTCCTAAAGCATGATTTTGGTTTACCATGTTGATTCAATTACGATTATTCTATAGTATGATGTTATTGGTTTCATTCAACTAATCCTTAGTTGATGTTCATTGAATTCTAAATTACCCTGAAATGTATCCAAAGCAAACTCACTTTGGTGCGGACTTGTACTCTAAATACTAAGATGAACAACCCTATTATTAGGGGTAACTTACGCTTAGCGTTGAAATGTTTGTGCATAATACATTGTACGAATGGCTGATCCCCCTAAGTACGAGGAGTTCCTATAGTCTTATAACTGTTAAAGTTTAAGTTGAAACATTACTTATAACTATGGACATAGTTCGTGGTCTTAGGACCCTCAGTTATATACTTCAGAATGTTGACAAATCATATTATTTAAAATCTTATTGAGTCTCTTACCTAACATTTGTTGTAAAAGTTTGTCAGTCATTATTATTTCAAGTGAGCTTTGTTTGCTCACTCTTGCTTATATAACTATTACAGTTAAGGATGAGAAGGCTGATGTACCTAGGACCAGTAAGGGAAAAGGAAAGATGAACAAGTTTTGAAGACTTGTAATTTGATATTTTATTATCAGTTTTTAAATGAATGGTTGTAATGAAGTTTAATTATTTTTTTTCCGCATTTGAATGACTGTATTTAAAGGTTAGACAACCTGGGAGATTTTATTATGTAACCCTTTAATGGGAAAGGTTTTTGTTTATCCAGTTTTATTGTGATTGGGTAGCTATATATGAATTTTTGATTAAGTGAACACCAAATCCTATGGAAATGAAGTACCTGGGTTTGGGGGTGTCACATGTGTTCTCATGCAACATGGAAAAGTCATAGCCTATGCCTCTCGAAAACTCAAAGAATATGAGAGGAATTATCCTACTCATGATCTAGAGTTGGCTGCAGTTGTTTTTGCGCTTAAGATTTGGAGGCATTACCTGTATGGAGAGAAGGTGGAGATCTATACGGATCATAAAAGCCTCAAATATTTCTTCACTCAAAAGGAACTCAACATGCGACAACGACGATGGCTTGAGTTATTGAAAGATTATGATCATACCATCCAATACCATCCTGGAAAAGCGAACGTAGTAGCTGATGCATTGAGTAGAAGATCATATGCAGGTACGAGTGCAATATTGTCAACGCAAAGATCCATTTTGTATGACTTAGAAAGGATGGAAATAGAGTTAAAAACTCCAGGGACCCATGTTGTGAGACCCCAGATTTTATCAATAAAGATTTAAATTTTGTCGAAATAATTTTTTAATATTATGGTGTGAATTTGAGATAATATTATAGTTGTGGGTAGTATTTATAAATTTTGCAAAGTATGCAAGTGGTTATATTATATTCGATTGGTCTGGGAATATTCGGTTTAGCGAGGGAATATTAAATACAACAGCTCAATCATTGGTGAACCCCACAATGTAATTATTGTCGGATTGAGAAAAGCGACAAAAAATATTTTATTGAAATAACGGCGGAAGTTTTACCTGGTTGATCTTGTTGAACTACCATTAGTAAAAAGTACAAGAATACGTGTGGTTGCATAGTAATACACGGTATTGATTATTTATGCTTATGTGAGAAGTCACTCGGTTTGATTCCATTATTGTCGATTAATAATATGAATTATTATAGCGATTATGACGTTTTGTTTTATTCAGTATTATTAACGTAATAAAAGCGAAACATCTTTTATATAAAAGCGAATACTTTATTAAAGTTATTCTATAAATAGAATATATTATATTTTATTATGCATAGTGTTGCATAGTGTTTTGCATAGTGTTGCATAGTGTTTGCATAGTAAAATATTTTTATATAAATAGAATATATGATATTTTATTTAAAAGATTTTGCTTTAAATATGGACCAGTCGATTAAAGTAAATCAATCTGGACCGTTCATGGATTAATTACTATGCATTCTATTTTCCTATAAATGAAGCTCATTCCTTCATTATTTTCTTACGAATTCTTTGAAACTCTAGAGAGAGAAATTATAGAGAGAATTTATAGAGAGAAAATCTATAGAGAAAGAAGAAGAGTATACGGTACTTCACTACTTTGATATCCCTTTGTCTTTTACGGTAGAGGGGTATTATTTATTTGTACCCGTAAGGGGTGTTATTCTTTCTTAATCATGAAGAGAACTTCATTATTCCATTCTTATTTATTACATTGGAATAACTTGTATCTGTGAATCCCTATACTTGGTGATCTTCTTACATTATTCCATTCTTTATTATTCATTGGAATATCACATGCGTGTGTTTTACACGGGACTGGTTCCATTGTTTATTATTCCGCATTTATTATTACATTGGAATATCACATGCGTGTGTTTTACAGGACTGGTTCCATTATTTATTATTCAAGCATTTATTATTCTGTTGGATCATCTTGTCGGTGTGAATTTCACCTGACCTGGTTCCGCTATTATTATTATTCATTGGAATAACACCGTCATCTGAAATCTGCATGCATGGTGATTTCTTTTGTTATTCCATTCTTTATTATACCCAGTTGGTTAAAACTTTGACTTCTATACTCCATGAAATTAGTAGAATATCCTTGATATTTGCGTTTCATCCGAGATCTTTCATGGAAATATTCTTACGATCATTCTTGAATTTTACTCTACAAAATAGTATCTTGTTGACAATTTGGGCGTTATTAATTCTGGATAAAATAATTCTTGAACTTGTTTTATTGAATTATTATGTCATTGTCATCATCCTCATGATATATTATGTTATCTTTGGCTTACGTGCGTAGATGAACTTAGTATAATTATGACGAGGGATCATTTGGTATAATCGTGGCTTGTTATAAATGATGTGATAAAAGTCCTCGGTGGCTGTAATAATGCGATGATGGATAGTTTTTGGTATGATTATGACGAGGGTGATTCGGTATAGTCATGACCATTGATAATTTGATGAAAGTCCTTGACCGTAGTGCTGAGGATGATTAGATATTGTGGTTTATTCATTAAAGCTGAGTCTTAATGATAAAAATTTATGAAAACCTTTTAAAACCTAAAAGATAGTAGACTTTATTATCTACTTGACTCTTTTAATGGATTGCATATTCATTGCAGATTAAGCTGGTTGTCTATTGTATTTTATCGGTTTTAACATTGTTGAAGGCTAATGATAATTTATTCGCATTATCTTAGTCATAATATTTCTTCTTTGGGCTAGTTGAGCTCACCCTTTCTTTCACTTTATTCTCTGTGAAATGAGAACATATTTGGGACGAGTCGGGGAACGGAGTAATGGTCCAGAGGATAGCATTAGTAGTCCTCACTATTCTGTGAAATAGTGTGATAATAGTTGTAATGATGACTCCTTTTGAGTTTGTATAATATCTAGTAGACAATATTTGTATTCAAACTCACAGTTTATGTCGTATTGTACACGACAGTTATATTAGTAAGTTGTATTTGAATTTATGTACCATGTAAGTGGCGACCCAAGATGGGTGACGTATACCTAATTTTGGGGGCGTCACACATGTTATGATGGCGAATATATGAGTGGAACCTACTTTAATCGATAAAGTTAAAGCTGCTCAAAATACAGACCTGGAGCTGATGCGTATAAAGAAGAAAGTACAAGAAGGTGCTATTCCGGAAGCAAGAATCGATGAAGAAGGAATACTTTGAGTCAACTCCAGACTTTATGTTCCTAACGATTCTGATTTAAAGTATAAAATCATAATGGAGGCGCACAACACACCATTTGCAATCCATCGTGGGAGTACCAAAATTTATCGTGATCTTCGACATATATTTTGGTGGAGCAATATGAAGAGAGAGATAGCGGGGTTTATCTCAAGGTGTCTAACTTGTCAACGAGTTAAGGCGGAGCATCAAGTACCAAAAGGTCCATTGCAACCACTTGAAATTTCAGAATGGAAGTGGGAGCACATTACCATAGATTTCGTTACTGGTCTTCCCAAGGTTTCTCAAGGCATAGATGCAATTTGGGTCATTGTTGATAGATTGACCAAGTCTGCTCATTTCTTACCGATACGAGAAATTTTTACACTTGAACGTCTTGCTAGTATATACACAAACAAGATCGTAAGATTGCATGGTATGCCAGTATCCATAGTTTCTGATCGAGACCCAAGATTCACTTCAAGATTTTGGGTTAGTTTGCAAAAAGCTATGGGCATAGATTTACGATTTAGTTTGGCATATCATCCTCAAATGGATGGGCAGTCGAAACGGACTATTCAAACTCTTGAAGATTTATTAAGACTCTATGTCCTTGACTTCAAGGGAAGTTGGGACAAGTTCTTACCATTGGTGGAGTTTTCCTACAACAACAGTTATCAAGCAAGTATTGGCATGGCTCCATTTGAGGCGTTGTATGGAAGAAAGTATCGTTCTCTAGTATGCTGGGATGAGGTGGGTGAAGCAACATTGTTGGGACCGGATTTGGTATGTATGACTACGGAAAAGATTCAAACGATCCGACAACGTATAAAAACCTCACAAGACTGACAAAAGAGTTATGCTGATCTTCATCGAAAGGACATGGAATTCAATATTGGAGATCATGTGTTGTTACGTGTTGCTCCATGGAAAGGAGTTACAAGATTTGGAAAGAGAGGAAAGCTCAATCCTCGATTTATTGGACCATTTTTAATCCTCGATCGAGTAGGAATTGTGGCCTATAGACTTGCCTTACCGCCAAGTATGTCTCGTGTTCATAACATTTTTCACATATCTATGTTACGTAAATATGTGAAAGACCCGAACCATATTATTAAATTAGAACCAGATGAGATAGAGGAAGATTTAACATATAAAGAGTTACCTGTTAAAATCTTGGATAAGAAGGATCATATTCTACGCTCTAAAGTTATACCTCAAGTCAAAGTTTTGTGGAGAAACCACGATGTGGAGGGAATGACCTGAGAGTTAGAATCTGAGATGAAATAAAGGTATCCTCACCTCTTCGACATACCAGGTACGCACCCTAATTTCGAGGATGAAATTTCATAAGAAGGGGAGGTTGTAAGACCCCAACTTTTATGAATAAAGAATAATTTTCTCGAAATATATTTTTGAATATTATGGTGTGGATTTGATATAATGTTATAGTTGTGGGTAATATTTACAAATTTTGCAAAGTAAGCAAGTGGTTATATAATATTCGATTGGTGGGAATATTCTTTTTAACGGGGAATATTAAATGACGACGACACAATCATTAGTGGACCCCATTAACGGAAGTATTGTCGTAGTTAGAAAGCGACATAATTATCTTTTATAAAAATAACGGCGGTAAGTTTTACCGTTAAACCGTTTAACTATCCGGTAGTAAAGTTCGATGAATACACGTGGTTGCATAGTAGTACACCGGTATTGATTATTGAAGCTTACGTGAGAAGTCACTCGAGTTATACTCAATTATTGCTACTGATAATTCTTTGCATCATATCTCTCATATTATTGATTTTATTATTGTCACAATATCATCCGCATAATATGATATATTATTGAATCAATAATTAAGGCGACAAAGTTAATCATATTATTAAATTGTAATATTTACAATGTCAGAAGTTACATCGAGGAGAGGTTTGGTCATCTAATTGCATTGGCCAATAAGGAGAAATCCTTATCGGAAAGCCCTCTTTTACGGGAGCGACACGGTTGTTAAATATTGTGAGTTATAATATTAATGATGAATAAGTTCGTGTTGATTAAAGATGAAATTGATAGTTCCATTGTGTTGGAATTATTAGTGTTAGTGGAAATCGACATTTATTTCGATATTAATTGTTGTTCTGGAAGTTATAATTGACGATCCAGTAATTAACCGGATAAATGAGCAATTAATTGCTATGAATTCACATGATTATAACTATTTGTTCACATGTGTGCACTATTGATTCATATTCTTGTACTATTTGGGGAGTTGGTGCAAGATTGATAATACTTGCATGACTAAGTTAAAAATGGAGGTATAGGTGGAGGTACTATACTGTAATTCATATTTTCACATGATTATAACTATTGATTCACATGATTGAACTATTGATTCACATTATTTACTATTAGGGGAGGTGGTGCAAGTTTGATAATACTTGCAGGACTAAATTAAAAATGAAAGAAAAGTTTTAATATTTCGAGCCCCAAAACGTGCAATTATTGAAACTATATTTTCCTATAAATAGAAGCTCATTCTTCCTTTATTTCTCATCAATTCACTAAAGCTATAGAGCAATTATTATAGAGAGAAATTATAGAGAGAAAGAAAAAGAGAAGTCTTCTACCTCTCTACTCCAGTATCCAGTTTCTTTCTAAGGTAAGGGGTATTATTTCTTTTGTAATCATGAAGTGATCTTCTGTTATTCCATTCTTTATTATTATGTTGGAATAACCAGTCTATGCGAAGTACCGCATACATGGTAAAATTCATCTGTTATTCCATTCTTTATTATTATGTTGGAATAACTTTGTCTATCAAGCAATCCGCATACATGGTGAAATTCTTCTGTTATTCCATTCTTTATTATTCTATTGGAATATCCTGTTTGTGTGGATTACGCTAGACCTGGTTCCATTATTTATTATTCATTGGAATAACTCTGTATGCATGCGATCATCGCATGCATGGTGAATTCTTTGTTTATTCATTTCGTATTATTACATTTGGAATATCCGTTTATGTGGATTACGCTTAGACTGGTTCCATTCTTTATTATTCGTTAGAATAACTTTGTCATGCTGAGGGCCTATCGCATGCATGGTGAATTCTTTTGTTATTCCATTCTTTATTATTCTCATTGGAATATCCATGCGTCTGTCAGCGGATTTACATGACTGGTTCCATTCTTTATTATTCTGTTGGAATAACCTGTCTATGTGGATTATCACATGCATGGTGAATGATCCTTCGTATTCATTCCTTATTAAATTGTGGAAATGATCTGTCTACGTGGATTACTGCATGGCGGGTGAAAATCTATTTGCAGTTTCATATATTCTATGATACTCATTTGGTTAAAGTTTTGGCTTCTATACTCCATGAAATTAGTAGAATATCCTGGATATTTGCGCTTCATCTGGTATCTTTTCATTGAATTTTACTCCACAAAGCAGTATCATGTTGACAATTTGGACGTAATTGATTTCAAGATAAATTAACTTATAAATCTTTAAAATTTATTCTTGAACTTGTTTTATTGAATTATTATGTCATTGTCATCATCCTCATGCTTATATTGTGATGAAAGTCATCTTTGGCTTACGTGCATATATGGACTTGGTATGATTATGACCAGAGATTATTCGGTATAATTGTGACACCGCCAAATCTAAGTACTTCATTCCCACAAGATTTGGTGCTCACTATTCAAACATTCATACTATCTACCCAAATAAAATAATATTTAAACCATAAAATCCTCCCTTTAAATAGGGTTACATAATTAAACTCAAACCATCCCAGGTTGTCTAACCTTTAAACATCATTCAAATGCGAAATTAAATTATTACATAACATCATTCAAAATAAAGTCTAAGATCAATCTAATAAATAAAACTACAAATCAGCATCACTTGTACAATTTCCCCTTTTATTTGCTAGTTGAAGGCTCATCCACCTTCTCAACTTTAGCTGCAATGAGTATATAAATATGCAAGAGTGAACAAAACAATTGCTCACTGGATAAAATAATGAATCAACAGGAGAATAACAATAATAATTGCCAACAAAAGGCTCACCAAAACTGAATAGTACTCTAACGATGATAATCAAAAACTGGAATCCAAAAACTGGAATATATCTAACTGAGGGTCATAAGACCATGAACTATGTCCACAGTTGTGAGTAATCTTTTAACTCTAACTTTAATAGTCATAAGACTATAAGGACTCCTCGTACTTAAGGGGATCAGCCCTTCGTACCATGTATTGTACACAAACATTTAATGCTACGCGTAAGTTATCCCCTAATAATAATAGGGTTGTTCATCTCAGTATTTAGAGTACAAGTCCGCCCCAAAGAAAGTTTGGTTTGGATAAGCTTTCAAGGGTAATTTGAAGTTTAACGAACATCAACTAGAGGACTAGTTGAATTAATAGTGTTTGATAATCACAACAGATGTTATAATACAACATATAACGATTGAGAAACATAAATGAACTGATTATACATATTAAACTCATGCTAGAAATAACTATAAAGCATAAGTATTCAACAAAATTAGTAAAATGGTAAACCTTTGCTTTGAACAATCAATAAGCTAAGGTTAGAGTTTTATAATATTAGAAATGAAATTATTGAACGTACATTAACTGATAGCAAGCTGAAAACTAGAACTTTCCCAACAAGGTATTAACTCATGCAAAGAATTAAAACAGTTCAATAATAAGGACGAGAATTCAAAACTACATTCATTATACAAGAATAAAACTTAAGAAACTTGCTTAACTATAAACAAGTTAGAATAAATCAATCAAATGAGAATTTCAAATAACATTAGAGTTAAAGTTTGCTCGAATGAATTTTAGGAACAATTGACTTATTCAATAACAGATAAGATAACAAAACTCGCTCAATCAAAAGAATAAAGTTACATAATGTAATAATAGAACTAACTCAACGAAAGAGTAGAGTTAGAAAACTTGCTCAATGTAAATAGATAGGGTTTAGAAACTTGCTCAACGTAAATATAGAGTTAGAAAACTTGCCTTGATCGTAAGCTATAAAATTAAACTCACGATCACCTACATATAATTTTAGAACCACAATACCTATTAGATATGCTAACATACAATAACATGTTCATTTCTAGCTAAACTTATCATTGAAGCACAAGTCCTTCATTAACATTTACATTTCAGAAAATCCAAGTGTTTTACTTCGCACAAGTGCTTATTATGTATACCAAATTATCACATAACACATTCTCGGTTTACTAATCACTTTTAAAATTTTGAATTCATAATCAACATAACATGACTCCACTTCACCTTGTTGTTACATGATTCTCACATTCCATAACCGTAAGCTAAGCTACAACGAACATCCAAAGTCTGTAGAATAAAGCAGACTTGATTAATTCAAAATGAGCACTTCGTCGTACTTGCCATGAAGTTTTATATGGGGAAAAGATGCGCGCTGCGCGCTAAGGGTCAGGCTACGCGCGACTTGCAGAACCCAGATAAGTAGAACAGAGCCACGACACTTTTCATAAGCCAACTAACACGAATTTCACTCATCAAATAGTGAAATTAACATATACAAATGATACAACACCATTACAACTTGTTTCCTCACTTATATATCAATATAGAACAACTTAACAGCAATTATACTACTGTAATTTCTCAAATTTCATGTTTTTCATACAAAACTCAAAATTTTTGATATTCATCCAAAAATTAACGTTGTGATTTCATTACATGCTCAAATCATCTCATTCAAATTACATTATGTTCGTATCTCAATGAACTAACATATATAAACTTCAATTTATAATTTCACATACGAATTGGCCAATAAAATTGATACTTACTCAGACTATATGAAGAACATAAACACTGACATCATATTTTTTTCCTACTATCGAACAATTTAGCATGCAATTTCCTTGTTTGAACATTACTCCAGCATTACAAACATGTATAATCACAATTATCAACTATATATGTCCATAATTCAACAATTGATTTTATAGAATACAAGAAAATTCTTGCCGTGAAATACATATACACATATACATTATCATAGTTATGAACATACCTTTCAAATAGCGTGTAACTCTTGCTAACCCACTGGAATCGCTTGAAAATCCTAAGCTTTCTCTCAATTTCTCTCAACTCTCAATTCTCTGAACTCTCAAGCTTGGAAAATAGAATGCGTGAAAACAAAAGCTAGATTAATATCCAATTAGTGTGCGTAATAACAAAGATATAAAAATGATATGGCCATAACAAGCCTCATCGCCATAAACCAATAACGATATATTATATTAATTATTTTATTTTATTTATATTATTAAATTTAAATTTCAAAATTAGAAATATCAAAAGCCATAAGGCTTGTTTGGCAACCCATATAAATTTTAAAGAATTAAAATACTTAAGCCTTGTTTGACAAAAACCAATTTAAATCCTTTTTAATTTATTTTAATAAACACCTTAGTTTATAAAATATAATCACATATTATTTTCATATCCAACATCAACCCATTAAATTAACCACATACTATATTTTAATTAAATATAGCCTTTTTGCAAATATCACAAAATTATAATTTCCATTATAACTTATTTAATAATTTTATATGCCATCTAAATTATTAAATCATAACAATAATATAACATCTCATGTTATACCACAATTCTCTAAATTATAAATTATTTTAATTAGAAATTTATCTAATAAATTCAGATTTACAAATATTTATTAACGACCATCACATCAATAATTATTTATTTAACAATAAACACCTCAAATAAATATTTATATATTTAAATAAATATTTAAAATTACACTTTAAAATTTTGGATCGTTACAATAATCATGACTTGTAATGTTATAAATGATGTGGTAAAAGTCCTCAGTAGCCTGTAGTGCATTGATGGACAGTTTTTGGTATGATTATGACCAGGGATTATTTGGTATAATCATGACCATTGATGATTTAATGAATATCCTTGGCCCGTAGTGCGAGGGATGACTCGATGATGATTTATTTATTGTCGAGTCTCGTGATAAAAATTGATGAAAAAACATTTTAAATCATAGAAGATAGTAGATATCATGCTCTACTTGAGTCTTCTAATGGATTGCTTATTCCACCGCAGCTTAAACTTGATGTACATTGTATTTTATCGGTTTAACATTATTGAAGACTAATGATAATTTATTCTCGCATTATCTTAGTCATAATATTTCTTCTTGGGCTAGTTGAGCTCACTCTTTCTTTCTTTCACCGTTCTCTTGAGAAATGAGAAGCGTGGATGGACTAATCGGGGAACAGAGTGACGGTCCAGATGATAACATTAGTAGTCTTCACTATTCTATTAAATAGTATGACAATAAATGTAATAAGGACTCCATTGAGTGTGGATATTGTCTAGATGACAATATTCTTATTAAAACTCTTAGATTATGTTTTGTCGTATTTAACATGACTATTGTATAATTAAGTTGTATTTGAATTTTATACCATGTATTTGGCGACTCAAGATGGGTGATGTATACCAATTTTGGGGGCGTCACAATCGTAATCTTTCAACAGCTCAAGCCATCATCGTTGCCACATGTTAAGTTCCTTTTGAGTGAAGAAATATTTGAGGCTTTTATGATCCGTATAGATCTCCACCTTCTCTCCGTACAGGTAATGCCTCCAAATCTTAAGCGCAAAAACAACAGCTGCCAACTCTAGATCATGAGTAGGATAATTCCTCTCATATTCTTTGAGTTTTCGTGAGGCATAGGCTATGACTTTCCCATGTTGCATGAGAACACATCGTAACCCTTTTCTTGAAGCATCACTGTAGATGACAAATCCTCCGAGCCAGATGGTATTGTTCGAACAGGTGCTAAAATGAGTCTCATCTTGAGTTCTTGAAAACTCTTTTCACATTCCTCGTTCTAACCGAATTTTGTATCTTTTCGAGTCAGCTGAGTTAATGGAGTAGCGATTCGAGAAAATCCTTCCATGAATCTTCGATAATAACCAGCTAAGCCAAGAAAGCTACGTACTTTAGTCACTAACTTAGGTTGCTCCCAGCTTTGAATTGCTTCAATCTTTATCGGGTCAACAGATATTCCGTGATTTGATATCACGTGCCCAAGGAATTCAACTTCCTCAAGCCAGAACTTGTATTTCTTCAACTTGGTATAAAGCTTGTTTTCATGAAGCTTTTGAAGTATCAGCAGCAAGTGTTGCTCATGATCTTCACGACTTTTGGAATATATGAGAATGTCATCAATAAAGACAACCATAAAATGATCCAAATATTCCTTGAATACTCGGTTCATCATATCCATGAAGGCAGCAATAGCATTAATTAATCCAAAAGACATGACTAGGAATTTATAATGCCTGTACCGAGTTCTGAAAGCCGTCTTTGGAATGTCATCAGTTTTAATCTTTAACTGATGATATCCGGAACGAAGATCGATCTTTAAAAAGAATTTGGCGCCTTGTAATTGGTCAAATAAATCATCAATACGAGGTAACGGGTACCTATTTTTGATGATGACATGATTCAACTCCCGATAATCAATACAAAGTCGCATACTTCCATCTTTCTTCTTCACGAATAGAACAAGAGCATCCCAAGGAGACATACTAGGACGAATGAAACCGATGTCTAACTATTCCTGTAGTTGGGTTTTTAACTCCTGAAGTTCAATAGGAGCCATTTGATATGGGGCTTTGGAAATGGGTTTTATACCGGATTCAAGGTTGATACAAAATTCAATTTCATGCTCTGGGGGTAGGCCATGAAGTTCTTCAGGGAATACGTCAGGAAATTTATTAACAATAGAAATATCATTCAAATCTGACGTATTTTTATTTAAATCCGTGACATGGGCTAAGAAAGCTTAACATCCATTTTTCAATAAACGAATAGCTTTATGGCTTGATATGATAGTGATTGACTTTAGTGGTTTGCTTGCTTGAATTCTCATAATAGGTTGTTTAGGAATATGAAAGCTAACAACCTTACGAAAACAATCAATTTTTGCATGATGAGTAGTTAACCAATCAATCCCTAATATCACATCAAATGCAAGTATTTTTAAGGAAATAAGATCGACAGGTAATGTGAGGGTACCGATTTGAACCAAACAAGACTTATAAATAGTGGATGTAATGAAGGTTTCTCCCAACAGAGTTTCAATAGATAAGTCAAAGTCTAATTTCTCCGGAGTCAAATTTAAACGTTTAGCGTAAGTAGGAGAAATAAAAGAATGGGTAGAATCAGTATCAAATAAGGTATAGACTTCACTAGAGTTTATGATTAGCTTACCCGTGATCACCTCGTTTGGATTCCTCACTTTTTGGGAGGTTATGACAAACGCTCTCCCTAGAACTACCGGTTTTGTCTTGTCTGGGACGGCCTTTGATGCCTCCATCCCATCTGGACTTCAATTTGGTGCACGACAAAATCAGGCTAGGTGACCTTCTCTTCCACAATTATAACATGCTTTGGACTGCTGCGTACAGTTTGGACTGATGTGTCCCTCCCCTCCGCATTTGTAATATACGACCGGCGGTCGTTCTCCTTCCTTAACAACAGGTGCTAGTGCTGATGTCTTTCCATCATTATTGAATCTCCTCTTCTTGAAACTTCCACTTCTATTATTGTCAGCTTCTCTCTCTTGGTTGGGTTAACTCATTATCGCGCTCCAATAGCTGAGCCCTATTTACAATATCTGAATACAAACACAGTTTGTGAGAAATGTGGTATTGACGTATCTCCGGTTTCAAACCTCTTAGAAACATCCACGTCATTCTTTCCTCATTATCAACTAAGTGGGACGCAAACCGGGATAACTCAGCAAACTTAGCCACGTACTGCGCCATAGTCATATTGTTTTGCTCCAACTTGATGAACTCTACCTCCTTCATGTGACAAATACTTTCGGGAAAGTACTTGTCGTTGAAAAACTCTTGAAACTTCTCCCAAGACATTTTGAGTGTGGCAGGCTGAGTACGCTTTACTGATTTCCACCAGTAATCTGCTTCTCCTCTCAACATGAAGGTGGAAAAGGGAACCTTTTACTCCTCGGAGCATCCCAAGACTTCAAATATCTTGGTGATCTGCTTTATCCACGTTTCCTCCTTAAATCGTTCTAGCTTTCCCCAAAACTCCGATGGTCCCAGCTCCTTGAATTGCTTAGCGGTGACCATCTGAGAGTTGCCAGTGTTTCCACCTGTATTTTGAATAGGAGTCGCTCTCGCCTGATGTTGCATGAATTGCATAAAGCCTCTAAACATCCCATCGTTCATCATTTGATTGGTGTTGTTGTTTACCTAAGGATTATTGTCTTCCTGTTGCACATTATCCTGGGTATTGATCGTTGGTGACTAAACGGTCTCATGTGCTTCATTTCTTATCTCAACATTTTTGGATGTCATTTTCAAATACTGCCACAAACAAGGGTTAATTGACATACCACACATTATCCCTATACTCTAACCGACCAATTAAATACCAAATAAACTTAGGTAGGTCATACTAACGAAGGAATTCCCTATCTCTCCCCTCCTAGTTCTTGTCTCACATCTCAGCCAGGGATCATATCCCTAAGCTTTAATACCAACTGTGACGTCCCCAAAATATGTATACATCATCCATCTTGGGTCGCCAAATACATGGTACTAAATACAAATACAAACTTAATTATACAACATGAGCTATGAGTTTTCATACAAATATTGTCTCCTAGACAGTATTCAAACTCAAAATAAGTCCTCATTTATTATCACACTATTTCACAGGATAGTGAGGACTACTAATGCAAACATCTGGACCGTCACTCCGTTCCCCGACTAGTCCCGGCTACGTTCTCATTTCCTGAAGAGAACAATGAAAGCAAAAGGGTGAGCTCAACTAGCCCAGTAAGAAATATTATGACTAAGATAATGCAGAATAAGTTATCGTTAGCCTTCGACAATGTTAAATTGATAGAATATAATAGACAACAAGTTTAACTGCAGCGGAACAAGCAATCCATTAGAAGAGTCAAGTAGAGCATGATATCTACTATCTTCTATAATTTAAAAAGTTTTTCATCAACTTTATCATTTGAGACTCAATTTTAATAAATAAACCACATCATCGAATCATCCTCGCACCACGGCCAAGGATATTCATGTAATCATCAATGGTCATGACTATACCGAATAATCCCTGGTCATAATCATACCAACAACTGTCCATCAATGAACTATAGGCTAATGAGGACTTTTACCATATCATTTGTAACATTACGGGTCATGATTATACCGAATGATCCCTGGTCATAATCATACCAATCAACAGTTCATCTATGCACGTAAGCCAAAGATAACTTTTATCACAATATAAGCATGAGGATGATGACAATGATATAAGAATTCAATTAAAAGAAAGCAAAGGATAAATTTTTAAAGATTTATAACTTAATTTATCCATAATTCAATAATGTTCAAATTGCCAACATGATACTGTTTTGTGGAGTAAAATTCAAGAATGATATTGTATCAAAAATGATTTGGACCGAAAATTAATTTTTTTTGTAATGAATAGTACTTTGGGGTGAATAGTACCCGGGTGAATAGTACCCCGTGAATAGTACTTTGTGAATATTATTTTATGAATAATACTTTTATAAATAGTACCGTATAAATGAATAGTACTCATGGATAGTACTCCAGCATGAAAAGCTTAAAATTTAACAAGAATGTGCAGAAAATATCCCTGTGAAACGATACTAGATGAAGCTCAAATTTCATTGATATTCTACTAATTTCACGGAGTATAGAAGCAATACTTTAACAAGATGAGGGTATAATCAGGAATACTAGACAAAATAATTTTACTCACATACTACAGAGTATGGAAGAAAATATCATTCCTTATGAATACTGAACAAAAATAATATCCCTTACCTCAGAAGAAGATTGGATACTGGAATAGTGAGGTAACAGACTTCTCTTCTTCTTTTTCTCTATAGTTTCTCTCTATAATTGCTCATATGAGTCTTAGTGAATTGGTGAGAATGAAAGAAGAATGAGCTTCTATTATAGGAAAATATATTTTCGATAATTGCACGTTTTGGGGCTCAAAATATTACAGTATAATACCTTCATCTTTTCCTTCATTTTTAATTTAGTCCTGTAAGTATTATCAAACTTGCACCACCTCCCCTAATAGTACATCATGTGAATCAATAGTTCTATACATGTGAAAAAAATTGTTACAGTATAGTACCTTCATCTATACCTCTATTTTTAATTTAGTCATGGAAGTATTATAAATCTTGCACCATCTCCCCTAATAGTACATGCATGTGAATCAATAGTACATACATGTGAGCACATAGTTATAAGCATGTGAATTAATAACAATTAATTGCTCATTTATCCGATTAATTACCCGATTGGTCAATATAACTTCCAGACATCAATTATTTCGAAATAAATGTCGATTTCCACTAACACTAATAATCCCAACACAATGGAAATATCAATTTCATCTTTAATCAACATGAACTTATTCATCATTAATATTATAACTCACAATATTTAACAACCAGGTCGTTCCTAGGAAAGATGGGGCTTTTCGATAAGGATTTCTCCTTATTGGCGAGCAATTAGGTGACCAAACCCCTCCTTGACAGAATTTTTAGACATTGTCAATATTGCAAATAATAATATGAATAACTTTGTCGTCTCAATTATTGATTTAATAATATAAAATATTATGCAGATGATACTGTGACAATAATTGAATTAATAATATGTGAGATATTGTAAGACCCCAACTTATTACGAATAAAATTGAATTTTCTCTATTTATTATTTTAAAATAATAAGGAATTAATTTGATATAATGCTCTGGTTATGGGTGAAATGTGCAAATTTTGCAAAATAAGCAAGTGGTTATAAAATAATCATTGTTGTCGGGGAATATTCCTTTGGTCGTGGAATATTCTTTTTGTCAGGAATATCCGTACGACGGCGCAGTCATTTGTGGGTCCCATAACAGAATAACTATCGGATGAAGAAAACGACGAAGTTTGAGTTTTTATAAATAACAGCGTAATTGTTACCGTTAACACTGTTGGATTACCTAGTGGTTAAAATACAGTAATACGCGTGGTTGCATAGTAATTACACCAGATTGCATAGTATTGTTGAATTATTGATTCTTACGTAAGAAGGCACTACTCAATAATTGTTACAGTAATTACTATTTAATATTTTATTTTATTAATTCAATAATTGTTGCGTTGATATTTTATATTATTGTTGTTTCATAATTGTCATTGCACAGTATTTCCCATTATCAGATCAATAATTCATATTATTTGAATAATATTATTAGATAGCATTATTGGCAATGTCTAGAAAGTTCTGTCAAGGAGAGGTTTGGTTACCTAAATGCGCGCCAGTAAGGAGAAATCCTTATTGGAAAGCCCCCTCTTTCCTGGGAACGGCCTGGTTGTCATAATTGTGATTCTGTAATATTATTTGTGAATAATTAATTATTGATAAGGAAATATTTATTTGATGTAGATATAAATGATGTATTTATTAATTTTATGTGGTTATAAATGAAGGAATTAATGCCGAAATTGTTTTATCAAGATTTTGTTGAATGGAGGTATTAAAATCATCCGTTTATGGATTTGGATATTTTTTGTTTGGAATTTGGAAAAACTCAAAGCTACAAAGTTGTAGAGAATTCGATTTCGTGTGGAATGGACATAAAATTTGTATTTTTCTGATAAGCGGGCTATTTTCTATGAATTACTAAAGTTTTGAAAAATAAAATAATTTTTATTAAATTATGGGTGGGACCCACTTGTGTTAAAAACATATGGGCTGCTGGGATTTTTTAAGAAGGGCTGGCTTGAATTTTCAGCAATGGTTTGCATGTTTAGGAAGAAAAGATTTATTAATATTTTATTATTTTAGTCTCTTATGGCGTTCTAGCATTTTCCTATAAATAGACACTTAGACTAGAATTGAAAATCACGCCAGAAACAAGTTTTCTTTCTCTCTAGATTATCGAGTGTATTTTTGTGAGTATTTTGATACTTTGAGAGTTGCTTTTTAGTGCAAGTTTCTGTCAGCACTATATCCGAAATTCAGTCAGAAGTACGGTTATTTTGAGGTAAGGGATATTATTTTTTTTCATAATGATGTTATTCTTTCAATATCATTATACCGAAATATTGGTATAGATTTTATTGTGGAATTTTTACCTTTTTGTGTTGGGGTTACTATTCACGTATACGACACTATTCACGTATACGGCACTATTTACGAATACGACACTATTCACCAAAAAATTAAAATTTTCCTTTTTGTCCAAGATGTCTATTATGGTTACTATCTTTGATTGTATCCATGTTTTGATCTTTATTTTTGAATTCTAATTGACAATTGGTTATTATGGAGTATAATAGCACTTGGATAAACTGTTATACGAATCCTTAATATTTGTCCTTCTGTCTCATTGGATTCATTTTCTTTAAGATATTTTTCATCATCCTCAGTCCTAAATGATGATATTACTGAATATCTTTGGCCGGTAGTGCAAAGATGAATGATTTACTGATGAATATCTTTGGCCCGTAGTGCAAAGATGAACAGGTGTTGAGATGAACATGACCGACTGGTGATACCAATGAATATCTTTGGCCTATAGTGCAAAGATGAATATTTGATTAAAGATGTATATTGATTGTTGTTACAGGGATACAATATTGATGATGGACTTTTAAATCTTAGAAGATAGTAGAACTCATTCTCTACTTAACTTTTCTAATGGATTGCTGTTTCCGCTGCAGTTGTTGATCTAAAACTTGTTGTCTATTATATTTTATCAGATTTTTCCCTATTGAAGACTAATGATAATTTGTTGTATATTATCTTAGTCATAATATTCTTTACTGGGCTAGTTGAGCTCACCCTTTTTCTTTTTGTTCCATTTTTCTTCCGAGGAGGTGAGAACATAGCAGGATCTAGTCGGGGTATAGAGTGATGGTTCTAGAAAGATGTTTTAGCAATCCTCACTATTTTCGTAAAAAAATAGTGTATGAATAATTGTAATGAGGACTTATTTGAGTGTGGATATTGTCTAGAAGACAATATTTGTATTTAAACTCACAAGATGTGTTGTCGTATTTTGCACGACAATTGATTATTGAAGTTGTAGTTTGCTTTTCTCGCACCATGTATTTGGCGACTCGGAATGGGTGTTGTATACCTATTTTGGGGCGCCACAATTGGTATCAAAGCTAGGGATATGGTCTCTCCAAGTGAGATCGGGAATAGAACTAGGAGGGAGAGATGAGTAAATCCTTCGCCAAGTGTGTCCTATCTAAGCTTATATTGTTGGGTCGATCATAATATAGGATATTATGTGATATGTTAATTTGTTTAATTAACCCTTGTTTTATGGCAGTATTTAAGAATGGCTACTGAGAACGTTAACAATGGAGTGTATGAGACTGTGGAGCAACTTTTAGTCACAAACCAGGAGAACGTGCAACATGAAGGCAATATTCCTCCTGTAAACAACGCTACCGAGCAAACGATGAATGATGGAATGTTTAGGAGCTTTTGCAGTTCATGCAAAATCAGACGAGGGAGACTCGTATACAAAATACGGGTGGAAGTGATAGAAACGGGCGGTCTGTCATAGCCAAGCAGTTCAAGGAGTTGGGACCACCAGAATTCTTTTGAAAGCCGGATCCGATCAAAGGCAGAAACGTGGGTTAAGAAAATTACCAAGATATTCGATGTCTTGGGATGTACGGAAGAACAAAAGGTTCCATTCGCCACCTTTATGTTCCGTTGTGAGGCAGATTACTGGCGGGAATCTGTGAAGCATACCCAGCCAGCCGCACTCAACATGTCTTGGGAAAGATTTCAGAAACTGTTCAATGACAAGTACTTTCCTGAAAGTATTCTTCATATAAAGGAGGTAGAGTTTATTAGACTGGAACAGAACAACATGACGATGTCTCAGTACGAGGCGAAGTTCGTGGAGTTATCCAGGTTTGCACCTCATTTGGTAGAGAATGAGGAACGTATGACGCGGATGTTTCTGAGAGGTCTAAAACCCGAGATTCGTCAATACCTTATCTCTCATAAATTTTCTCTGTATTCAGATGTTTTTAACAGGGCTCAATTGTTAGAGCGAGATAGTGAGTATGTTCAACCGAGGGACCACAACTGTGGTCATATCTGGTGATAGAATCATCGGAGCGATGATAACCAAACGAGGAGGAAAAATACTGGACAAAAGCAGAACCACTGTGTGGTAATCGTGGCCATGATAATAGGAGAGGTGAGTCAAGTGAAAATTTCAAAAAGAGGAGATTCAACAAATGACGGAAGACATCAAGAGAAAGAAAGACCAAAGATCAACTGTTGCTAGGGGAGGAGAACGACCACTGGTCGTGTGTTATAAATGCGGGAAAGAGGGACATATCAGCCCAAACTGCCCACAACAATCCAAGGTATGTTATATCTGTGGAAAGGAGGGCCATATAGCTCGAGAGTGTTCTGTAGCAAAACCAAGTTCAGCGGGGATGGTGACTCCAAAGACTATCCCTCATAAGTCAAATCAGTGGTTCCTGGAAGAGCGTTTGTCGTGACTGGCCAAAACGCAAGGAACCCGAACGAGGTGATCACGGGTAAGCTTATCATAAACTCTTGCAAAGTTTATACCTTACTAGATACCGATTCTACACATTCTTTTATCTCCCCTGCTTGTGCTCAACGTTTAAACTTGACTCCGAAGAAATTAGACTTTGATTTATAAGTGGAGACTCTGTTAGGAGAAACTTTCATTACGTCCACTGTTTATAAATCTTGATTAATCCAAGTTGGCACCATCACATTACCTGTGGATCTTATCTCTTTAAAGATACTTGCTTTTGATGTAATTTTAGGGATTGATTGGTTAACCACTCATCATGCCAAAATTGATTATTTTCATAAGGTTGTTAGTTTTCATATTCCTAACCAACCTGTTATGCGAATTCAAGTAACTAAACCACTAAAATCAGTCACTGTCATATCAAGCCATAAAGTTATTCGTTTATTAAAAAACAGATGTCAAGCTTTCATAGCCCATGTTATGGATTTGAACAAAGACAAGTCAGATTTGAATAATATTTCTGTTGTTAGTGAATTTCCGATGAATTTCAAGAACTTCCCGATCTACCCCGTAACGTGATGTTGAATTCTTTATTGACTTTGAACCGGGTACAAAACCCATTTCTAAAACCCCATATCGAATGGCTCCTATTGAACTTCAGGAGTTAAAAATCCAACTATAGGAGTTATTAGACATCAGTTTCATTCATCCTAGTACATCTCCTTGGGGTGCCCTGTTTTATTCAGTAAAGAAGAAAGACGGAGTATGCGATTTTGTAGATTGACTAATGAGAATTAAACCATGTCACCATCAAGAATAGGTATCCGTTACCTCGCATTGATGACCTGTTCGACCAATTGTAAGGAGCACAATTCTTTTCAAAGATCGACCTTCGCTCGGATATCATCAATTTGAAGATTAAAATCGAGGATATTCCAAAGACCGCCTTCGTAACTCTTGCAGACGGCATTATGAATTCTTAGTCATGTCTTTTGATTGACTAATGCTCCCGCCGCTTTCATGGATATGATGAATCGTGTATTCAAGGAATATTTGGATCGATTCGTTGTTGTCTTTATATTGATGACATCCTCATCTATTCCAAAATTCGTGAAAGATCATGAGCACCATTTGAAGATGATACTTGAAAGGCTTTGAAAACAAGTTATATGCCAAGTCAAGAAATGCGAAGTTCGCTTGAGGAAGTAGCATTCTTGGGCACGTGGTGTCAAAACATGGAGTATCCATTGACCGTGAAGATTCAAGCAATACAAAGTTGGGAGCAACCAAGTCATGGATCAAGTGCGTAGCTTTTTGGGCTTAGCTGGTTATTATTGGAGATTCGTGGAAGGATTTTCTAGAATCACTACTCAATTAACTCAGTTAACTCGAAAGGATACAAAATTTATATGGAGTGAGGAATGCAAGAAGAGTTTCCAAGAGCTCAAGAGGAGACTCATTTCGGCACCTGTTATGGCAATACCATCTGGTTCGGATGGATTGTACTTATATACAGCGATGCTTCAGGCAAAGGGTTAGGATGTGTTCTCATGCAACATGGGAAAGTTATAGCCTATGCCTCATGACAACTCAAAGAATATGAGAGGAATTATCCTACTCATGATCTAGAGTTGGCAGCAGTCGTTTTCGAGTTGAAAATTTTGAGACACTACCTATATGGGGAGAAAGTGGAGATCTATACGGATCATAAAAGCCTCAAATACTTCTTCACCCAAAAGGAACTCAACATTGCTAACAACGACGTTGGCTCGAGTCGTTGAAAGATTACGATCATACCATTCAATATCATCCCGAAAAGCAAACGTAGTAGTCGACGATTGAGTAGAAGATCGATATGCGGCACGAAAGTGCGATGTTGTTAACACAAAGACCCATTTTGTACATTTTACAAAGGATGGAGATTGAGTTAAAGACTCCAGGGACCCACATGATGATGGCGAATATACGAGTAGAACCGACTTTAATCGATAAAGTTAAAGTTACTCAAGCTACGGACCTGGGGTTGATGCGTATGAAGAAGAAAGTGCAAGAAGGTGCTATACCGGAAGTAAGAATAGATGAAGAAGGAATACTTAGAGTCAAATCTATACTTTGCATTCCTAACGACTCTGACTTGAAGCATAGAATCATGATGGAGGCACACAACACACCGTTTACAATCCATCCTGGGAGTACCAAAATGTATCATGATCTTCGACATACATTTTGGTGGACCAATATGAAGAGAGAGATCGCGGAGTTTATATCGAGGTGTTTAACCTGTCAATGTGTAAAGGCAAAATATCAAGTGCCAAAGGGTCTATTGCAACCACTTGAGATTCCGAAATGGAAGTGGGAACACATTACCATGGATTTCGTTACAAGTCTTCCCAAAGTTTCTCAAGGCATAGATGCAATTTGGGTTATTGTTGATAGATTAAACAAGTCTGCTCATTTCTTACCGATACGTAAGACTTATTCCCTTGAACGTGTTGCTCGTATGTACGTGAATGAGGTTGTGAGATTGCATGGCATGCCAGTATCCATAGTTTCGGATCGTGACCCAAGATTTACTTCAAGATTTTGGGTTAGCTTGCAGAAAGCTATGGGCACGGATTTACGATTTAGTTCAGCATACCATCCTCAAACGGACGGGCAATTGGAAAGCACTATTCACACCCTTGAAGATCTATTAAGACTCCGTGTCTTAGATTTCAAAGGAAGTTGGGATAAGTACTTGCCACTGGTGGAATTCTCCTACAACAACAGTTATCAAGAAAGTATAGGCATGGCTCCATTCGAGGCGTTATATGGATGAAAGTGTTGTTCTCTAGTATGCTGGGACGAGGTGGGAGAAGCAACATTGTTGGGACCAGAATTAGTATGCATGACTATAGAAAAGATCCAAATGATTCGATAACGTATTCAAACCTCACAAGATCGACAAAAGAGTTATGTTGATCTTCATCGAAAGGATGTGGAATTTATTATTGAAGATCATGTACTGTTACGTATTGCTCCATGGAAGGGAGTTACAAGATTTGGGAAGAGAGGAAAGCTCAATCCATGATTTATTGGTCCATTTGAGATTCTTGACCAAATAGGAAATGTGGCCTATAGACTCGCATTACCTCCAAGCATGTCTCGTGTTCATAATGTTTTTCATATATCTATGCTTCGTAAATATGTGAAAGACCTGAACCACATTATTGAGTTAGAACCAGACGAGATAGCCGAAGATTTAACATACGAGGAGGTACTTGTTAAGATCTTGGATAGAAAAGAGTATGTCCTACGCACAAAGGTTATACCACAAGTTAAGGTTTTGTGGAGGAACCATGCTATTGAGGAAATGACCTGGGAGTTGGAATCGGAAATGAAAGCGAGGTACCCTCACCTGTTCGAAACACCAGGTACGTACGTCACTTTCGAGGATGAAATTTCATAAGGAGGAAAGGTTGTAAGAACCCAACTTATTATGAATAAAATTGAATTTCCTCTATTTATTATTTTGAAATAATAAGGAATTAATTTGATATAATGCTCTGGTTATGGGTGAAATGTGCAAATTTTGCAAAATAAGCAAATGGTTATAAAATAATCATTGTTGTAGGGGAATATTCGTTTGGTCGTGGAATATTCTTTTTGTCGGGAATATCCGTACGACGGCGCAATCATTTATGGACCCCATAACGGAATAACTGTTGGATGAAGAAAACGACAAAGTTTGAGTTTTTATAAATAACGGCGTAATTGTTACAATTAAACATCGTTGGATTACTCGGTGGTTAAAATACGATGAATACGCGTGGTCAGCATAAAGAAGATACCAGATTGCACAAAGATTGTTGAATTATTGATTCTTACGGTAAGAAGACACTACTCAATAATTGTTACAGTAATTACTGTTCAATATTTTATTTTATTAATTCAATAATTGCTGCGTTGATATTTTATATTATTGTTGTTTCAATAATTGTCACTGCACAGTATTTCCCATTATCATATCAAGAATTCATATTATTTGAATAATATTATTAGATAGCATTATTGGCAATGTCTAGAAAGTTCTGTCAAGGACAGGTTTGGTCACCTAATTGCGCGCCAGTAAGGAGAAATCCTTATTGAAAAGCCCCCTCTTTCCTAGGAACAACCTGGTTGTCATAATTGTGATTCTGTAATATTATTTGTGAATAATTAATTATTGATAAGGAAATATTTATTTGACATGGATATAAATGATGGATTTATTTATTTTATGTGGTTATAAATGAAGGAATTAATGCTAAGGTATTTTATCAGTATTTTATCCGAATGGAGGTATTAAAAATCATCCGTTTGTGAATTTCGAATATTTTCTATTTGAAATTTGGAAAAAATTAAAGTTACAAAGTTGTAGAGAATTCGATTTTGTGTGGAATGGACATAAAATTCATATTTTTCTGATAAGCGGGCTATTTTCTATGAATTACTGAAGTTTCGAAAAATAAAATAATTTTTATTAAATTATGGGTAGGACCCACTTGTGTTAAAAATATGTGGGCTGTTGGGATTTTTCAAGAAGGGTTGGCTTGAATTTTCAGCAATGGTTGGCATGCGTAGGAAGAAAAGATTTATTAATATTTTATTATTTTAGTTTCCTATTATGGTTTCTAAAGATTTTCCTATAAATAGACGCTTAGGTTAGAATTGAAAATCACACCAGAAACAAGTTTTCTTTCTCTCTAGATTATCGAGCGTATTTTTGTGAGTATTTTGATACTTTGAGAGTTGCTATTCAGTGTAAATTTTTGTCAGCACTATATCCGAAATTCAGTCAGAAGTACAGTTATTTTGAGGTAAAGGATGTTATTTTTTTTGTAAAGATGTTATTCTTTCAATATCATTATACCAAAATATTGGTATAGATTTTATTATGGAATTTCTACCTTTTTGTGTTGGGGTTACTATTCACGTATACAGCACTATTCACGTATACGACACTATTCACGAATACGACACTATTCACCGAAAAATGAAATTTTTCCAACACTATTTACTATCTTTGATTGTATCCATGTTTTGATCTTTATTTTTGAATTCTACTTCACAATTGGTTATTATGGAGTATTATTGCACTTAGATAAATTGTTATACGAATCCCTAATATTTGTCCTTTTGTCTCGTTGGATTCGTTTTCTTTCAGATATTTTTCATCATCCTCAGTCCTAAATGATGATATTACTAAATATCTTTGGCCTATAGTGCAAAGATACTGTTATATAGTATGTATTGTCGTATTTTGCACGACAATTGTATTATTGAAGTTGTAGTTTGCTTTCTGTACCATGTATTTGACGACTCAGAATGAGTGTTGTATACCTATTTTGGGGGCGTCACATATATGATGCAGCAATTACTGTAGCAATAATTGAGTATAACTGAATGACTTCTCACGTAAGCATCAATAATCAATACCATGTGCTACTATGCAACCACGCGTATTATTGTAGTTTTACTATCGGGTAGTTCAACAGTTTAAGGGTAAAACTTTCGCCGTTATTTTTATGAAAAGATAATTATGTCATTTTCTAACTACGACAATACTTCGGTTGTGGGGTCCACCAATGATTGTGCCGTCGTACGAATATTCCCCTTTAAAACGAATATTCCCCGACCAATTGAATATTTTATAATAACTTGTTTACTTTGCAAAATTTGTAAATATTACCCACAACTATAACATTATATTATATCCACACCATAATATTCAAAAATATATTTCGAGAAAATTTAATCTTTATTCATAAAAGTTGGGGTCTTACAGGATCAGCCTCGCGTACACCATTTATATGCATAACATTTAAATATGCTCTTTGTATCTTATTTTAGATACTTGGGGTTTTCCCCTATCATAAAAGGGGTGTTCTTTTAATCTAAGAATCCTTACCATCAATTGGTTTGGATAGCTTTTATAACATTTCATACACTTGTCTGACAGAACAAAGGTTCAGACTCTATCTGACACAGTTCAAGAATTATAGAACTTTAAATAATGTACAAGTCTAAGACTGTACGAACTCAAGTGCACTAAGTGTGAATATCAATAATATCGACGTGGAATAATTGTAAAGTAATTAAACCACTTAATAGCATGCTTGGAAATAAAGTTCAAGCTTAAATGAATAACTTTCATTTCAACAATAACATGCTCAATACAATATGAGAAGGATAGGAAATTTACACACAACCTAAAGTTATGTAAGTTAGGAAACTTGCAACACAATAAAATTAGTGTTCGGATACTTGCTCAAGTAAAAGAGTAAGAATTAAGGAACTTGCACAACCAAAAAGTGAAGTTCGGAGACTTTCTCAATATAAATTTGAGTAAGGTTAGGGAACTTGCCTGCTTGCTCAGCTACAATTTAATTCTAGCTTTAATTAACTTGCGTTGAAATGACCTAACGTTAACAAGTCGGTCTTTTCAATTAATATAAGTCTACACTTACAAGAATCAAGTCATCACATAGCATGCTTCTTAACACATTACATGACATATTGGTCATATATTACAAGGTAAAGAAATCATATAAGCATGCCTTAAACTTCAGATTAAAAATAGAATTTTGACAAGACTGCAGGATGGGCGTGGCATTGCGCTTTGGTCTAGAAGCTTAGGAGACATTAAATTGGTGTCTTTGTCCCCTCAGCTGCACTGTGGTTGGGCTTTGCTCTCATGATTTCAATCCAACTCTAACTTACCCCTACACTTATACATTAACATACATACATGCTAGAGGTTCTCACATAGCACATGACCATACTTGAGTTTACCTTTGTAAGTTTTAGCTTATAATTTACATGGTGTTCAGGAATAAAAAAGTCATGTGGTTACCATGCTTCATAACTTGGTTATACGATATCAGTAGTCATGTTTGTGTATAAACAACACATGTATACTTTACTCACATAGTTCAGATTTTAGAAATTTCCTTTTTATGACTATGTGTGCATAAGTGAAAACCATATATTAACCAAACGATGCTCATGTCAATATATCCATAGGCATAATGAGTCCTAATTTACATTCTTGTATGGTCATAACGTAATTTACTCATTACTTGATGACATTAGCTTTCTCATTCTAACTTTCTTTGAATTTTATACTAAGTCAACTTAGTATATACAAGGCATCTTGACATATAACTCTTATGCATTTACAACATATATTAAAGCCACATATACATGCTCAAATGGTCAGAACTTACTAGATAAAAGTCTTGGTCAAGTTTATTTTGAAAAGTCTTAACTTTTTTATCTTTGAAATTGTCTAAACTTTCAATCATGTATGCTAGTGTGTTTAATCACTTTAGACTTGCATTTCATGTCCATATAAACCATATTATTATGTTCATAAAATCAGAATGCTCACATGAGGTGTTTGTGACAAAGTTCACTTTTGAAATTACAAATTTTCATTTCAAGACCCTAAGTGTTGCGTCAATCATATGTACTAACATTGCTATACTTGTTCATACTACATGCATGTGCTTATATCTCAGGTCATTCCCCTTGTTAGGCATATACCTAAGTCATAACATCAAGTTAGCAATATATAGCACAACCAAAAATCAAAAATCGATTTTGTAGATACTGGCAGAATGCTGCATGCACCCTAGTATAAATAAGCAATTAACAAGGCCATACCTAAACCGTATAAAGATAACTTGCTGCATTTTGTAGAGCATCAAACATCAATAATTCTCCTTGATTTAAACATGCTTAATACCATCATTTAAGAGTTCATATATGTAAGCCTACTTTCCAAACACATTATAGCATGCTAATTCATTTTGATTGACAGAGAATTTCAAGTAATTTCAAGAATTTGACAAAACCAAACTAAGAACAAAAGTTTAGGATTTTATACCTCATAAAGCTTAGTTTGCTTAATTACTCTCTTCTGAGATTGCTAGACTCTTTTTGAACAACAAACACTCAATTTTAATTTTCTAGAGGTTCCACAGATAAAACAAAATCAACGTAAACTCTGAGAATTGGACTACTATTTATAGAAGAACTTTGGACTGGGAATTAGCTTTGCATGGAAGGTTGAGACTGAAATGTAGAAGGAGAATAAACTGGTTCATAAGGGGTTGCTCAACCACCCACCATCAGATATCTTCCTAGCTAATGATCACAGACTTGGAAGTTACGTATATAGAGTGTAGGTTACTGTTCATGGTACTGTGGAATTTTATATTGCAGCAACGTGCTCTAATTTTGCTCAGTTAGTTACTTTAACTCCCAAATGAAATTTTAATGTACAATCGTTACCATATTAGGAAAATTTAGGGATTATTTATGTACTCATATCATATAATCCATGTACATTAAATACACGCAATAAAATAACACAGTTAGGTATTATTAACCGAGTATCTACTATAATTATTCTTTCTACACGTAACCACATAATAACATCATTTAATATTAACTATTCAGTTTACACACGTATTTCCCCTCCCAATTTCTAGAATACACAGATATTTAATTATTTCTGTATTAAAATCACTTATGATTTTATTGTACTATTTGATACTTCATATCATTAGAATGTATTCTTATCATACAATTTTATTCATGTTACACCTTACATTAATGTTCTATTTCATTTCTACAGTAGAAACTAATTTTTCCCAGATTAACTACTGGCGCAGCTGTGCCGGTCCCTAGCAGTGCCAAAATGGTTTAGCTTCAAGCCAGTTCCAATTTCTATTAGCACACAAGTTTTACATGATATAATTTAAATTCTATAGTGGTGATATACCCATAATTTAAATGAATCAATATGTGCAAATCCTGTCACTATATTCAAATAAATTGAATATTTAATTATTAAAAATCCTATCAATTCTTTGATATCAAAATCTTAGGGTTAGTCCACTAATTTAAATAAACTATTAGCGACTCCCTTTAATCATTTCATAAATTCACATAACCACATAAGGTTTAAATAGACTCACAAAACTAACTCATTAAAATTAAATCACATATTTATTTAATAAGGAATTTAAAATTCACGGTCATTACAATTTCTTATATACTAATCAATCTACTAATTTAGTTTTTGCATGATTAAATTAGTGAATTGATATCATCTGCTAGATTAAGATATATATTAAGCAAACAATATTATATCTGATCATAAGTAGCAATTAGTGATACTTGATTGTGGACAAGCTTTTGGGTATTACTAAGATTATCAGAAGACAAGTTAAATAATCCCTAATTGTGTAATTATTGCTTGGAATAACCTAATTCTCTAATTTTTTATGATGCTGTTATATTAAATCTAGACTGATAGTTCTATATTGTATGATATTTAGGGTCTATTGGAGGCGATCGTCACATTGGATTTACACCTAAGGAGAATTTTGGATAATTGAGCGATTGCGATTATCTAGGGTTATTAATCTCATTGAAGGGTAAATATTGTATAACTTGATTACTCCATAATTGTGGAAAGGTGATACTGAACTGAAGAACTGAACCTTTTAAATTATTGTTATCTCTTATCAATAATTGGATAAATATAAAATAACACACTCTCTGTGGGATCGACCTTTACTTATTACTATACTAATACTTGTGTTAATTGAGTAGAATTAAGATATTAATTTAGGAGTGTCAACGATAGCTCTCAAATTTTGGTGCCGTAGCCGGGGGAGTGATTATTTGTTTTTGTTTATTCTTTGTTTCTTTTATTTTATTTTTAGTTTATGACTCAATCCTCTCACTCTATTGACTTAAATTTTGATCAGAGATAGAGAAAATTACAGATACAAAAGAAACTCTTATCCCATCACCTGGTCTCAGTATAGCACTTGAAGAGGAAGATATGACGGTGCCAACATACAACAGAAATTTAAAAGAACTGGCTATTTCTGATCTAAATCAACCATCCTTGTGTATTGAATATCCTACTTTAGATGTTGCTTTTGAACTTAACTCTGGACTAATTTATCTTTTGCCTACTTTTTATGGCCTTACAGGTGAAGATCCATATAAGCATCTAACGAGGTTTCATGTCATGTGTTCCACCATGAAATTATAAGGAGTGACAGAGGAGCAGATCAAGCTTAGAATTTTTTCGTTCTCATTAGCAGATTTGGCTAAAGACTGATTATAGTATATTCCTTCAGGATTAATACGATCATGGACTGATATGCAAATGCTATTCTCAGAGAGGTATTTTCCGGTATCAAGAGTTGCCAATATATATAAGGAAGGAAATATGTGGAATCAATCAGTTCGATGGAGAGAATCTCTATGAGTATTGGGAAAGATTTAAGAAGTTGTGTTCCAGCTGTCCACCTCACTAAATTAATGATCATCACTTGATTCAGTACTTTTATGAGGGGTTGCTACCAATGTTTAGAAGCATGATTGATCCAGTTAGTGGAGGAGCACTGGTAGACAAAACTCCAGAGGTTGCAAAGAACTTAATTGCAACCATGACAGTCAACTCACAATAGTATGGAACAAGGAATGATCATACACCAAAAAGGGTAAATGGGGTAAGCACAGATAATATTGAGCAACAAATTTATGATTTAACTACTTTGGTTCAAAAAATGGCTAAAGGGAATATGCAAGTTGCAAATGAGTGTGGAATTTGTTCAAAGTAAGAGCATAATACATATGTTTATCCAATATTACAAGAGGATGAAATTGTGCAACAAGTCAATGTTGTGGGGACATTCTTAAGACAATATCAACATCAATATGATCCTTGGGCAAACACTTACAATCCAAAATGAAGAGATCATCCCAACTTAAGCTATGAATGTACTAGGACACCAATGCAATCTGTCTTTTCAAATAGGTAACACAGTTTTAAGCAAGCTCAACCTCAGTGCCAAACATATAATGAAGAAGTACTTGAAAATTCTGGAACATCCATGGAGGACATGTTCAAGGAATTTATAAGCCAAACACAATAGTTCATGAGCCAGACACTATAACGAATGTATTGATTGTGTCGTGATTTTAGGGGGACAAAACCCTTATAAGGAAGGAAGAATGTAACGATTGTAAATTTTATAAATAATTAAAAATATTTATCAAATTAAATAAATATTTTAGTTGGAATATTTATTGAGTAGAATAAATATTTTGGTGGAAATTATTTATGGAATAAATTATTTAAGTGTGATTGTGTTGATTATATATATATGTGGGATGATTTTATATTTTAATTTGTTACGTATTATAGTATGCTAATGTGTTAGAAATATTTTAATTTAATTAAATAATTAAATTAGAAGGCTAGTAAACGGCTAAATAGAAATTATAATTATATTGATAAAGTTTAGTTTAATTTCTTAATTAATAAACCTAAGTTAATCCAATTTAAAATATCAAAATTGGCTTAATGGATAAATAATTAGGGGATGTAATTATCTGTATTTTTGGAAGAGTATTGGCTGGTAAAATAAATAGGTGTTAGTTAAATAAAGTCAAGGAAGAAATAATATAATGTATCTTATAGATGGGAATTAAAAGAAATGAAAATGGAGCATAATTGAGCTCTCCCAAACAAGTCTTATACTCTTTATATTTTTTTAACTGATCAGACTCTTATTTTCAATAACTGATAAACCGAATAAAAATCACGTTAAACTCATTCTTCAATTCATATCATTTGGATAAAGCGAAGTTCAGATCAGAGTGACGTAGAGAGTAAGAGAGTTTCTATGAAAATTGGAAGAGAACTCTGAGAAATCAAAGAGTGGCCAACAATCTTCATCATCTATCAGGGTTTAGAAAGATTCAAGAGGTAACAATCAACTCTAAAAACTCTTATTTTCCATTTTAATGAATGTTGTAATGCTGAAAATTGATTTGGTTGTATGATTTGATGAAGAGTTAGGATATAAGTGTTTTTGGGTGTAATCAATCAGTTTAGTATCATCTATATCCGAAATCAAAGTAGATAAATTCAAATTTCTGTACAAAGAGGAAGAATTAGACTTTGGGTTTTATTGTATATATTATGGTCGGTTGTAGAGGCTTAATTGGTTGTTATTTCATGCTTAAAGTTATAAATTGATGGTTGAAAATTGTTCTACTCTGAAATACGAAAACAATGCAACTAGAATGAATAAAAATAGATCGAATTCGGGGCAGATGATTTTGTATAATATTTCAAAATATCAAAAACTAGCATGAACATGGAATTTCAATCCTTAATTTAGTTTGTTGAAATTTTCTGAGTTGTTGAAATCACTCTGTAGTTGTATTCTTTTATGTTTAATGAATTTGTTGAGTCAAAACCAACCAATTTAGGTTTTGGATGAAGAGAATTTAGTTTTGGTAAGGAAATCAGAGTCTATACTTGCATCCTGGAAAACTGATTTTGGAGTCGAGCGCTGTCACGCTACTTTTGGGCGCCGCTAAGCTGGTGCCAAAAGTAGTTGTAGGCGTAATCGCTGACGATGGCGAAACAGCACTCAAAGTGATGAGTTGTTAAATATGCGCCTTTGAAACATTCGTTTAAACTATTCTAATGAATGTAACAAAGTATTTAACATGTAACAAGATATAATAACATGTCGTAACATATAAGATGGTGTTATGTGATGCTCAAAAAGACATAAGATGGTTTAATGTAAGAGGTTAATGAATATTGTGTCGTGACTAATCGATGTATTTATGTGATTGAAATGTGTAGGATATTTAGGGGAAGTGTTCTGTGATTTTGTAGTGAACGTGCAAGACAAGCTTTAATATTCAGCAAGGTTCTTGATTTGTTCAATGCCTCTGTTCTTGAACGAGTTTTCTAATTCTTTTCGAAAATATTGCTTCAATAAATAACATTTATTCGATTTATGAATCATTGAGACTGTATCACTTATTGAATCATGACTTGTTTATATACCTTTGTTCAAAATAATATTGTAATTAAACTCTTAAATGGCTATCAAACCCTTTTTGATCCGACTAGTCCATAGTTGATGAACGTTCTAAAAATCTAGAATTCTTTTAAAGTTATTCCAAACCAATTTGTCTTTGGTGCGAATCATAATGTTAAATCTGAGATGAACAACCCTATATTAGGGGTATATGTTATCGAACAGGGGCGGACCCAGGTTAGGGGCAGGGGGGTCACCTATCCCCACTGAAATTTTATGAGCCTATGTCTGTCAGTATTTAATAAGTGAGTGACTGATATTAAAATAGGACATTTTTGTGTTTGGAAAAAGTGTAATAAATACATGTAATAATGAACTAGAGGGATGAAGTAGTCAAGTAGATCCAATGCTCCAAAGAACCCAACTTATCAACCAAGCCTTGTCATCCCCCAGGCCCAAATAAAAGAACAGATAGGGGTAAACATAACAGTATTAAGTTGGGCTTATGTAATAATTTTTTTTGAAAAGTCAATTACAACTTTTGTTGTAATCTTTTCCAAAGGGAGCAACCAACCCAACACAATTTAACTAGGCCATAATATCTCGTGTGTATATAGTTCACATACATAGGTCCATGATCCTAGTGAAGCTTTGGGTCAAAATCCAACCCCAATGAAACTTATAAAATGGTACATTAGTAACTTATATTTAACGTGATATTTTTGCAATTATTAAAAATGAGGTGCAACAATTTTAAACAATGAAATCTCGAAAAATATTATTGTATATAATATTTGAGTATTATTTAATTTTGTGATTTATTTTATTAAATTTTTTTAAGAGATTTTTTTTACTTCAAATTTGACCCCACTGATCTTCGGGGCTGGATCCACCCCTGTTATCGAAAACTATAATTCTGAGCTACGTTATAGCAATGATATGTTTGTGCACAATACATAGTATGAAGGGTTGATCACCTAGAGTACGAGATGGATGGTCTATAGTCTCTAGACTGTTAAAGGCTACAGTAAAAATACTTGATAACCTGGGACATAGTTACTGGTCATGTGACCCTCAATATACACCTTTGATCTTGATATCTAAGATTTAATTTAAAAGTCGACTATTCCATTGAACTCTCAGATTTTGACTTAAAGTTGGTTGGTTCTAGAAAATAATATATTATTCAGTTGAAGCTTATACATTTATTCGTTCATATACTGTTTATTGTATATTGTTCTACTTGTGGGTAAATTATTTTGCTCACTCTTGCATAAAATATTTCAGCTAAGGTCGAAAAACCTGAGCCGTCCGCAAGCAAAGACAAGGGCAAGATGCACAAGTAGATGATAATTAGAATATCTTTTATTTGAGATGTTTATGTAATGGACTTATGTATGTTTATTTTATTTCGTTGTTATTATGTACTCCCTCCATTCTAAAATAAACGTCTTAATTAGTTTCGTTACGCTGATTAATAAAGTTTTCTTTTACCTAAATTATCCTTTTTGATTACTTATTACTCCCTCCGTCCCTAATTATTTGATGTTTTAGAGGTGGACACAAGAATTAAGATAATGATTGGAAAATATTAAATATAGTACTCAATTGTCTATAATACCCTTAAATCTTTTGTTGGGATAAGAAGAGTTTGTTGGGATAATGAGAGAGAAAGAGTTTAAAGTATCAAAAAATAAGCAGAGTAATGAGGAGTAATTTTGAAAAAATTGCCATTAATTCTCTTAGACTTGAACAAACGTCAAATAATTAGGAACAAACAAAAAACTCTAAAACGTCAAATAATTAGGGACGGAGGGAGTAATTGAAATATTTTTTTCACTTTTCTATGACCCCAATAATTACTTTTTCACTTTTCTATGACCCCAATAATTTTTTTTCATTTTTCTATAACCTAATAATTACTCTTTCATATGTCATTTAATTCTCTAGATACATTTTTTTATAACTCTCACATTCCCAATAAGTATATTAAATAAATTATGAGGGTATAAGAGGAAGAATAGGATAAATATAGTTACTAATATAGAAATAGGACATTTATTTTGAAACATCCTAAAAAAGAAATTAGGACATTTAATATGAAACGGAGAGAGTAATAATTAAGTTTAGTTGACCTAAGATTCGTTTATAGTAATTATATTTAGGTTAACGCACCTAAAAAATCAAATCAATTTTGTTTTTTAATACACACTCGTAAGAGATAGTTGTACACCATGTAAATGAGTTGATGAATTGTAACGTATAATCTTACAAAATCATATTTGGATCGTGTGTATAAATATCACTTTATAGTGTGGATATATCAACATTCTAAAAGAAATTAATAGTAGAATTATGAATTATACTATCAACATTAACTTTTCAAAACACCATATATATATATTGAATAAAGATGAATAATATGTGAAAACTAAAGTAATTAACCTGTGTACAAACTTGATTATCTCTCATTAATCATGTTTGAAATCAAAGTTTAATCTTCATAAAAGTAGGTCAATTAATATCAAAATATAGTAGTACTGATAATTTTTAACAGTTCTTATGCATGTAATCCAACCTCTAGTTTCCCATACACAACATCAAGTAAGCTTTGGCATTAAAACGTACAATAAATTGTATCCCATTTGTTAGAGAATGTGCATTAAACTCCTCCATTATTTAAAGAACAATTCTCTTCATTCATTCTTCACACCATAAACCAAAAACAGATTGTTGTTTGGGCATGGAGGCACACAGTTCTAATTTCCCCACCTCTCAAGCTGCTTCTTCTTTTCATGGTGAGAAGAACATGAAAATGAAAGAGAAGGTGATGGAAAATGAATCTCCACCAAAACTCGAAATAGATCTCAACAAAACACCTTCGGAGCTTGAATGCAACCTGTTTAACTCACCAGGTTCTTCATCGAGTGATGAAAATCAAGCCGAGTTGTCAAAAACTTATGGTTGCATTTATTGCGACAAAAAGTTTTCGACTCCTCAGGCGATGGCAGGACATTGTAACGCGCACAAACATTGGCGCCGAGCTCAGACCAAAAGGCGAGCTAATCCATCCAATCCTTTGTATGGATCCGATGTCAACCAATCACTCGGGGTGAGAATGGATTCCTTGATTAACAAGCCAACTTCCATGCAGTCGTTCGCTTCTCCTTCCCGTTGTGAGCACCACAGCAACATGTTGCAGCGGATGAAGGCGGCCTGTAATAGGCTAAGGATGGGAATTTTGCAGCAACAAACTAGAGGGAATGAATTTGTTTGGGTTTTTCCATCCTTAACAAATTTCAATGCTGCAAACAACAGTGCTAATATGGGTGGTCGATTCGGAGTTTTTTATCCACCCGCAACAAATACTGGTGCTGCAATCAACTGGGCCAATGTGGAGGATCCATAGGTGCTTGATCTGACTCTCGAGCTTTAGTTTGATGTTTTGTTATTGTTCTAGTTTTTGGTGTCATGATTTAATTTTCATAATTTGGGTGTTTGTCTTTAGGTTATTATTTTATTTGAGAGCTTATGCTTCACGGCTTAGATTGTTGTTTTAATTTGATTTGGTTATTAATTTGAATACTGTTATTTTGGTTATCTCTTGATCTAGAGTTTATGCCCCACATTCCTTTGATTGTTGCTTCAATTTAATTTGGTTATTTGAGTGATGATTTAATTAGGTTGAGAATATTTAGATTTAATACTAATTAATTACGAATAAACTGGCATGCAAGACATTTTCAAGCTAGACCACCATTCAATTTCAATAGTTGTAATCAACTCCCGACCAGTCAAAAAAAAAACAATCACTTCATTCTCTTGAGATTAAAAAAAAGTTATTGTGAAGCCTGAAGATTGTACCATGAAAAACTTATTAAGCATTAGTGATAAATAATTTTGGTTTTTTCTAAAACACTCATTCTGATTGGTGCATAAACGTACCAAAAATAGTGATCCAATATAAATTTTACTAAATTAAAATTAGAAAAAAATATCAATGGAAGTGAACTTGATCTTGAAGTACTATATAAAAAAAGTTAAGGTGAAGAGCATCATGATCTTGACTATATCACTCATTGCCCTGATAAGTGAAACTTACATTCATCGGCCGACATATTAGTGCTCAGGCATATTAATGAAAATTTTATTTTCTACATGATTTTGCTCAAGCAAGTAAAACTGTTGTTTCGTTTGACTATGATACTGGAGTAGACTAGGGTTGCAACTACTAATATATAAAAACAAATGAAAATATTTTTTGTTTTCTTTGATGAAAAATATTAATAATTGTAAAATATACGATCACTAATTCAGGTAGTACGTGGAAGAGAAAAGGTATATATATATATATATATATATATATATATATATATATATATATATGTGTGTGTGTGTGTGTGTGTGTGTTTTGTACGCCCGTGTGTGTGTGACGAGTAAAAGAGAAGAGAAGAGGAAGTCAGCCAAAGGAACAAAATGACTTAGAACTGTTTTCAACTGGCCTAGAAAAACCTTCTATAAAATAAAACACTAATTAGAGTCGGTCCTGAGTTTTCTAAGGCTGCAAAAAATTTTAAATGTGCTCCCCTTTATATAAATTAAACAAAAAAATAAATAAATTATCAACTAATTAATTTTATTAAAATTATAAGAATTTACAAAAGATAAGTAATAATATTTTGGCGCCTCGTTAAAAAAATTGTTTGGGAAAAATCTAATGGAACAAAACCCAAACAAAGGAAAAAGAGTACCCCGGATTATAAATATTATATTAAAAACGAAGAACAAGAATTTCAGCCAAGTTTTCTGTTGAATTAAATAATAAATAAGAAAAGTTAACAAAAATATATATTACAATTTATAAAATTTATATACAGTAAAACTCCTATTTAAGAATACTCTATATAAGAATAACATCTACAATATTATAAAAAATTTGGTCCCAATTTGGGCCAATTATAAATAAGAATAACCTCTAAATTGTAATATGTTATAAACTTTTTAAGTCCGTATTGTAAACTATACCTCTATATAAGTAATAATTATATATATATATATATATATATATATATGAGAGACAATATTAATTTTAAAAGACTACATTTTTTTTTATAAAAGACTAGATTTCATATAAAGAACTACATTTTCCTATAAAAAACTACATTTCTATAAAGGACTACATTTTCTTATAAAAGACTATATTTTTATAAAAGATCACATTTTTCCATAAAAACTACATTTCCTATAAAAAAACTACATTTTCCTAGTTTGAAAATCTAAATAATTTATGTTTTTTAAATTTTTGTTATAAAATCTATATTTTTGTTAAAGTGGATATTTTTGGGGGTTGGAAAAATATTTTGTACCAATACCTCTATTTAGTAAATAGAGGTTTTACTGTATCTAGATTCTATATGTATCTTAAAAAAAATTACCTTCAAAAAGAAAAGTATTGGCCTAAATTTGGTGGATGATTTATTTTCCAATTTTGTTGGAGAAAAGGAGAATCATCGAAAAAAAAATTACTTGCATTGCTTTATGAACTGAGAGGGTCGAAGAGTTTTTCCTTCTTTTTGTGGCTAAGAGTATTTTGATTCTCCATATTTATTGATTTTTTTTATATTATATTTTATAATTATTTTTTTATTTTTTTATTTTTTTATACACATACATAATTTTTTAAAAAAATTGGGTCCTCCTCAGCTTTGAGCCCTGAGCAGTCGCCCTGGTTGACCTGGCCCAGGGCCGGCGACACTGATCTAAATGGCCGCAGAGCACAGCGCATAATATATCTCAGAGAATATATTTTTTTACCGATCGAAAAGGCAAAATATCATAATACTTTTCTTTCTACTTGTTTAATCACACACAAACAGATCATCTTATATCAACTATAGAACAATAGCTTGTGGAAATCAGCTTATTACAACATGGAAAAAAATTGTAGGTGGTGAAAATTAACTAAAAATATATCACTGATTGAAAGACATGAAAATTGTAAAAGTTTGACAAAGATGCTGTATAAGTAAGTAGTAGTTTGTATGAGTCATTTTCCTGAAATAATTAACATTTCCATTTAGAATATAACTTTACATGCAGATATATAGACTAAATGATCTAAGAGAATAATTCTGTGACTTGTCTCGATAAGACTATTATCTGTTGTTAGTGTATAGGCAACATGAATTGGGAAGAGCCAAGTAATTTATTAACCTGCCAATGAACCATGCCAATCAATGAGCAACAACTGACCTAAGCAGAAATATGAACAGTTATCATGTAACACCCTCAAATTCGAGTACTTCATTTTCACAGAATTTAGTATTCACTATCTAAAACCATTACATCTAACTATCCATCATAAAGGACAAAGACATAATTTAAAAAAAACTTAAACAATAATCTTCCCTTTTAAAGGGTTACATCATCATAAAACAATCTTAGGTAATCTAACCTTAAATTTATTACATCAGTTTGCGGAATACAACATAAAATAAAACAAGCCTTATAACATAATTTATTTAAATAAATTTTTCATAAGTCTTCAACACTTGGACATTTTGCCCTTTCCTTTGCTAGTAGATGGCTCATCGACTTTCTCAGCTTTAGCTGCAGTGTTAAATGCAAGAGTGAGCAAACAATTGCTCACTGATATAGAGAGTAGTAATGATAACAACATGAGAATGAACAACGAATGCTGAACAATAATGAACTTGTTCTACGAATCAAAAATAGAAAACAAGTTTGAATTTAATGTCTGAGGGTCTTAAGACCACGAACTATATGTCTCCGATATTTAGATATTATTACCCAACCTTATCAGTCATTTAGACTATACGGACTCTTCTTAACGTACTTAACGGGATCAGCAATTTGTACCATATATTGTGCACAAATATCTAAACGTTACACGTACATAATCCCCTATGTTAGGGTTGTTCGTCTCAACTTGAATTTAGAATTTCCGCTCTAAAGAAAATTTAGCTCGGAACTAACTTATTAGTGTTTCTTGAATTTTAGAACACTATTCAATTATAGATTAATTCAATCAATAAAGGTTTGCTTACTACTTGAAGGTTTAATACAACAATAAAGATTTGAACAAGGTTATCAAAGTCAAAGATCGAATATCAACAATATATAATTGAATAAACATGATATACATGCAAAGTACTATATTCAAAGAATTAGAACTCTCTTGAATCAATGTATTAGAACAATATATAACTCGAATAATAATAAAGAAAGTGAAACTCGCTCGACGTAACGAATTAGGTTACAAGAGCTTGTACAAACATACGCAAGATAGATTAGGCTTGCTCAACTTTACAAAGAATTTTAGGAATTTGTACAATGATAATTTAAGAATGAAAACTTGCATTCAATATGAAAAGAATGAAATTAGAAAGCTTGTTCAATAAAAGTTTAGGATAAGAAACTTGCTCAGTTGTAAAGAGGTAAGGTTTAGAAACTTGCCTTGTATGTAAGCTACACAAGTGTAAAATATTCTCCAATTACCCTACATATATCATTGAAATCGCAATAACAATTAGTTGTATGAATATTAGCTTTAGGGGTTTAAACCATCATTTAGGTCATAACCTTAAGTTAGCATCTAACCATGTTGGTTAACATCCTTGATGAATCTGAAATCTCATTACGATCCAACATAACTTAATTATTCATCTCTAACTTTTGAAAACATCACATTTAGTTTCATTATATAACTTAATTAACAATCACTTAAAAATCTTCACAATTTGAATTACAACAACATATTACAACACCTTACAATCTGTTGTTGTAATCCACATTATGTCTTAATATCATTAACATGCATGCTAAACTAATTTAAGTCCACAAATTATAACCTGCAAATAAGCAAAAGTCATCGTTCGGGCTCAGGCACAAGATAACAATACGCTTGCTTGCATCCCTTGCCGGGCGCCTTTGACCGAATTCGCCTGCTCAAGCTCGTCTGTGAGGTAGTAACATTCATTGTCGTCAGATTTACTACAATAGTCTTGTACACACACCTGCATGTAAACGGCGCAAAGAATTTATTCTATTCTGCATAGCAGTCACCAAAACTCTCCCAATTTTCACAGAATTTCATGAGACCTAGCAACTAAACTTTGTAATAACATAGTTACACATGTTATCCATCATTCTATATACAAAAACATTATATATACACAATTTTGAGGAATCAAAACCCTAGTTTTCCCATTTTCACCATTTTTTTACACTTTTAGCGAATTCGATCGCCACGACTTCGTTACTTAACCGATTAACATGATTTAAACTACGCCGCTTTCGTTTTTTAACATACTAACACATTCTAACATCAAATAGCAGATTATAACAAGTATTGACCATGAAATTTCGTACTTTCTAAAGCCATATCATATGAACATATCACTGTTATTTCCTTCTTCTTCCTACAATCCCAATTCTCACGAATTTGACAACATGTATCAAGTATTACTCATATATGATGATTAACAGTCAATAATCCATATATACAAGTATATATATCAAACTAATCATAACTATAAATTTATAGGGAACAACCATAAAGAAATCAAAACATATAAATTAGAAGAAATTTTATACCTTAAACCTTGATTGATGGGAAGAAGAGTGATAAAGACCTTGATACTTCAACTCTTTAGCAAAATTTTCAAAGAATTTCTCTCCTCCTACCAAGCTCTCTCAATACTTTATTATTTCTCCTTAGCAAAATAAGATGCATATAATAAACTGAAGCTACCCATGTACTTCAGTTATAAAACCCAAACAGACGTCGGTTCAAATAAGCCAAAGGCCACAAGGTCTTGTTTGGCAACCACCTAATCCCCCAAACTAGATTATTTTAATAATATTATATTATATAGTTTCATGTGTCACACCTTTAGTTAATTTAAATAACTTATAATAATAATAATTATAATCTCAATATAATTATACTGATAATTAATAAATAATTAAATATCTAATTTAATTAATAAATTAGAAACATCACTTTATTTAATTTATTTATTTTCTTTAATATTAAATAATTTATTTAATTTAATTATTTTCATTAAATTAAATCCTCAAATAATAAAATTACCATTCATTAATTTAGTTAGCACACATACTCAACTAAATTATTACATCACAATTCATCAAATATTTATTTATCTCAATAAATAAATTATTTAGAATATTTATTTAATTTAATAAATATTTAAATTACATTACAAATTTCTCGATCGTTACATATCCAATAATGAAATAAGGGAGATGTAAAATCATTCCAATAAAAATTGCAATATAATGTAAAATGTGATCAATTTAACACTTTCAATGGAGTGTAACTTACCAAATAAGGTGAATATATTGATTTCCATATAATAAATATGGAAGTAATTAATTTCAGGTAGTGTCTAAATACAAGTGATGAAACTAACTTCCAGGCCAGTGGGTGCAAATATATATAAACAGGTAACTGAAAAGTTGTCTACATTTCTTATACGCCAACCAGTGGACCAGCCGTGTGATACCCTAAAGAACAAGTGAAGAAAGAGAGGGTATATAGAGAGAATAATACAATACACAGCCTATTATACTTAAGTAAGTGGTGTTAAGGGTATTAGAATTCTTTACGATATGAGGATAATTATGTCAGATTTTTAATTAAGATGCTCTTTCAAGTAATTAAGTATACAGTCATAGTTCTTTAATTTAAATTGAGATTTGTTCAAATTTTAATTTTTATCATTTTCTTTAAGAACTTTCTCATAATTTTAAGATCTCATTTTTTTTATGGCATTTTTTATGTTCGTCCAAGTTTGCTGAATGAAACTAGTATATTGCTCTTGTCAATTTCAGTTCATGACAAGCTCAGCTTGAGCTGGTTCGTTATTAACTCCGACTTAAATTAATGTAAGATTAGCAATAGCAAGGAGTTACATAAATACTAAGAATCCAATTTGAACATGAATCTAACATCATTTACTAAATAACCAGCTGAACTTAAACACAATATCTACCTTAATTTACTAATTTGGGTGAACTCAACTTGCTTCAAGTTATCACTTATCAGTGGCCTGATACATCAAAAATCAGAAAGAGAAACATCAGAAGGACCTATTTGACACAAACGTATTTGCATCAAACCAAGTTTAACATATAGGTCATAACAAAGAAAGCTGTAATATAATAGGAGTAAGTATATCAAGTTCACGAACGATGCAGGAGGATCCGAGGCTGATAATGTAGAGTAGTCAGACAGGTTAGACAGTTCGATGAAGACGCTAAAGGACCATGAGTTAAGGGATTAGCGCAACGGTATCGGTTGACTTCAGGGTCAGGCGTTCGGTTCATATCTTCGGGGTCAGGAGTTCGGCTTTGGATAACATCATGACTTCGGGTATGGTGTCATAATTTTGGAAGTCGATGGAGTGATTTTATTATTATTATTAGAGTAAAATACAGTGACACTCCCTCTAAATAATTATAATAACACTCACATCCCCTCTAATTTTTTAAGTAATAATTAGTACTCCTGCAAGTTTTTAGGGTTGACTAAATAAATAAAGTTACATATTTACCCTTGTATGTTATAAAATTTTACTCCCTCCGTCCTGTATTAAACGTCCTAATTTTCTTTTTAAGATGTTCCACAATGAATGTCCTATTTCTATATTAGTAACTATTTTTATCTTATTTTTCCACTTATACCCTCATAATCTTTTTAGTCAACTTTTGTTAGAAACTTAAGAAATAATAAAAGGTTTACATTGGGAAGTGATGTATTGTTATACCACTTTCTCTCTCATATTATCATTATAACATCTCTTCTATTTATGTAAACAATAAAAATGATCTAGAGAATTGATTCATGTGGGAACTAGCAAGAACTAGCAAGGAATAATTAATGTTGTGGTCATTAAAAAGTGAAAGGATACTTTAATTAAAAAATAATTTAGGTAAAAAAATATATTAGTAATTAGTATGCCCGAAACTAATTAGGACGTTAAATACAAGACGGAAGGAGTATTTCCTATATATATATGTGTGTGTGTGTGTGTGTGTGTGTGTGTGTGTGTGTGTGTGTGTCCTATCTAAAGCGAATCTTAAAGAAGCGATAACCAAAGGCGAACCGTCGCTTCATAGCTTATGTATGAACACCAAAGACAACAGTTAAATCTTTGGTTCGTTTTTTAAGGTTCGCTTTAGAGCCTCTCCGTATATGTGTGTGTGTGTGTGTTTAATTATACTTTTTTATACAATACATTTTAGTTATAGTTTTATTTGTAATTAAAACTATCTCATTTAAATTGTTGATAACTTATAAAAAAAACTAATTTAGTTTATTTAACACATATTTTTGGATAAGTGATACAAATATTAAAAAATTTAAATTAAATTATTAATGGAGCTATTCTAATTAGAGTGATTGAGAATGTTGATAGTTTAGTTTTTGGTGTTTAACAACAAAAATATTATTTGAATTCTTAGTTTCATATTATGATTTTTATATGTTAAATTTTCTTGAGTATATGTACAAAATTGGGATGTTTATGATTTTGATTACATTTTTTTAGTATCTGATTGGCATAGTATTTGTGTAATGTTAAATAAAAAAATATATTTATTACTATCGTATCTTGTAAAAAGATTTTTCTTTTAATATCTTATTTTTGAGTAACAATATTTGTCATTTTTCTTTGTAAATAATTATGCTCAAGTGTAACTTATGTTTAGTTTAATATATGAGTAAAATAATTAATATAATTTTAATATTTTTTATATGAATAATAAGATTAATTTGGTAATAATAAGTTTGTTTTACTTAAATTTTAATATTTAAAAAATAATTATAATTTTATCGAGTTAATTTATAATTTTTATGGGTATTAAAATTTTCTTTTAATTTAAAAAATATATTTGAATATATATATAACTTAAATTTTAATCTTTAAGAAATTTAATTAGCAAAAATTGTAACTTTATTTTTCCGATAAAATGAATATTTATTATATTTTTTGACATTTATGTTATTTATTGCATGAGTTCATAATTTAATTAATTAGATCAAATAAAGTAAAAATTATAATATACAAATTTATATTTAGTGAAAAAATTAAACATTATAACTTGAAGGGTGTAGACATTATATAAAAAATATTTTTTGATATTAGTTAGTCAACCACATTAGGGATAGTGAATGTTACATTTTGTAGACTAGAGGGGTACTGACTGTTACTTGAAAAACTAGAAAGGTGGTGAGTGTTATTATGATTATCGACAAGGGTATGTCAGTGTATTTTACTTTTATTATTATTATTATTACTTAGCTCTTTATAGTAATAGTATTTTATTAGGTAGTAAATATTTTACAATAAGTTATTACTTGTTAAGATTTTATTTTCGTATTTTTAGAAAGTTTGTTAGGATTTTTATTTTCGTATCTCTAGGAGGATTTTGTTTTCGTATCTCTAAGAAGTTTTTAGAGTAACATGGAGAGAAAGCTTTTGTTAGCTATAAAAACTCGGTTTGTGAGTTGAATTTAATAACTTTTTCTTTTGATAAATATAACTTCAAGCATTAGAGAAGATTTTTCTGTGTTTTTTTGTGAATCTCTTGTTCCTTTACCTGTGAATTTCTTGTTACCCTAGCCCGAAGGATAATCGTTATCCCGCCCGGCGTCAGTTGGTATCAAAGCATCAACATCTTCCTAGGAATAAATTTCATTAGTTTCAATGGCTGGTGGTCGTGGTCGTTGTGACGCCCCCAAAATAGGTCCACACAACCCATTCTGAGTCGTCAAATACACGGTACAGAAAACAACTATAACTTCTTTATTACAATTATCGTGCAAAATACGACAATACATATGCTGTGAGTTTAAATACAAATATTATCTTCTAGACAATATCCACACTCAAATAAGTCCTCATCGTGACGCCCCCAAAATAGGTATACATCACCTATCTTGGGTCGCCAAATATGTGACGCCCCCAAAACAAGTATACATCACCCATCTTGAGTCGCCAAATACATGGTACAGAATAAAAATACAAACTTAATTATACAACCGTCGTGTAATATACGACAAAACATAGCTCAGAGTTTAAACAGGAATGTTGTCTTCTAGAAAACATCCACTCTCAAATAGAGTCCTCATTACATTTATTGTCACACTATTTTATAGAATAGTGAGGACTACTAATACACCATCTCAGACCATCACTCCGTTCCCCGACTAGTCCCGGTTACATTCTCATTTCTTGAAGAGAACAATGAAAGCAAAAGGGTGAGCTCAACTAGCCCAATAAGAAATATTATGACTAAGATAATGCAAAATAAATTATCATTAGTCTTCAACAATGTTAAACTAATAAAATACAATAGACATCAAGTTTAACTGCAGCGGAATAAGCAATCTATTAGAAGAGTCAAGTAGAGCATGATATCTACTACCTTCTATGATTTAAAATGTTTTCATCAATTTTTATCGTTGAGACTCAGCTTAATAAATAAACCACATCATCGAGTCATCCCTGCACTACGGGCCAAAGATATTCATTAAATCATTAATGGTCATGACTATACAAGAATAATCCACGGTCATAATCATACCAAAAGCGCCCATCAATGCACTACGGTGCCACCGAGGACTTTTACCACATCATTTATAACATTAAAGGTCATGATTATACCGAATAATCCCTGGTCATAATCATACCAAGTCCATCTATGGACGTAAGCCAAATATGACTTTCATCACAATATAAGCATAAGGATGATGACAATGACATAATAATTCAATAAAACAAGTTCAAGAATAAATTTTAAAGATTTATAAGTTAATTTATCCTGAACTCAATAATGTCCAAATTGTCAACATGATACTGCTTTGTGGAGTAAAATTCAAGAATGTTCAGAAGAATATTTCCATGAAAAGATACTGGATGAAGCGCAAATATCCACGATATTCTACTAATTTCATGGAGTATAGAAGCCAAAACTTTAACCAATTTGAGTATAATAGAATATATGAAACTGCAAATAGATTTTTGCCAGCCATGCGGTAATCCACGTAGACAGATCATTTCCACAATTTAATAAGGAATGAGTACGAAGGATCATTCACCATGCATGCGCTAATCAACAGAGACAGGTTATTCCAACAGAATAATAAAGAATGGAATAATAGAAGAATTCACCAGGCGTACGTAATCCGCATAGATAGATTATTCCAACAGAATAATAAATAATAGACCCAGGTCATGCGTAAACCGCACAGATAGGATATTCCAACAGAATAATAAAGAATGGAAGCAGTGTCATGCCGTAATCGCAGACAGAAAGGATATTCAATGAATAATATGAATGGAATAACAATAGAATTCACCAGGCATGCGATAGACCGCACAGACAGGTTATTCCAACAGAATAATAAAGAATGGAATAACAGAAAAATTTTACCATGTATGCGGTACTTCACATAGACACGTTATTCCAATATAATAATAAAGAATGGAATAACAACACTTACGAGTATTGAAAGAAAATAACTCTCTTCATGAATACGAAAGAATAATACCCCTTACCTTATAAAGAAGAGTACTCCGACGGGTAGGGCGATGATATTCTTGAAGAAAACTTGCACTATTTTCTATGCTCAAAGCTTTCTTAAACTTTAAAGAAATACGCTCAAGATTATAGAAGAAGAATTCTCTGAACTTCTGGTGTGATTTTCAATTCTAACTAAGCATCCTATTTATAGGAGAATGGAAATGATACTATGCAATAAAATATAATATACTCTATTTATAAATATATATATATATATATATATATATATATATTTTATTTAAAATCTAATAAAACAAATAACTTTATAAAAGTATTACATTTTATATAAAAGATTTTACTATGCAAACACTATATCATGCACTATACAAACACTATGCATAATAAAATATAATATATTCTATTTATAATCTAATAAAATAAATAACTTTATAAAAGTATTCATTTTTATATAAAAAGATTTTACTATGAAAACACTATGCATAATAAAATATATTATATTCTATTTATAATCAAATAAAACAAAACTTTATAAAAAGTATTACATTTTATATAAAAAGTTTTTTGTTTTATTACATTTATAATAATAATAAAACAAAATTCATTATCATTATTATAATTCACACTATTAATCGACTGTGTCGTTCCCGTGAAAGAGGGGCTTTCAATAAGGATTTCTCCCTATCATGCAGCAATTAGGTGACCAAACCTCTCCTCGAGCAGAACTTCTGAGACATCGTTAATATTGCAAATAATAATATTAATAGCTTCGATCGTCTCAATTATTGATTTAATAATATATAAAATATTGACAATAATTGAATCAAATAACGTGAGATACTATGCAACAATTCATCGTAGCAATAATTGAAAAAACGTGTGACTTCTCACGTAAGTATCAATAATCAATACCTAGGTGTGCTACTACGCAACGACGCCAGACGTATTCTTGTACTTTTACTACTATCGAGTAGTTCAAAAGTTTTAACAATAAAACTTCCATAGTTATTTTCATAAAAAAAATATTTTTGTCGTTTTTCAATCGATCCAAATAATAATTTTGTTGTAAGGTCCACAAATGATTGTCTGGTAAATGCACGGATATTCCCCAACAAAAAGAATATTTCCCGACCAAACGAATATTTTATAACAACTTGCTTACTTTGCAAAATTTATAAATATTACCCACAACTATAACATTATATCAAATCCACACCATAATATAAAAAAAATATTTCGAGAAATTTAAATCTTTATTCATAAAATTTGGGGCCTCACAAAATACATGGTACAAAATACAAATATAAACTTAAGTATACAGCATGAGCTGTGAGTTTTAATACAAATATTATCTTCTAGACAGTATTCAAACTCAAAATAAGTCCTCAATATATTTATTATCACACTATTTCATAGAATAGTGAGGACTACTAATGCAAACATCTGGACCGTCACTCCGTTCCCCGACTAGTCCCAGCTATATTCTCATTTTCTAAAGAGAACAATGAAAGCAAATGGTGAGCTCAACTACCCCAGTAAGAAATATTATGACTAAGATAATGCAAAATAAATTATCCTTAGCCTTCAACAGTATAACAACTGATAGAATACAATAGACAACAAGTTTTAGATCAATAACTGCAGCGGAACAAGCAATCCATTAGAAGAGTCAAGTAGAGCATGATATCTACTACTTTCTATGATTTAAAAGGTTTATCATCAATTTTATCGCTGAGACTCAGCTTAATAAATAATCCACATCACTGAATTATCCATGCACTACGGGCCAAGGATATTCATTATTATCACCAATGGACATGTTCATCTCAACAACTGTCCATCAATGCACTACGGGCCAATGAGGACTTTTACCACGTCATTTGTAACATTACAGATCATGATTATACCGAATGATTCATGTTCATAATCATACCAATCAACAGTCCATCTATGCACTACGGGCCAAAGATGACTTTCATAACAATATAAACATGAGGATGATGACAATGATATAAGGATTCAATTAAATAAAAGTAAATGATAAATTTTAAAGATTTATAATTTAATTTATCCAGAATTCAATAAAGTCCAAATTGTCAACATGATACTGCTTTGTGGAGTAAAATTCAAAAATAATATTGTATCAAAAATGATTTGGACCGAAAAGAAATCAATTTTTGTCATAAATAGTATCCTGGGTGAATAGTACCCGAGTGAATAGTACCCCATGAATAGTACTTTGAGAATAGTACCCCGTGAATAGTACTCCGGCATGAAAAGGTTAAAACTTATCAAGAATTCTCAGAATAATATTTTTATGAAAAGATACTGGATGAAGCACAAATATCAAGGATATTCTATTAATTTCAGGAATTATAGAAGCAATACTTACTATAGTAAGTTTAAATTTAGGAATCTGAAATGAACAATATCTACTAAAGCTCGCAAATGGATTTTTAATCAGAATGCGGTAGAACCCAGCGTGAGATGATCATTTCCATAATTTAATAACAAATGAATACGAGGGGTTATTCACCAGGCATGCGGTAGTCCGCGTAGACAGGATATGCCCATAGAATAATAAAGAATGGAATAACAAAAGGATTTCACCATGCATGCGGTAGTCCGCGTAGACAGGTTATTCCAATAGAATAATAAATAATGGAATAACAATCCTTACGAGTATTGAAAGAAATAATTATCTTCATGAATATGAAAGAAATAATACCCCTTACCTTAGTAGGAGATTGGATACTGCAATAGTGTAGTAACAGAATACTCTTCTTCTTTCTCTCTTATCTTCTCTATACTTTCTCTCTTAATAGCTTGAATGAATTGGTGAAAAATAATGAAGAAATGAGCTTCTATTTATAGGCTTGGCAGAGTAAGGGTAAAATAGTGTTTTCACCATAATTTATGACATCATCGCTTACATCATCGATCATATGACATCATTGCTTACCTCATCGTTCCGATGACATCATTGCTTACATCATCAAAATTCAAATTCAATTTGTTCTCTTCCACCTCCTTTACTTTTATACCATGAATTTACTATAATAATGCTACCATTCAAATTAAAATCATACTATTATATAATCACATCGTACTACTATAATATAATATTATAATAATATATTTGAATGAATTATTTTATCGGAAAAGATAAAATGCCAACTTTCAACAAATGTCACATGCTAAACATTCATCCGTTTAAATCCATATTAAATAAATATTTCCTTATCATATATATATATATATATATATATATATATATATCAATAATTTATTATTCACAAATAATATTACTACAATATTGACAACCAGGTCGTTCCCAGGAAAGAGGGAGCTTTTTGTGACGCCCCCAAAACAGGTATACATCACCCATATTGAGTTGCCAAATACATGGTACAAAAATACAAATACAACTTAATAATACAATTGTCGTGTAAAATACGACAAAACATAAACTGAGAGTTTAAACAAGAATATTGCCTTCTAGACAATATCCACTCTCAATGGAGTCCTCATTATATTTATTGTCACACTATTTAATAGAATAGTGAGGACTACTTATGCTATCATCTAGACCGTCACTCCGTTCCCCGACTCGTCCCAGCTATATTCTCATTTCTTGAAGAGAACAATAAAAGAAAGGGTGAGCTCAACTAGCCCAGTAAGAAATATTATGACTAAGATAATGCAAAATAATTTATCATTAGTCTTCAACAATGTTAAACTGATAAAATATAAAAGACATCAAGTTTAACTACAGCGGAACAAGCAATCCATTAGAAAAGTCAAGTAGAGAATAAAATCTACTATCTTCTATGATTTAAAATATTTTCATCAATTTTTATCGCTGAGACTCAACTTAATAAATAAACCACATCATCGAATCATCCCTGCACTACGGGCCAATGATATTCTTTAAATCATCAATGGTCATGACTATACCGAATAATCCCTGGTCATAATCATACCAAGTCCATCTCTGCACGTAAGCCAAAGATATACAACCATAAAATCAATAATCAACAATTCATCTTTGCACGTAAGCCAAAGATATATAATTCAATAAACAACAGTCCCTCTTCGCACGTAAGTCAAAGATAACTTTCATCACCATATAAGCATGAGGATGATGACAATGATATAAGTATTAATCAAACTAAAACAAGGATAAATATTAAAGATTTTAAATTTATCCAAATATTATCAATCACTTAATAATCTCATAATCTAATATTATTAATATCATAACAATATTTTAATCACCTTTAAACTTATAAACAATTTATTTTAATTGTTTACACTTTATCAAATAATGCATATAATCATTCAAAGGATGCCATAATCATAAGATTTCATCACCAATGATTAAATCCCTCATCAAAAATCTACATATACCTTATATAGGATTTCCAAGCCATAAAATCCTATTTTTCAACTTTGTAACTTCACATAACATATTTAACTCATATGTTCGTAACTAAACTATTTTCATGAAAAATACCAAATCAGTCCCAAAAATATTTCTTTTCTGGGATTTAGTAGAATATAGTCCCATAATGAACATATATGTTTCTCAAAATTTTTAAAATTAATTTACTATTTTTCAAAAATCAATTTCCAATTAATTCCTTAAGAAATTAGCTACCTCAAGTTTAACTCCAAAAATTCCCAAATCTTGGCAGGATCTTACACATGTTAACGTGAGTCTCCAGTTTAAATTTCATGGTCATCGGAGTTATAGAACTCTGGTTATAGCGCTTTTTGTCAGAAAAACCTAAATATTGAAATGGTCATAACTTGCTCATTTTAAGTCAGAATGAGCTCATTTTTGGACACGAGGTTCTTTATACCATATACTTTCATGTCCCAAAAGGCTAGAATTTTTCTCACAAATTAAGTGGCCGAAACATCCCTTCTAAAATCTGGACAGTAACATTTCGGTAATTTCCAGTTTTTGACTCCTTTGCTAAAATCAGTCCACGTGAAAATCTACAACACCTTTTCCAGTGATTCCACTTGGAGATGCTAGAAAAATCATAGATCTAACTCTAGAACTTGACCACACTCAAAAATTTAAAATATAATAGGAGATATGGTCAATTGAATTTCATATTCCATTTTCACCAAAATCTGATTTTCAACCCTTTGTGATTTCTAAGAAACTTTCATGTTTTCACATAATAACCAACATAACTCATCATAACACTTACTAATACTTCATATATCCATGATTTTCATCAGTCCAAAGCTTTTATTATGACTCTCATCATAATCAACGTAACCAGATCATTTTCATAATTTAATAAGGAATGAATATAAAGGATCATTCACCATGCATGTGGTAATCCACATAGAAAGGTTATTCCAACAGAATAATAAAGAATGGAATAACAGAAGGATTCACCATGCATGCGATAGAGACCGCATAGACAGGTTATTCCCATTAGAATAATAAATAATAGAACCAGTCCCACAGAACGCATGCATGCGGATATTCGACGAGAATAATAAATGCGGAATAATAAATAATGGAACCAAGTCCCACAGTAAATACTTATTAAGAGCGGATATTACGGATGAGAATAATAAATGTGGAATAATAAATAATGGAACCAGTTAAACAGAAAACATGTAGAGATAGGATATTAAAACGTAATAATAAAGAATGGAATAACAATGCGAATTTCACCATGTATGCGATTACTTGGCAAAAAAAAGTTATTCCAAATGAATAATAAAGAAATGTAACTAGGTCGTGCAAAATTAAATGCGATAGGATATTCCAATGTAATAATAAAGAATGGAATAATAGAAGAATTTCACCATGTATGCGGTACTTCGCATAAACAGGTTATCTCAACAGAATAATATAGAATGGAATAACAACTCTTACGAGTATTAAAAGAAATAATTTTTTTCATGAATACGAAAGAATAATATACCCTTACCTCAAAAAGAAGATCGGATCTTTGGAATAGTGAGGTAGTAGACTTCTCTTCTTCTTTCTCTCTATAATTTCTCTCTATAATAATGGCTCTAAAGCTTTAGTGAATTGGTGAAAAATGAAGGAAGAATGAGCTTCTATTTATAGGAAAATATAGTTTTGATAATTGCACGTTTTGGGGCTCGAAATATTACAGTACAATACATCCAACTTTTCTTTCATTTTTAATTCAGCCATCCAAGTATTATCAAACTTGCACCACCTCCCCTAGTAGTAAATCATGTGAATCAATAGTAAATCATGTGACTCAATAGTTCTAAACATGTGAAAAAATTAATTACAGTATAGTACTTCCATCTATACCTCCATTTTTAACTTAATCATGCAAGTATCATCAATCTTGCACCAACTCCCCTAATAGTATAAGAATGTGATTCAATAGTACACACATGTGAACAAATAGTTATATGAGCATGTGAATTAGTAGCAATTAATTGCTCATTTACCCGATTAATTACCCGGTTTATCAATATAACCCCCAGACATCAATTATCATCGGAATAGATGTCAATTTCAACTAACACCAATAATCCCAACACAATGGAACTATCAAATTCATCTTTAATCAACACGAACTTATTCATCATTAATATCATAACTCACAATATTTAACTACCAGGTCGTTCCCAGGAAAGAGGGGGCTTTCCAATAAGGATTTCTCCTTATTGGCTCGCAATTAGGTGACCAAACCTCTCCTTGACAGAACTTCTAGACATTGTAAATATTGCAATTTAATAATACGAATAACTTTTGTCGTCTCAATTATTGATTTAATAATATATCATATAACGCAGGAGATATTGTGACAATAATCGAATCAATAATATGAGAGATATGATGCAACAATTACTATAGCAATAATTGAGTATAACTGAGTGACTTCTCACGTAAGCATCAATAATCAATACCGTATGCTACTATGCCACCACGGATATTACTGTACTTTTACTACCGGGTAGTTCAACAGTTTTAACGGTAACATTTCCGTCGTTATTTTATAAAAAGATAATTCTGTCGTTTTAGGACAATACTTTCGTTGTGGGGTCCACCAATGATTGTGCTGTCGTACGAATATTCCCTGTTAAAACGAATATTATATAACAACTTGCATACTTTACAAATTTTATAAATACTACCCACAACTATAACATTATCTCAAATTCACACCATAATATTAAAAAAAATATTTCGAGAAAATTAAATCTTTATTCGTAAAATTTGGGATTTTACACTTTTCAATAAGGATTTCTCCCTATTGGCGCGCAATTAGGTGACCAAACCCCTTTCCTCGACAGAACTTTCTAGACATTGTCAATAATGCCATCTAATAATATTATTCAAATAATATGAATTATTGATTTGATAATTTGAAATATTGTGCAATGACAATTATTGAATCAATAATATAAAATATCAGCGTAGCAATTATTGAATCAATAAAATAAAATATTAAACAGTAACTACTGTAGCAATAATTGAGTATAACCGAGTGACTTCTCACGTAAAGCATCAATAATCAATCTGGTAGTGCTACTATGCAACCACCGCGCGTATTCATCGTATTTTTTTATTAAGGGTATTTCAACAGTTAACGATAAAACTTTCGCCGTTATTTTTATAAAAAGATAATTTTGTCTTTTTCTAACTCCGACAATAATTCTGTTGTGGGGTCCACCAATGATTGTGTCGTTGTACGAATATTCCTCGATAAAAAGAATATTCCCCGACCAAACGAATATTTTATAACAACTTGCTTTACTTTGCAAAAATTTTCACATATCACCCTTAGTTTTAATCCTTTTATCAATTTAACCATTTACTAAATAAAAAAATAATTATAAGAAAATTGAATACTTTCATTTCATTAATTGGGGGTCTTACACTTATTAAAATTATTGATACACTATTTTACAAAATAGTGAGGACTACTAAAACAACTGCCTTGAAACATCACTCCACACCCCAGCTAGTTCCCACTATATTCTCGCCTCCTGAGAAGAAAAATGTAACAAAAAAGAAAAGGGTGAGCTCAACTAACCCAGTAAAAAATATCATGACTAAGATAATGTAGAAAAAATTATCCTTAGTCCTCAACAGGGAAAATTCTAAAAAAATACAATAGACAACAAGTTTTAGATCAACAAATACAGCGGAAACAACAATTCATTAGAAGAGTTAAGTAGAGAATGTAATCTACTATCTTCTATGATTTAAAAGTTCATCATCAATTAATATTTTATCCCTGTAACATCAATATTCATCTTTGCACTACGGGCCAAAGATATTCATTTGTATCACCAGTTGGTCATGTTCATCTCAACACCTGTCCATCTTTGCACTACTGGCTAAATATATTCATCAGGTAATCATTCATCTTTGCACTACAGGCCAAAGATATTCATCAAGTATCACCATTTAAGACTGAGGATGATGAAAATATTTTAAAGAACGAATCCAATGAGATAAAGGACACAATTAGGGATTCATAATTTAGTTTATCCAAGTTTAATAATACTCCGTAATAATAAATTGTGGAGCAAAATTCAATAATAAAGTTCAAAACATAGATCCAATCAAAGATAGGAACCATAACAGACAACTTGGATACAGAAAAGAAAACTCAATGAATTTCTGATCATTTCAGGAATTATAGAAGCAATACTTATCGTAGTAAGTTTAGAGTTAGGAATCTGAAATGAACAATATACGAAACTTCAAATGGATTTTCAACTGTCATGCGGTAGTCCGCGTAGACAAATCATTTCCACAATTTTAATAACCATTGAATACGAAGGGTTATTCATCAGGCTTGCGGTAGTCCGCGTAGACAGGTTATTCCCACAGAATAATAAAGAATGGAATAACAAAAGGATTTCACCATGCATGCGATAGTCCGCGTAGACAGAATATTCCAATAAAATGATAAATTATAGAATAACAAAAGGATTTCACCATGCATGCGATAATCTGCGTAGACAGGTTATTCCAACAGAATAATAAAGAATGGAATAACAAAAGGATTTCACCATGCATGCAGTAGTCCGAGTAGACAGATTATTCTAACAGAATGATAAAGAATGGAATAACAACCCTTACGAGTATTGAAAGAAAATAACTCTCTTCATGAATACAAAAGAAATAATACTCCTTACCAATACAACAAATAATATCCCTTACGAATATTGAACGAAGATAATATTCCTTATGAATACGAAAAATAATATCGTAAGTGAATATGAAATAAATAATACCTCTTACCTTAGTAGAAGATTGAATACTGAAGTAGGGTAGTAGCAGAATACTCTTCTTCTTTCTCTCTATAGTTTCTCTCTCTAGATTTTCAGTCAATTCGTAAGAAATAATGAAGGAATGAGCTTCTATTTATAGAAAAAAGGATTGAATAGTAACTAATTCATGAATGGCCCAGATTAATTTACTTTTAAACAGACAGTCCATATTGATTTACTATTAAAACTTAAAGTAACGGTCCATATTGATTTACTATTAAAACTTAAAATAACAGTCCATACTAATTTACTTTAAACCAGCGATCCATATTGATTTACTATTATAAATTTCCACCAGCGGTCCGTATTGATTTACTATTATATCTTCAACCAACGATCCATATTGATTTACTATTATAACTTCAACCAACGGTCTGAAAAATTAGCACATCTCCTCATAGAATAATAAGCCAAACTTATAACAAATACCTCATAACAAAACCCTCTATATATATCAAAAATTGAATAAATATTTACCACAAATCACTTATCTTTAATCAACACAATTTTAATCTTTCAACAATTATTCATCATTAATATTATAACTTACAATATTTAATAACCAGATCATATCCAGGAAAGAGGGGGATTTTCGATAAGGATTTCTCCCTATTGGCGAACAATTAAGTGACCAAACCCCTTTCCTCGATAGAACTTTCTAGACATCGTCAATAATACAAATAATAATAATATGAATAATATTTTCGTCTCAATTATTGATTTAATAATATAAAATATTATGTAGATGATACTGTGACAATAATTGAATCAAATAACATGAGATATTATGCAGCAATTACTGTATTAATAATTGACTATAAATGAGTGACTTCTCACGTAAGCATCAATAATCAATACTGTGTGCTACTATGCAACCACGCGTATTACTGTTCTTTTACCACCAGGTATTTCAACAGTTTAACGGTAAAAATTTGGTCAGAAAAAGAAACCAATTTTATCGTGAATAGTACCCCGTGAATTATAACTCGTGAATAATAACTCATAAATAGTAACTCGTGAATAGTAACTCGTGAATAGTAACCCTGACATAACGAATATTTTATATCAACTTGCTTACTTTGCAAAATTTGTATATATTACCCACAACTTTAACATTATATCAAATCCATACCATAATATTCCAAAATAATAATTAGAGGAAATTCCATTTTATTTAAAAATTTTAGGGTCTTACAACCACCACTCCTTATGAAATTTTATCCTCGAAATTGACGTGCGTAGCTGGTATTTCAAAAAGGTGAGGGTACCTCACTTTCATTTTGATTTCAACTCCCAGGTCATTTCCTCAATAGCATATTTCATCCACAAAACTTTGACTTATGGTATAACCTTTATGCGTAGGACATGCTCCTTCCTATCCAAAATCTCAACTGGTACCTCCTCATACGTTAAATCTTCGACTACCTTGTCTGTTTCTAATTCGATAATGTGATTCGGGTCTTTCACATATTTACGTAGCATGGATATGTGAAACACGTTATAAACACGAGACATACTTGGTGGTAAAGCGAGTCTATAGGCTACAGTTCCTATTCAATCGAGGATTTTAAATAGACTAATATATCAAAGGTTTGAGCTTTCCTCACATCTTCGATTCTCGCTTTTGGAATAACGACTTCTTGCATCTTCTTCTTCATATTCCTCAGCTCTGGGTTTGTAGCTTGAGCATCTTTAACTTTATCGATTAAAATCGATTCTACGCGTATATTTGACATCATCACGTGGATCCCTAGAGTCTTTAACTCTATCTCTGTCATTTTCAAGTTATACGAAATGGGTCTTCGTGTTAAAAACATTGCACTCGTAACCGCATACAATCTTCTACTCAACACGTCAGCTGCCACGTTTACTTTTCTAGGATGGTATTGAATGATATGGTTGTAATTTTTCAACAGCTCAAGCCAACATCGTTTCCGCTTGTTGAGTTCCTTTTGGGTGAAGAAATATTTAAGGCTTTTAATGATCCGTATAAATCTCCACTTTCTCCCCATACAGGTAGTGCCTCCATATCTTTAACGCGAAAACGACTGCTGCCAACTCTAGATCATGATTCGAATAATTCCTCTTATATTCTTTGAGTTGTCGTGAGGCATAGGCTATGACTTTCCCATGTTGCATGAGAACACATCCTAACCCTTTGCCCGAAGCATCGCTATAAATAACAAATCCATCCGAACCAGATGGAATTATCATAACAGGAGCCAAAATGAGTCTCCTCTTGAGTTCGTGGAAACTCTTCTCACATTCCTCGCTCCATATGAATTTTGTATCTTTTTGAGTTAGCTGAGTTAATGGAGTAGTGATTCGAGAAAATCCTTCCACGAATCTTCGATAGTAACCAGCTAAGCCTAGAAAGCTATGTATTTCGATTACTGACTTAGGTTGCTCTCAACTGTTACTCATATCGCAATCTTGGATAGCACGTCACAATGACACCTATCAGTTTACCACCTCACAAATATGGCATCCCCTACGGAGAGTCTGGCTTTGGTGCATTCCACAAAGGAAGTCACCAGATAGAGGCTCGGGTACCAACTCCTGTTGTTGGGTTTTTAACTCCTGAAGTTTAATAGGAGCCATTCGATATGGGGTTTTGGAAATGGGTTTTGTACCGAGTTTAAAGTCGATACAAAATTAAATATCACGCTCTGGGGTAGGTCAAGAAGTTTTTCAGGAAATACGTTAGGAAATTCACTAACAACAGAAACATTATTCAAATCTGACGTATTTTTGTTCAAGTCCATGACATGGGATAAGAAAGCTTGACATCCTTTTTTCAATAAACGAATGACTTTATGGCTTGATATGAAAGTATTTTTTAGTGTTTTGGTTGCTTGAATTCGCATAACAGGTTGGTTAGGAATATGAAAACCAACAACCTTACGGAAATAATCAATTTTGGCATGATGAGTAGTTAGCCAATCAATCCCTAAACTCATATCAAATGCAAGTATCTTTAATGAAAGTTTCTCCTAACGGAGTCTTAACAAATAAGTCAAAGTCTAATTTCTGTGGAGTCAAATTTAAATGTTGAGCGCAAGTAAGAGAAATAAAAGAGTGGGTAGAACTGTATCGAATAAGGTATAGACTTCGTAAGCGTTTATGATTAACTTACCCGTGATAACTTCGTTCAGGTTCTTCGACAAATGCTCTCACTTAAACTACCGACTTTGACTTGTTTGGGACATCCTTTGGCGTCACCATCCCAGCTGGACTTGACTTTGCTATAGAGTACATTCCACCCTTAATTGCTTCGTCGCATTCCTGATCCATGATTTGAATCATTACTCTCTGATCCATATCGAATTGGGGTTGACCGCTCTACATAGGGTAATTCCAAACTCGATGTTGGATTCTTCTAATTGATGTCCAAAAAGCAAAATCCATTTCATCTATTTTGCCTTATTAGATCGGACATTTTTTTCTACAATATCAACATGTCGTGCTGCTTTTACCCATGCATACTCCATTCTCATTCGTTCAATTGTTTCTTCTTTCTTTAGAACTTTGATCATAGCATTCTTAGATTCCAGCTCTAATATCTTATACTCTACCAAAGAGTGCTTCTGTTCAAGCATCACACATCGGGTAACACAATTTTGAATTGTTGCATCTCTTTGCTCCACGACCGCCTGCCGTTCTTCAGCCTGCACTTCTAACTCATGAATATGATTTTGAAATTCTACATTTCGATCATAAAGTTCTTCTAATAATTCCTCCTCAAGTTCCTCTTCTTCCTCACTCTCAGCTGCTACCTCTGCGACTAGCTCGGGTGCAACTATTAGTTCTTCACTCACCACGTAGATATCTCTAATTTCTTCTTCGCCTGACATCACATTAACCTGGTTGGTGATTAAAGGTGTCTCAACGGTCTCATACACTCTATTGTTAACATTTTCAGCTGTCATTCTCAAATACTGCGACAAAACAAGGGTTAATTAAAGAAATTAACATACCACATAATACCCCTACATTTTGACCGACCAAATAAACACAAATAAGCTTAGGTAGGATACACTAGCGAAGGATTTACTCATCACTCCCTTCCTAATTCTAACCCCAGATCTCCATTAGAGATCATATCCCTAAGCTCTGATACCAACTATGACGCCCCCAAAATAGGACCACACAACTCATTCTGAGTCGCTAAATACACGGTACAGAAAATAACTACAACTTCATTATTACAATTGTCGTGCAAAATACGACAACACGTATGTTGTGAGTTTAAATACAAATATTGTCTTCTAGACAATATCCACACTCAAATAAGTACTCATTACAATTATTGATACACTATTTTACAAAACAGTGAGGACTACTAAAATAACTACCTTGAAACATCACTCCACACCCCATTAGTTCCCGCTTATATTCTCGCCTCCAAAAAAAAAGAAAAATGGAATAAAAGGAAAAGGGTGAGCTCAACTAGCCCAAGAAGAATATTATGACTAAGATAATGTAGAAAAATTATCCTTAGTCCTCCAGGAAAAATCTTACAATAGACAACAAGTTTTAGATCAACAAATACAAATGAAAATAACAATTCATTAGAAGAGTTAAGTAGAGAATGTAGTCTCTATCTTCTATGATTTAAAAGTTCATCATCAATTAATATTTTATCCTCAGTAACATCAATCAATATACATCTTGAATCAAATATTCATCTTGCACTCTGAGCCAAATATATTCATTTGTATCAAGTTGGTCACATTCATATGTCATTTCAAGTACGGCCAAAGATATTCATCAGTAATCATTCCGCACTACGCTGCAAAAGATTCATCAAGTATCACCATTTAAGACTAAGGATGATGAAAATATTTTAAAGAACAAATCCAGTGAGATAAAGGACATGATTAGGGATTCATAATTTAGTTTATCCAAGTTCAATAATACTCCATAATAATCAATTGTGGAGAAAAATTCAAGAATAAAGTTTAAAACATAGATCCAATCAAAGATAGGAACCATAACAGACAACTTGGATACAGAAAAGAAAACTCATGGAATTTCTGATCATTTCAGGAATTATAGAAGTAATACTTACCATAGTAAGTTTAGAGTTAGGAATCTGAAATGAAAAATATACGAAACTTCAAATGGATTTTCAACTGTCATGCGGTAGTCCGCGTAGACAGATCATTTCCATAATTCTAATAACCATTGAATACGAAGGGTTATTCACCAGGCATGCGGTAGTCCGCGTAGACAAGTTATTCCAACAGAATGATAAAGAATGGAATAACAACCCTTACGAGTATTGAAAGAAAATAACTCTCTTCATGAATACGAAAGAAATAATACTCCTTACCAATACAACAAATAATATCCCTTACGAATATTGAACGAAGATAATATTCTTTACGAATATGAAAAATAATATCGTAAGTGAATATGAAATAAATAATACCCCTTACCTTAGTAGAAGATTGAATACTGAAGTAGGGTAGTAGCAGAATACTTTTCTTCTTTCTCTCTATAGTTTCTCTCTCTAGAGTATTAGTGAATTCATAAGAAATAATGAAGGAATGAGCTTCTATTTATAGGAAAAATGACTAAATAGTAACTAATTCATGAACGGCCTAGATTAATTTACTTTTAAACGAACAATCCATATTGATTTACTATTAAAATTTAAAGCAACGGTCCATACTGATTTACTTTAAACCAGCGATCCATATTGATTTACTATTATAACTTTCCACCAGAGTTCCATATTGATTTATTATTATATCTTCAACCAACAATCCATATTGATTTACTATTATAACTTCATCCAACGGTCTGAAATATTAGCAAATCTCCTCATGGAATAATAAACCAAACTTATAACAAATACCTCATAACAAACCCCTCTATTTATATCAAAAATTGAATAAATATTTACCACAAATCACTTATCTTTAATCAACATATTTTTAAACTTTCAATAATTATTCATCATTAATATTATAACTCACAATATTTAACAACCAGATCATACCCAGGAAAGAGGGGGCTTTTCGATAAGGATTTCTCCCTATTGGCGCACAATTAGGTGACCAAACCCCTTTCCTCGACAAAAATTTCTAGACATCGTCAATAATGCAAATAATAATAATATGAATAACATTGTCATCTCAATTATTAATTTAATAATATAAAATATTATGCAGATGATAATGTGACAATAAATGAATCAAATAACATGAGATACTATGCAGCAATTGAAAATAGTATGCACACAAGCCAATCATGTTTGATGATAAAGCATATACTTTGTAATAATCTTATTTATTTATTAATAAAATGTATTAATTTATTAAAGGCTTTTAATTATCTACATAATGCTTCTTTATAATATGTGATAAACTCATAGTTTTAAGCAATGCTTTTAGAATAATGATGATGATCATTCTAAAGAGATCTAAATTCTTAGAAAGCTTAAAACTAAAATAGTTTCTAATCGTTGGATTACTAAATTGGGGATTAGTGAATCCGAATAGATTGGTACATATATTGCTTGCTCATTGGATGAGGATGATTGATCTCATGATCATTTGTGTGGAGACACTAAAGCAAGTATGTAGGTGCTTATTAGAGAATAAGTTCACTGAACGTGGCTCGCTAAAGAATACCTAATGGAGTTTTACTTGTTTGTCAATAGAAATTCTTGTAGTGATAGTAGTACAAGTCATCCTTGGACTTGAGATCATCATAGTATCTTGTGTATGATGAGTTGTACTTTGACTTATTCCTTAAGACCCTTAGGGTATATCAAAAGGTATGCTTGGGTATAATAAGTTGTACATAGAGATAATGTATGATCAATAAAGAATCTACCACTTCTAGTAAAAGAAGAGAAATGTCCTATGTGATTCGATAAATGACAACCCAGTAGTCCTTGGCCAAGGCAGAATAAAATTAGATAGGAGTTTCTAATTTGCATTATTTGGAGTTGTGCATTTAAGAGTCGAAATACATATAATTAAATAAAATAAGACTTGATAGTAATTTCATGTCTTATATTTAATTGGGACATTGTATGATGGAAGGATTGAATTGTACGGTAACTATTTACTCAAAGGTTTTTTTATGATTAATGTTGAAATCTATATTATCTGGAAAGTCGTTAATCGCTAGGGGAGGCTTATCCCTATTGTAGAATAAATATTATTTATTTAAATAAATTAATAGTTTAATTTATTTATTTAAATAAGATTAGAATTATTCTAATTGATTTATTCACAACCCGGTTTAATATGGAGAACCTAAAGGGTCGCACCACGTAAAAAAGGAAGAATAATTATTTATGAAATTAATGGCATAATCATAATAATAAGTTAAGTATATTTAATTTAATCTATGGTGATAGAATAAATTAAATTGCTTAATATTTATTACTTAATATTTTAGAAATATTAAATATAAATTAATAAGAGGAGTCTTATTATTATTATTATTATTATTATTATTATTATTATTGTTGTTGTTGTTGTTATTATTATTATTATTTAATTCTCGAAGTAGTTTAGGAATTAATTAATAAATGTACTCTCATATATTCCTAATAATATTAGGAGACTAATTAATTAAAAGAGTTTAATTAATTATTCTTAATAAGATTAGGAGCTTAATTAATTAAAGGATTTTAATTAATTAAAATAAAACCCAATTCCTTAATTGTTAAGGAGGGTTGCCTACATCTATAAATAAGAGGAGTATTATTATGGATGAAGGTGGTTGACACTTTTACAAAACATGTGAATACGTAATTCCAATAGTTGGGAGAGTACACCATTTTCCAAATACCCATCTTCTTGAATCTTTCTTCTTCCATGGTAGATCACCTCTAGAGGCCAAACACTTGAGTGGTTAACGTTGATCAAAGGAAGGAATCAAACCCGGTGGATTCAAGTTGAACGCAAAAGCATTTGGAGGTGAACTTATACCTGAGGAAGCTCGAATCTTCAAGGGTATGATTCTTGTTCTTTATCTTTTCATTTAACTAATAATTGTGCATAAAGAATGATCCGGGTATATGGTTTGTAAAATTTTAAAACTCTGATTTTTTTCATGTTTCCGCTTATTTTGTGCAATTTGATTGCGTTCATGAATCTTACAAGCCTAACAGTGGCATCAGAGCCAAACCTTTATGCGAATTATTAATCGTTCAGATTCGATATGTATGTAGATATGTATTTAGAACAATTTAATTGGGCATAATTTGTTGTATAAAATTTATTTCAAAAAAAAAACATTCGCAAAACCGTTTTTTTTAAAAACGTTTTTTTTTTATTTTCACTGATCCGTTATTGTCACATAGCCTGATTCCTAAACATGCAGATATTTGATAATATATATTTATAACAGTTACGTATTCTTAATACTTAACAGGGTGAACCTTTTCCTGGTGGATATATATATATATATATATATATATATATATATATATATATATATCACGCGAATTAAGGAACAATTATTATATATATATATATATGTATATATATATATATAATATTCTTAATAATTTTATAATTAAAATAAAAGAGTTTATTTTAATCTTAAAATTAAATTTCATGCTAAATAATTAGAGTTGGAATTAGATTCCATGATAACTAATTGGAGTTAAAATTGGATTACATATTTCCTAAAATAAAGGAGTTTATTTATGAATAGGAAAGAGAATCCGTATTTTCTTTAATAAAGGAGTTTTTTTACTTGGAATTGGATTCCATAATTAATTAAAATAAATGAGTTTATTTTGATTAAAGAATTTGATTAAAATAAAATAGTTTATTTTATTCAAAATTAGATAAATTAAAATAAAAGAGGTTTATTTTGATTTAAATTTGAATTAAAATAAAGGAGTTTATTTTGATTCAAAATTATGCTAACTAAATTTGTCCATTAAATGATATTAATATACATATTGAATGTTAATTATTTATGATATGAAGGTTATTTATTGATGCATATGGAGATGCGTATGATAATAAATGGGATTGATTATGGACTATTGACCAATGTGATTGGATTTTTGTTGGATGCATGAATGTATGAGTTTTATTAAATGGGGTGTACGTACCTCGTCTTCTCAATTTTTTTTTAATGTAAATTCTATCTCCCTCCTATGTACTTTCCCTTGACTGCTGATCAAGGTTTCTATTTATTTTAAAATAGTTTTGTAATAGGAATTGTTAGAATTAATTTTGAAGAATTAGAGATCAAGGAGCAAGGAGCGTTTGAAGACCCATTTGTAATGGAGCCCGGGTTTAAATGTAATAGTTATATTTAAATTTAATTCTTGCACCCTAGGTTTAACCTCTTGGCTCACTTGGTGGCTCTAATGAATCAAACTAGAATAAAGTCCATAATCAATTCGAGGAGAATATAGTATTCTATAAGTGCATGCTTATACTATATATATATATATATATATATATATATATATATATTATGCAAACATGCTTCGAATGTTAATTAATATGACGCATATTTTATATATATGTGCATGTGCGCTAAACAAGATGAGACAAATTAATAACAAACCCCTCAAATATTGTATATTAAGTTGTAACGTTCAAAGATATTTAGAATATTGAACGTCACCTTCTAGCATGATAGAAACAATAGAGTATTGAATATCTAATATGAGTTTGTTGTGCACACACAAGGCAGGTATTAAATATTTATGATGTTGTTTTTATTACATATGATGTTTATAAGGAATTGAACATTACTGCTTTGTTGCGCGCACACAAGGGTTGTAGTTTTCTCTTCACTCATATAGAAATGTTGGGTCTGACTTAACTTAAATACAAGGAGTTTCATAGTTGATGTAATTGACAAGAGTTGTCTACCTATTTATTTATATATAGTTTGTTGTGCACACACAAGGCTATATACATTTGAAATGGAATCCTTATTCTCACTAGCATATTTTTAATTAAATATTGCCGAACTATATATATTGAGGGTAGTATAGTTTGAAGAAAATAGTGGGAGATACCAATTTAAAACAAGACCTAAATTATTTTGGTAATTAATAAAAGAATGTATGCTAAAATGTTGTTAAGAACAAATTCATTTACAGAATGTCTAACTTACTATCATTACGTAGCATATTAGATGCTAAATTAACCGGACTGAATTAAACGGATTGGTTAATGAAAGTGAGAATAGTTCTCACGGCTGAAATGTTATCTTATGTCCTTAATACGCCTATCAATGCAATGGTTGCAGACAATGCCTCTGAGGAAAGGTTATTATTTTAGAAAGTGGCAAGATGATGCATAGTTGGCTTAATGCATTATGCTCGCATCCATGAGTAACGAGCTTCAGCGTCAGCATGAAACTATAGTTAATCTTACTATACTCATGTACGTCAAGTAGTTGATAGTGAGGAAAGTAGGACTAATAGATATCATATATCTAAGGAGCTCTTTCGATCTAGAATGACCAACGACACTACAGTATAGACACATGTCCTAAACATGATCAATTTGATTGAACAATTAGGACAACAAGTTTTGTCATGGATGGAGAGTTAAGCCAAGATTGATCTTGCACTCACTCCCGGACTCCTTTCACAATTGTTGTGAATTTTTCATATGAACAAGCTAGATATCAGCCTCGCAGATTTGCTTAACATGTTGAAAAATGTTGAGAGTCACTATCCAACCAAGAAAGACCAAGTCTTACTGATAGGGGCCAAAGGATCTTTTGAAAAGAAGAACAATTCTAAGAAGGTAAATAGAATAGGCATAAACAAAGGATAATAAGAACAAAACTGATACAGATAGCAAGGGAGTTTGCTTCCACTGCATTAAGCCTGGACACTGGAAAGAAACTACAAAAGCATCTTGCAGAGGCTAACCAAAGAAGCTTAGTGAAGCTTCGGTTACAAATATAGTTTTTGTTCATGATTAAAATAAATTTTTCTTTAAGTCAAGGTTCTACTTGGGTATTGGATACCGACTTTGGTTATCATAAATATAGATTTATGAAGGGACCAAGCAGAAGTAAAAAGCTAAACAAAGATAAGTAATCCTATGTGTGGGAAATGAAACAAAGGTTGCTGCATTAGCCATAAGAACTTATAGTTTAACATTACTTACGGGCAAGTCTATTAAGTCAATAAGTTGTTATTGTATTCAAGTTCTCGTTGGAAACATTATTTCAATTTTATTGTTGGACAATGAAATCTTTGGTATTATAATTAAGAACAATTGTTGTTCTATTTATAATAATAATGTTTTGTATATAACTAAAATATTACTTAATGGATTTTGTGTACTTGACTTACACGAAAATATATTTTGCAAATTGAACAAACTAGTATAAGAAAAGGAGATGATCATTTAAAGATTTGAATGTGTGTATTTACTGAAATACAAGTGTGAATTATTTGAAAGGTTCAAAGAATTCAGAAGTGAAACAAATTGGCTAAGTATTAGGATTCTTTGATCTAATCAAGGAAGGAATACTTGTGCAATGAGTTTCTAGATCATCTCAAATGGTTTTCTCACAAAGAACACCTCCTGATACGCAATAATTTATTGATGTATCTGAAAGAAAAAATTATACCTTGTTGAACATAGTGCGGTTCATAATGATTTTACCGACATTCCAGTATCTATCTAGGATAATGTCCTAGAAATGGCTGCATATCTACGAAAAGGTAACCTCAAAATCCAGCCACAAGACTCCATAAAAGTTATGGACAGGAAGGATTCCTAATTTTAAGTAATTTAAGATAAGGGGTTGTCCAACTTATGTAAAAAAGGTTTCGAAGGATAAGCTTGGAACAAGATTTGACAAGTACAGGTTTGTGGGACATCCTAAAGTAAGTTCAGGGTATATGTTCTATAATCCTACTTAGCAAAAGGTGTTTGTTGCAAAACACGCTACCTTCTAAGATAAAGGTTTTTATCATTAAAAGGGCTAGTGTGAGGATAATAGATCTCGAAGAGTTCAAGAACCACAAAACACAATAAGTTAAATAAGAGGAACCTGTAGATAGAACTATTGTACCACAATCGAATTATAAATCTGGAATAGTATCGAAGATACCTAGGAGGTATGGATTCATCATGGATGATGATGATGAGGTACGTATCATAGAAGATGATAATCCAGTTACATACGATAAGGTAAGAGTTGTAGACACTTAGAGAAATGGATTGAAGCAAGCTTCTCAAAAATGGAACATTCGTTTTGATGAAACAAATCAAAAGATTTTGATTTTATCACAAATAAGAATGAACCTAGTGTGTACAAAAGGGTCAGTGGGAGCGCCGTGACATTCCTAATATTATATGTTGATATACTATGGATAAATAATGACATACTAATGCTACAATCAGTAAAGATAAAGTTGTCTAAACATTCCTCCATGAATGATTTGGGAAGAGTATCTTAATTGGGGATACAAATCTATTGAGATAGATTCAAGAGAATGCTCGACTTAACCCAAGGAATGTATATTCATTTGATGCTAAAGTCTTTTAGCATGGCAAACTCCAAGAGATGTCTCATGTTAATGAGCGATGGAGTGTATCTCTCTTAATAGTCCCCATAGACTCTTGAAAAGGGAGGTCGCATGAGTGACAATCATGTATACAATGAAATATACGAGACCTGATGATGATCGGTCATATTCTAGAGAAGATCACTGTAAGACAGTGAAAAACATCTTAAAGTACTTAATCGGCACTAAGGATGTGATTAAAATTTATGGTGGATCTAAATTAAAACTAGAGAGCTTAACAAACTCAAGTTTTTCAGATAGACCAAGACGACAGAAAATCCACTTTAAGGTAAAGGGTTACCTTGAACAGTGGTGCAGTGAATTGGAAAGGTTTTAAATAGCAAAGAGTTGCTGGTTTAGTGATAAAGACAAAGTATATAGCTGTAAATAAAGCTGCAAGTTGATTGTTTTGATGAAAAGTTCATTACAGAACTAGGAATAGTTCATAAGTCTCATATTGGATCTCAACATGTGTTGTGGCACTTTCATTTGATTATAGGAATCATTGAAAGATGGGAAATCACTATAGAGATAGTGGACTCTTGATAAGTGGTATTTTTACCTACTTATTGAATACCAATTCATGCGAATTATGCCCAACTCAAGTACATTTTATTGTGTTTTAGTTGCATTTTATGTTATTTTGCATTGCATTTACTTAAAACTCCTTTTGGTGAATAAGTGCAGGAATTGGCTTAATTTTGGTGGTATTAGAGATACAAGGCTAATGGAGGCATGAAGGCAAGGCATAAACGGGGGAATGCATGGCATAGAGGTGCAATGGAGCAAGGACATCAAGCATGAATGAACAAGTAGTAGTAGCAATGACACATTTACGAACCGTAAACAAAGTCGGAGATTATGAAATGCAGCGGCAGTGCATGCAAGATGATGAGTTAGGAAACGCTGGCCCACGCGAGTACCCGGCCAGACCATGATGACTTACTGCAAGTTGCGTGGCCGCAAGCAGGACAAGTGCAGGAGACACGCGCACGCAAGAGATCTTTGGGTGGGCCAGGCGAGGACATTATGTAAGTCTCGCGCCCGTGCGAGACATATGCTAGAAAGCGCGACGCGATCTTGATCTTTGTGATTTTGTTTAATTTTAATTTTAATTAAATGATGTGTAATTGGTTTTAAAACAATCTCGACCGTGTCGACGACTAATGGATAATTTTTAGCGTATTTTTATCATAGTAACTAGGGTTTACACCTTGGGAGAGATTCCAATGTAGAACGAAGCCAAAATGTCTACTTCTCCAATTCTTCTTGGGATTCTTTGTCATTGTGGATTTTCATTATTAGCTACTGGATTTCTATGAGGATTTAAGCGTTTATCATTGGTTTTTATTCAGCGATTGGGTTTGATCGTTCTATCTTTCTTATTTCAATTGTTGCTTATTGATCATGTTTAGCGTTGATCCCATAATGGCTTTTGGTTCAGTCATGAACTAAACTCCATTATGGGATTCTAACAGATTTTAATATGTAGTTGGTTGCACATTTAAATGCTAGGGTTGTTTTGTATATCATATGGAATATCTGTCATGATTGTTTTACATGCATGAATGCTTGATCACCATTTATCTTAGTATTTGTATGGAATTAACAATGAACATACAAGTATGGATTGTAGTCATGATAGCATGCGAATATGGGGATGTTGTATATGGCTTGTGTATTTTATGAACCAAATAGACATATATTGTTTCACCGTATGAGCTAGAATAAGGGCTTGAGCTTAAAATCAATATAATTGAAATTTCACATAGACATATAGTGATTTTGGTTGTATTGGTGATTACATAGAGTCTAACATCTGTAGATGTTGTGTAAGTAGGTTATAGTGCATTGAAAAATAGTTATAACTCTATTTGTGCTCTTGGCTATTTTCCTGTGATATGTGAACACTTCTTACATGATAGTGGCGATTAGATGAATTATTAAATGAAGTTAGGATCCCATTACTTCCAGATTACATCTATTACATTTGTATTCTTATTTTTAGTTTGTATTCACAATTAGTCTAATTGAACACTTTTAGTCATTAGTCTAAGCATATAAATACAGTAAGTTAATTGTTGCATAATAGTTTAAATTTAACAACTTTCTCTGTGGGATCGATACTCTACTTACTATGTATTACTTGTTGACACATGTATGCTTGCATGAGTTAGAGCTCTTTTATTAAGATTATAAAAAAGGCAACAAGTTTTTGGCGTAGTTGCTGGGGAAGGGCGTTGAATTTAAATAATTATCATTAGTTTAAAGCTATATTGTATGACTTAGAAAATTCTGATCGTTTTCATCTCTATTTTTGTTTTGTTTTTGGTTTCAGGTACTTGTAGATTTTTATGCACACGCGATCATCCAACTCAGAACTAACACTAGCACAGGATAACATAAACAGAAGAGGGTGGAAGGCTAGTGTTCGAAGAAATTTGCAAGCACAGTTAGACAGTACAACATTCAAAATGGCGGAAGAATCGAGACTTGAGCAAAGAGAAGAGCATCGGGCTCAAAGGGAGTATTCCATGCCAAACATAAATGGATTACAATCGAGCATAGTTAGACCGGTGATAGCAGCTAATACCTTTGAGATCAAACCGGGCACTATTCAGATGGTGCAAAACTCAGTACAGTTTGGGGGTGCTGTTACAGATGATCCGAATGAGCACATATTGAGCTTTATTAAAATATGTGATACATTCAGGTACAATGGTGTGACGGAGGATGCCATTAGACTACGGTTATTTCCATTTTCATTGAGAGATAAGGCTAGGAGTTGGCTATATTCTTTGCCGTCAGGGTCAATAACCACATGGGAGGACTTAGCACAGAAATTCTAAGCCAAGTTCTTTCCAATGTCGAAGACTACAAAGATGAGGACGGCTATCTCTCAGTTTGAGCAACAACAGGGTGAGTCCTTATATGAAGCATAGGAACGATACAAAGAGATGCTCCAAAAATGTCTGCATCACGGTATGCCAGATTGGATGGTGATCAACTCGTTTTATAATGGTTTGGGATGGCAGTCGAGACCGATTATAGATGCAGCTGCAGGAGGGGAATTATGGGCAAAGAGCTATGACGAGGCCTATACGTTTATCGAGATTATGGCTGCAAATGACTATCAAAATCCTATAGCTCGGATGCCACAGCCCAAGGTTGCAGGTGTATTGGAGGTAGATGCGAATACTCAATTGTCGGCACAGATGGCAGCTATGGCTAAGAAAATTGATACTTTGGTAGATAGCAAAGTGAAAATAGTTTCCTTCGTTTGTGAGATTTATGCAGGGTCACACTCCATGGATCAATGTCTTTATCGGCTCGAGTCGGATACAGACAATGTGAGTAACTACAGAAAAGACCAAGGTCAATTCCAGAATACATACCACCCCAACAACCGAAATCATCTGAACTTTAGTTGGTCGAATAACCAAGGAAATCAACAAAGTCAGTTTCAGCCGAATCATCAATTTCATTCACAATCATCTCAGCCATAGTTTACACCAAAACCACCGTTTTCACCGGGATTCTCTCAGCAACAACAACACCATACTCCAGCTGCTCCACAGCCAGAAAAGAAATCAGAGATGGAGGAGATGATGTTGAAATACATGGCAAACACTGAAGTCATGATCAAAAGCCAAGCAGTGGCTATCAAGAATCTTAAGACTCAGATGGGGCAGATGGCGAGCATGCTTAACAATAGGCCCCAAGGTTCATTTCCAAGTAACACAGAGATAAATCCTAGAAGAGACGGGAAGGAGCAGTGTCAAGCGATCACATTGAGATCAGGGAAAGATTTGACAGGTTCTACAAGTCGCGCGCCCGCGCCTAATAATACTAAGGAAGCCGGCCGAAGCGAAGGCGTAACAGTTAATGATAAGGAAGAAAAATGGAAAATTTCGAGGCTCAAGAGAAGAGAAAGACAAGGCAAATTCGAGAAGAGAAGGGTAAGAGTCCAAGACAACCAATTCACCCTCAAGTTCCAGATCCGCAGAGGTTAGTTAAACAAGCGATTCGACAAAGAAGTTTACGGAGGTATTCAAAAAAGTCTGCAGATTAACATACCATTATTTGAGGCATTGGAACAAATGCCAAGCTATGCAAAGTTTATGAAGGGTATATTATCAAGGAAGAGAAGACTAGATGAGTTTGAGGCGGTGGCTTTGACAGAGGAATGCGGTGCGGTGCAAATGTAAATTACCTCCAAAGCCCGAAGGATGCAGGCGACTTCACAATTAGTGCACAATTGGGAAGATGAACTTTAGTAAGTTTTTATGTGATCTGGGGGCAAGTATAAACTTGATGCCCTTGTCAGTGTTCAATTAGTTGGGATTGCCGGCTCCAAGGCAGACAAATATATCATTACAGCTAGCTGACAGATCCATCATGTATCCACGGGGAATTATTGAAGATGTGTTGGTAAAGGTGGACAAGTTCATTTTTCTGGCTGACTTCATCATTCTAGACTATGAGGAGGACGAAAGCATACCAATAATACTAGGGAGACCATTCTTAGCCACAGGAAGGACTTCAATCGATGTGCAAAAGGGGGAACTAACGATGCGTGTACATGATCAAAAGGTCACATTTAATGTCTTTAAGGCGATAAAGTTCCCATCGGATGAAGAAGAATGCTTCTTGGTTGACTTGGTAGATTTGGGTCCAAAGGATGAAGTACAGAAACCAAAAAATTATGGACCGTTGAACTATGTAACGGGCAAAAGTTAAGAGTCGAAGGTAGAACCGTTGATGAAAGCTGAAGTCATTAAATTTTTGGGTGCGATGGACAGTAAGGAAGGCACCTCAATTCTTGATGTGACGTAAGATTCAGAGATAGTCGAGCTAATTGACTATAACTTAGCGTTGGATGGGAGGCAACCCATTATTTTTACCACCATTGACTTTTTAGTTATTCATTTTGAATTATTTTAGTTAGCTATATCTCATTCATTTTTATTAGGCTATTAGATTTTCATGCTTAAGTGCGTAGCGAGAATTGCTTTGCGAATATTTGTAAGATGAGTAGCATTATATGGCCGCTAATTCATGTCTTAACAACGAGGATTAATATCTATGCAGGAACAAGCAGTGGAAAGTATTACTGAGAGGCAGAGAAAAATTGAACTTGAGCATTGCAGACATGAAGAGCACGCGGCTGCGAGGTCTATGTAGTACAAACCCGCGCGCCCGCGCATCAAGCCACTCAGAACAAACATCATTCTCAGAGTCTAGTGCTGCTGCCCAAATTTCACACTACACACTTCATGGCGGTGGCGTCTTGCCAATCGAATCAAGGTAGATCTAAACATTTTAAATTAGAGTTGTGGACCATTTGGACTCTCATTTGCGATAATAACAGACGTGAAACTCTCTCACTCTCCATAACTCACATCTCTATCTCTCTATCAGTTACAGATTGAAGCCGTATATCTCTCCATCAAATCTCCACGATTCTCTCTATGTTCAAGGCTCTACCCACGCTCTCATCTACTCTATAAAGTTAGGGCTCCCAATTGGGTTAGTAGAAACAAGTGTGAAGCTTATCAACTCACAAATTCTCATTCTCTCTCAGTAAGTTCCTTTGCATTCTCAATCAATTATCTGCAAATGGGTCCGAAGAGAGCACGACCATCTTCATCTTCCTCATCCTCCTCCGGTAGTCATGAGGAGGACATTGTCGACCACACCAAGTTCTTATGTTTGGAAGCCCAGCAAGAGTACTATCGAATCGTAGGAAAAACATTCATCAAGGAAAGAGGATTCAAACCAGAAGGCCAGGATGGACAGCTGTGTGCCATTATCTAGGAACGAGGCTAGGGTGGACTGACCGCATCTCCCACGCCCATTCCGATGAGCATAGTCCGAGAATTTTATGCCAATGCCAAAGTCACCATGAACGATACCGCTATGGTTCGTGGTGTCGAGATAGACTACTGGACCTTCTACCATCGTAAGCGAATCACGAGAATCACCGCAAGAGACCCAATGAGGGCGGCTAATTGGATCGCAGGGGCACATCCGAAAGCGGACTTGGAGCTTGTTATCACCGAGTTGTGCATCTTAGAACACGAAGTGGACTTACAAAGTTAGCACGACCCACCTCGCGATATTCGATGAGCGCAAGATTGAATCGATATGCCAAGGCGTGGAATACATTCATTTGTGCCAAGCTATTACCTTCATCGCATCGACGACGAGATCACGGCGGAAAGGGCCATATCTTGTGGGGCATAATTACTGGTGAGTACATTGATGTAGGTTATTTGATTCATCAAAATATTATGAAGTATCTGAAGAGAACTACCACTGGGAGCATTCCACATGCTTTAGTGGTAGCCATGCTATGTGCGCATCAGGGGTGCAACTGGGGCAAGGAACAAATGCAATATCCAAGTCAGGACATCACTCACGCCACCAATGCAAAATTTGAGGACTGGGCAGGCGGTGAGCCACACCCGCGCGGACGAGGATTCATTTTAAGGCCTACATTTCCCGAGCCATCCCAGCAGCCCCCTCAGACAGATGAGGTAGGCCCATCCACCCGAGCACATACTGTTCCTAGCAATCGACAGCTCCGAAGGTTGGAGCGCAAAGTCGACGCCATGTATGACAATCTTGGAACGTTTGCTACGGTACTCATAAGGGCCTTGGCCGAAGCCTTCGCGCAGCAAGGAACAATGCTAGAGTGGCCTCAGTTTGGAACCGCGGTGCCATATCCACCACCAGATTCACCACCCGAGGAGGGTGGTCATGCCGATTATTAGGGGAGTTTTCTGTACCCTTTACCTTAATTCAATGGGGACATTGAATATTTTATGTTTGGGGGTTATAGCATAGTAGTGTAGTTTTATTTAATTGTTGCATGTTTAGTTAATTTTGGATGTTTATGTGTTAGATAAATTTTTGCAGAAAATTTTTAATTTTTATTCATTATTGATTGTGTTAGTATGTTTTAGTTGCATGTCTCACACAAATTCTTGCTTTATAGAAATTTTTGCCTAGCCAATGATGATAGTGAATTGTGAAGGATTTTAGAATATTTGGGATAACATGAGCTGAGATATAATGTTTTATACGATGAGATTCATGTTGCTGTTTAAATGCTTTCGGTTTGCACAAACGTGTTCACAATCACTTGTAGGTTTAAGAAGTATGTGTTTTGACTACTTGATAGAACATGTAGTTTTAAAAGAGAAACATGTGGACAGTGCTCTTAGACTGTATGAAACATTGACATGCATATTTTGGGGAAAACATGGGTATGCTATGTATAAAAAAAATCAAATAACAATAATGTGGCTAGTCTTAATTCGGGGCCCTGGCTACTTGGGTAAGTACGCCCGAGGGGATTGTCTCTACACCTAGTGCCCTAAGGTCTTTCATGGTTTGGGAGTTGTTGGTTGAAAGCTCGCTAAGGGGTAGCAGTGTGCCTAATGGATTGAGACATTGCACAGTTATGTGTGAAAAAAAAAGAGAGAAAGAAAAGAAAAATAGTAATAAACATCGCCGGAATGTGTGTCAATCGCCCTCGTGAGTAACAATAAAGCAATAAACCCATTGTTGAACCTCAGTTTGTGTTAATATATTGAAACAATCTGTGTTGCATGAGTATACATGAGTCTTGATTTAGGCTATAATTTTTCTGTTCGGAGCAGTGTAGCATATGTATTCTTTGCTTAGATCAAGTTTTGGTGAACACCACACACACACACAACATCTCTATAGCATATATGAAATTATCTGAGTGTATGAGGTCATGTCTATAGTTTGGTTTGAAATTATATTCTTGGATCTCGAAGATTCACTGAGGTAATTTGGGCTGAAATTCTATTATGGTTGGGATTATGTGAGGCTAGTTTGAATCACAGAGTAGTTGCATAGTTTTGTAGTTGCATTTTCATTGTTCATTAGTATGCATTGCTTGAGGGCAAACAACAGTTCAAGTTCGGGGGTATTTGATAAATGGTATTTTTACCTACTTATTGAATACCAATTCATGCGAATTATGCCCAACTCAAGTACATTTTATTGTGTTTTAGTTGCATTTCATGTTATTTTGCATTGTATTTACTTAAAACTCCTTTTGGTGAATAAGTGCAGGAATTGGCTTAATTTTGGTGGTATTAGAGATACAAGGCTAATGGAGGCATGAAGGCAAGGCATAAACGGGGGAATGCATGGCATAGAGGTGCAATGGAGCAAGGAGATCAAGCATGAATGAACAAGTAGTAGTAGCAATGATTTACGTAACTAGAAACAAAGTGCGATCGGTGAGGCGCTGCTATGGTGTGTGGCATGATGAGTTAGCAACGCTTTGCCCCGAAAGCAAGCCGGCCGCACCATGATGACTTTATCGCAAGTTCTTGTGACCGAAAGCAGAGACAAAGGTGAGAGAGGCGCGCGCGTGAGATGCCGGATGGACAGGGCAGGACATTCTATAAGTCTCGCGCCCGCGTGAGACATATAGTTAGAAAACACATGGCATGCAATGATCTTGATCTTGTGATTTTGTTTTATTTTAATTTTAATTAAATGATGTGTAATTAGTTTTAAAAATGATCCTTACTGGTGTCAGACGTACACTGGATAATTTTTAGCGTATTTTCATCATAGTAACTAGGGTTTATACCTTGGGAGAGATTCCAACGTAGAACGAAGCCAAAACGTCTACTTCTCCAATTCTTCTTGGGATTCTTTGTCATTGTGGATTTTCATTATTAGCTACTAGATTTCTATGAGGATTTAAGCGTTTATCATTGGTTTTTATTCGGCGATTGGGTTTGATCGTTCTATCTTTCTTATTTCAATTGTTGCTTATTTATCATGTTTAGCGTTGATCCCATAATGGCTTTTGGTTCAGTTATGAACTAAACTCCATTATGGGATTCTAACGGATTTTAATATGTAGTTGGTTACACATTTAAATGCTAGGGTTATTTTGCATATCATATGGAATATCTGTCATGATTGTTTTACATGCATGAATGCTTGATCACCATTCATCTCAGTATTTGTATGGAATTGACAATGAACATACAGGTATGGATTGTAGTCAAGATAGCATGCGAATATGGGGCTATTGTATATGGCTTGCATATTTTGTGAACCAGATAGACATATATTGTTTTACTGTATGAGCTAGAATAAGGGCTTGAGCTTAAAATAATTATAATTGCAATTTCACATAGACATATAGTGATTTTGGTTGCATTGGTGATTACATAGAGTCTAACATCTGTAGATGCTGTGTAACTAGGTTATAGTGCATTGAAAAATGGTTATAACTCTATTTGTGCTCTTGGCTATTTTCCTGTGATATGTGAACACTTCTTGCATGATAGTGGCGATCAGATGAAATATTAAATGAAGTTAGGGTCCCATTACTTCCAGATTATATATATTCCATTTGTATTCTTATTTTTAGTTTGTATTCACAATTAGTCTAATTGAACACTTTTAGTCATTAGTCTAAGCATATAAATACAGTGAGTTAATTGATGCATAATAGTTTAAATTTAACAACTTTCTCTGTGGGATCGATACTCTACTTACTCTGTATTACTTGTTGACACATGTATGCTTGCATGAGTTAGCGCTCTTTTATTAAGATTATAAAAGAGGAAACAACTCTCAAGAAGAACATTACATATCCATTAACTAAAGCTTATCCAACAGCAGGATAATCGTCACTTGGAGAAGAAAGATATGAGATACCATGACGATTGACTTTAGTGCAAGTGGGAGATTGAAAGTAGTGTGCACATAAGCCAATCATGTTTGATGATAAAGCATATTCTTTGTAACAATCTTATTCATTTATTAATAAAAAGTATTAATTTATTAAAGGCTTTTAATTATCTACATGATGATGCTTTATAATATGTGATAAACTCAAAGTTTTAAGCAATGATTTTAGAATAATGATGATGATTATTCTAATGAGATCTAAATTCTTAGAAAGCTTAAAACTAAAATAGTTCTCAATCATTGGATTACTAAATTGGGGATTAGTGAATCTGAATAGATTGATACATATGTTGATTGCTCATTGGATGATGATGACTGTTCTCATGATCATTTGTGTGGAGACACTAAAGCAAGTATGTAGGTGCTTATTAGAGAATAAGTTCACTGAACGTGGCTCGCTAAGGAATACCGAATGGAGTTTTACTTGCCTGTCAATAGGAATTCCTGTAGTGATAGTAGTACAAGTGATCCTTGCACTTGAGATCATTATAGTATCTTGTGTATGATGAGTTGTACTTTGACTTACTCCTTAAGACCCTTATAGTATATCAAAGGGTATACTTGTGTAAGACCCCAACTTATTATGAATAAAATTAAATTTTTTCTATTTATTATCTTGAAATATTAAGGAGTTAATTTGATATAATACTTTGGTTATGGGTGAAATGTGCAAATTTTACAAAATAAGCAAGTGGTTATAAAATATTCATTTTTGTCGGGGAATATTCATTTAGTCGTGGAATATTCTTGTTATCGGGGAATATTTGTACGACGGCAAAGCCATTCGTGGGCCTCATAACAGAATAACTGTTGGATGAAGAAAACGACAAGTTTGAGTTTTAAATAACTGCCAGTAGTTGCCAAGTTAACACCGTTGGAATACCCGATTGGTTAAAATACGATGAATACGCATGGTTGCACAAAGAAATGTACCAGTAATGCATGTATTTTTGAATTATTGATTCTTACGTAAGAAGGCACTACTCAATAATTGTTACAGTAATTACTGTTCAATATTTTATTTTATTGATTCAATAATTATTGCGTTGATATTTTATGTGACGCCCCCAAAACAGGTATATATCACCCATCTTGAGTCGCCAGATATCATACTATAAAAATCAAATACAAACTTCATTTATACAAATTGTTGCTATCGTCAAAGTAGAATCGACCACAATTAAACTGTGAGTTTTAATACAAATGTATGTAACTCTCATGGTGCCTCGACCACAACCTTACAAAGGTACTTTACATAAAAGTACAGTCAAAAACTATTTTAGAAATTAAAATCTTTGGGAAGTGCTCAAGGAAACCTTCGTACATGGGAGGCAATGCGTCTAGGCTATTATAGATATCATATGTCCAAAGAATTATCCTTGGTTGACCCAATAGACCCCAAAGAAAAACGAGAAGATTACTATCATGTTCTTTCCAATGGTGAGTTTTCTCTTGACATATAACTATCTCCACTGTCTGCAATTGAAAATTATATTTCAACCAAACACCAAGATCATATAGGTAGTGCTCGTAGATATACTCAGCAAGTGGATGTGCACAACCCTGTCTTATGATAACACGAGGTTGTATGTCATTAGACATCTTGTATGATAGTGGCAAAACACCCTTCCAAAGTTGGGTTCACCTCACCCTATTCGGTTCACCAAAATTAAATATCAAATGACGTATACAATACGACACACTTATCTAAAATTCTCAATAAAATTATTTCCATACTATTTAGGGAGAACCTCAATAGCTATTGACCACCGTTCTATTCTCCTGTTACCCTCGCTCGACCCAGCTACACTCTTATTACCTGAAAGGAATTATGAAGCAAAAAGGGTGAGCCACAACTATCCGAGAAAAATATCATGACTAAAGATAATTTACATCATCAATAGCCTTCATCGGTAATAAATCGTAGATTTAGAACATATGGTAGATGATAAAACTTTTCAAACCATAGTCAAGTGAACGCAAGCAATCCATTAGAAGAGTCAAATAGACCATCGGATCAATTATCTTCTCCATGTTAAAAGTCCACCAATAATGTTTTTATCCTGTAACATCAATCAACAATTCATGTCCACAATTATATGAATAACTCATAATCATAATTGTGATTCTAAATTCCTCTTCGCACCCAAGACGAAGATAATTTTCATCACCTATCTTCACCGAAACATCAAAAATCATGGTTATACCAAATCATAATTCTGCTTTCATAATCATACTAATAAATTCATCTTTTGCACCACAAAAGCAAAAGACATATATTTGTATTTTAGAAGAGTCAAGTAGAGCATGATATCTACTATCTTTTACTTAATTAAAAGTGTATAATCAATATTTTATCACCGAGACTCAAACTTAATAAATAATTCACATCATCGAATCATCCCCACTACTACTACCAAGGATATTCATGTAATCATCAATGGTCATGATTATACCGAATAATCCTCGGTTATAATCATACCAATAACTGTCCATCAATGCACTACGGGCCAATGAGGACTTTTACCACATCATCTATAACATTATGAGTCATGATTATACCGAATGATCCTTAGTCATAATCATACTAATAAACAGTTCATCTATGCTCATAAGCCAAAGATACTCATTAATCAATAGTTCATCTTTGCACGTAAGCCAAAGATATACAACTGTAAAACCAATAATCAACAGTCCATCTTTGCACGAAAGCCAAAGATATACAACTGTAAAACCAATAATAAAGCATGAGGATGATGACAATGATATAAGAATTAATCAAACAAAATCAAAGATAAATATTAAAGACTTTAAATTTATCCAGAGTTTAAAAATATCCAAATTGGCAACATGATATTGATTTGTGGAGTAAAATTCAAGAATAATATTCATGTACCAAAAATAATTTGGACAGAAAAGAAATATATTTTTCGGGTAAATAGTACCCCGCACTAGTAACCTATGAATAGTACTTCGGGAATAGTACCTTGTGAATAGTACCCCGACATGATACCCCAAATACCGAGTGAATAATATTTGGGTGAATAGTAATTTAGGTGAATAGTAACCCGTGAATAGTACTCCGACACGAAAAGTGCCCCGAATACCCGAGTGAATAATACTAGAGTGAATAGTAATCGGGTGAATAGTAACTCGTGAATAGTAATAGAAAGAAATGATATCTCATACGAGTATAATAGAATATACGAAACTGCAAATGGATTTTCACCCGTCATGCGGTAATCCACGTAGACAGATCATTTCCACAATTTAATAAAGAATGAATGCGAAGGATCATTCACCATGCATGCGGTAGTCCGCACAGACAGGATATTCCAACAGAATAATAAAGAATGGAATAACAACAGAATTCATCAGGCATGCGATAGACCGCACAGACATGTTATTCCAAACAGAATAATAAAGAATGGAACTATGTCATGCGTAATCCGCACAGACAGGATATTCCAACAGAATAATAAAGAATGGAACCAGGTCATGTGTAATCCGCACAGACAGGATATTCCAACAGATTAATAAAGAATGGAATAACAGAAGAATTTCACCATGTATGCGGTACTTCGCATAGAAAGGTTATTCCAACATAATAATAATAAAAAATGGAATAACAACCCTTACGAGTATTGAAAGAAAATAACTCTCTTTATGAATGAAAGAAATAATACCCCTTACTATAATAATGATATCCCTTACCTCAGAAAAAGACTGGATACTGGAATAGTGAAGTAGCAGACTTCGCTTCTTCTTTCTCTCTATAGTTTCTCTCTCTATAATTTCTCTATAATAATTTCTCTTGTGAGACTTAGTGAATTGGTGAAAAATAATGAAGGAATGAGCTTTTATTTATAGGAAAATATAATTTCGATAATTGCACGTTTTGGGGCTTGAAATATTACAGTATAATACCTTCATCTTTTCTTTCATTTTTAATTTAGTCTTGCAAGTATTATCAAACTTACACCACCTCCCCTAATAGTAAATCATGTGAATCAATAGTAAATCATGTGACTCAATAGTTCTAAACATGTGAACAAATTAATTATAGTATAGTACCTTCAACTATACCTTCATTTTTAACTTAGTCATACAAGTATTATCAATCTTGCTGTGATGCCCCCAAAATAGGTATACATCACCTATTCTGAGTCGTCAAATACATGGTACAAAATACAAATACAATCTTTAATATACAACAAGAGAGCTGTGAGTTTTAATACAAATATTATCTTCTAGACAATATCCACTCTCAGAATAAGCCCTCATTACATTTATTATCACACTATTTAACAGAATAGTGAGGACTACTAATACTATCATCTGGACCGTCACTCCGTTCCCCGACTAGTCCCGGCTACGTTCTCATTTCCTGAAGAGAACAGTGAAAAAAAGGGTGAGCTCAACTAGCCCAGTAAGAAATATTATGACTAAGATAATGCAGAATAAATTATCATTAGTCTTCAACAATGTTAAACTGATAAAATACAATAGACATCAAGTTTAACTGCAGCGGAACATATAATTCATTAAAAAAGTTAAGTAGAGAATAAAATCTACTATCTTTTATGATCAAAAAAGTTTTTCATCACTTTTATCGCTGAGACTCAGCTTAATAAATAATCCACATCATCCCTGCACTATGGCCAAGGATATTCATAAGTATCACAACCACAAATTATCCATGCACTACGGGACAAGGATATTCGTGTATTCATCAATGGTCATGATCATACCAACAACTGTCCATCAATGCACTACGGGCCAATGAGGACTTTTACCACATCATTTATAACATTACGGTCATGATTACACCGAATAATCCCTGGTCATAATCATACCAAGTCCATCTATGCGCTACAGGCCACATATGACTTTCAAAAAAAATATAAACATGAGGATGATGACAATGATATAAGAATTTAATAAAAAAAGTTCAAGAATTAATTTATTCAGGAACTAATAACGTCCAAATTGTCAACATGATACTTCTTTGTAGAGTAAAATTCAAGAATGCTCAGAAGAATATTTCCATGAAAAGATACTGGATGAAGCGCAAATATCAAGGATATTCCACTAATTTCATGCAAGATATATAAGTCAAAACTTTAACCAACCGAGTATAATAAAGAATGGAATAACAAAAGAAATCACCATGCATGCAAGACTTCGCATAGACAAAGTTATTCCAACAAAATAATAAATAATCGGAAGCGGTCAAAGCGAAATTGCACCCACGGGATGTTCCAATGAGAATAATAAAGACGAAACCGGTCCAAACAGAAACGCATTTGGACATGATATTCCAACAGAATAATAAAGATGGAACCCGGTCAGCCGTAAAAACGCATGCACGAGGATATTCCAAATGTAATAATAAAGAGCGGAACCAGTCCGGCCAAAAACGCATGCATGAGGATATTCCAATTGAATAATAAAGAATGAAATAATGTAAGAATTTCACAAAGTATAGGGTAGCTCACAGATATCTGAGTTATTCTAATGTAATAATAAAGAATGGAATAACAGAAGTTCCCTTCATGAATACAAAAGGAATAATACCCCTTACCGTGAAAGAAACTGGATATAGGAGTAGTGAAGTAGCAGAATACTTTTCTTCTTTCTCTATATAGTTTCTCTCTCTAGAGTTTCAGTGAATTCGTCAGAAATAATGAAGGAATGAGCTTCTATTTATAGAAGAATGGACTGAATAGTAACTAATCCATGAATGGTCTAGATTGATTTATTTTTAATCGGACGGTCCATAAATTTTCTAATAAAATAAAACTTATAAATTATATAAATATATATATAATTATAATCTTTGCCTTACGGCAAAGGTATCCTTGCACCACACATGCTGATATATATAAACTTTGGTTTGATATGCATTATTTCCTTTCACTGATGCATGTTTTCAATCAAATAACAATATATATATATATATACATAAACACACATGTTATATATATAACCATATATATATATATTATATTAAATACCTTCCTAATCGCTTCCTCCCCCCCCCACCCCCACCCCCACCCCCACCCCATTTTCCTTTCAACCATTTCTTCAACATATGGGACCCACATGTGGCCCCCACCTTTATTATAAAGAATAAATTTCTACCTATTATTTTGAAAAATGGGTAAATGTGGGGTCCATAAAAACAACAAATACTTCATAAAAATATCCTCAATATTTTTAACAACATTTATCATCATTATTATAATTCACAATATTAATCGACCAGGTCATTCACCAGGAAAGAGGGGGCTTTCCAATAAGGATAAGGATTTCTCCCTATTAGCGCGCAATTAGGTGACCAAACCTCTCCTTGGCAGAACTTCTAGACATCGTTAATATTGAAAATAATAATATTAATAACTCTGTCATCTCAATTATTGATTTAATAATATATAAAATATCGACAATAATTGAATCAAATAACGTGAGATCTTATCACGCAATTCTTGTAGCAATAATTGAACAAAACTAAGTGTCTTCTCACGTAAGCATCAATAATCAATACCGTGTGCTACTATGCAACCACGCGTATTACTGTACTTTTACTACCGAGTAGTTCAACAGTATTAATGGTAAAACTTTCGCCGTTATTTTCAATAAAATATTTTTATCGTTTTCTCAATCCGACAATAATTTCGTTGTGGGGTCCACCAATGATTGCGTCGTTGTACGAATATTCCCCGACAAATTGAATATTATATAACAACTTGTGTACTTTGTAAAATTTATATATATTACCCACAACTATAACATTATATCAAATTCACTTCATAATATTCAAAAATGATATTTATAGAAAAATCATCTTTAGAAAAAAATTGGGGTCTTACAACCTCCTTTTATTATGAAATTTCGCCCTCGAAATTAGGGTACATACTTGGTATGTCGAAGAGGTAAGGATACCTTGATTTCATTTTAGATTCTAACTCCCAAGTCATTTTCTCAACATCGTGGTTTCTCCACAAAACTTTGACTTGAGTTATAACCTTGGAGCGTAGAATATGCTCCTTCTTATCAAAGATTTGAACATGGACCTCTTCATACATTAAATCTTTCGCTATTTCTTCTGGTTTTAACTCAATAATGTGGTTTGGGTCTTCCACATATTTACGTAACATGGATATATGAAAAAATTTATGAACACGAGACATACTTGGCGGTAAAGTGAGTCTATATGCCACAGTTCCTACTCGATCGAGGATTAAAAATGGACCAATGAATCGAGGATTGAGCTTTCATCTCTTTCCAAATCTCGTAACTCCTTTTCATGGAGCAACACGTAACAACACATGATCTCCAATATCGAATTCCACGTCCTTTCGATGAAGATAAACATAACTCTTTTGTCGATCTTGTGAGGTTTTTATACGTTACCGGATCATTTGTATTTTTCCCTTAGTCATGCGTACTAACTCTGGTCCCAACAACGTTGCTTCACCCACCTTATCCCAGCATACTGGAGAATGACACTTTCTTCCATACAACGCCTCGAATGGAGCCATGCCAATACTTGCTTGATAACTGTTGTTGTAGGAAAACTCCACCAATGGTAAGAACTTGTCCCAACTTCCCTTGAAGTCAAGGACACAGAGTCTTAATAAATCTTCAAGAGTTTGAATAGTCCTCTCTGATTGTCCGTCCATCTGAGGATGATATGCCGAACTAAATCGTAAATCCGTGCCCATAGCTTTTTGTAAACTAACCCAAAATCGTGAAGTGAATCTTGGGTCTCGATCAGAAACTATGGATACTGGCATACCATGCAATCTTACCACCTCGTTTATGTACATACGAGCAAAACGTTCAAGTGTATAAGTTTCTCGTATTGGTAAGAAATGAGCAGACTTGGTCAATCTATCAACAAAGACCCAAATTGCATCTATGCTTTGAGAAACCTTGGGAAGACCAATAACGAAATCCATGGTAATGTGCTCCCACTTCCATTCTAGAATTTCAAGTGGTTGCAATGGACCTTTTGGTACTTGATGCTCCATCTTGACTCGTTGACAAGTTAGACACCTTGAGATAAACAGCGCTATCTCTCTCTTCATATTGCTCCACCAAAATGTATGACGAAGATCACGATACATTTTGGTACTCCCAAGATGTATTGCAAACGGTGTGTTGTGCGCCTCCATCATGATTTTATATTTTAACTCAGGGTCATTAGGAACACAAAGTCTGGAGTTGACTCGAAGTATTCCTTCTTCATCGATTCTTGCTTCCGGTATAGCACCTTCTTGCACTTTCTTCCTCATACGCGTCAGCTCCAGGTCTGTAATTTGAGCAGCTTTAACTTTATCGATTAAATTCGATTCCACTCGTATATTCGCCATCATCACATGGGTCTTTGGAGTCTTTATCTCTATCTCCATCCTTTGCAACTCATACAAAATGGGCCTTTGCATTGACAATATCACACTCGTACCCACATATGATCTTCTACTCAATGCGTTAGCTACCACGTTCGCTTTTCCGGGATGGTATTGGATGGTATGATCATAATCTTTCAACAGTTCAAGCCAACGTCGCTGTCGCATGTTGAGTTCCTTTTGAGTGAAGAAATATTTGAGGCTTTTATGATCCGTAAAGATCTCCACTTTCTCCCCATACAAGTAATGCCTCCAAATCTTTAGTGCAAAAACGACAGCTGCCAATTCTAGATCATGAGTAGGATAATTCCTCTCATATTCTTTGAGTTGTCGTGAGGCATAGGCTATGACTTTCCCATGTTGCATGAGAACACATCCTAACCCTTTGCCCGAAGCATCACTGTAGATGACAAATCCCTCCGAGCCAAATGGTATTGTCAAAACAGGTGTTGAAATGAGTCTCCTCTTAAGTTCTTGAAAACTCTTTTCGCATTCCTCGTTCCAACCGAATTTTGTATCTTTCCAAGTCAGCTGACTTAATGGTGTAGCGATTCGAGAAAACCCTTCTACGAATCTCCGATAATAACCAGCTAAGCCGAGAAAGCTACGTACTTCGGTCACAGATTAAGGTTGCTCCCAGTTTTGAATAGCTTCAATCTTTGCTGGGTCAATAGATATTCCATGACTTGATACCACGTGCCCAAGGAATGCTACTTCCTCAAGCCATAACTCGCATTTCTTCAACTTGGAATAAAGCTTATATTCACAAAACTTTTGAAGTATCAACCTCAAGTGTTGCTCATGATCTTCACGGCTTTTGGAATAAATAAGGATGTCACCAATAAAGACAACCACAAAGTGATCCAAATATTCCTTGAATACTCGGTTCATCATATCCATGAAGGCAGTAGGAGCATTAGTCAATCCAAAAGACATGACTAGGAATTCATAATGCCCATACCGAGTTCTGAAAGCCGTCTTTGGAATGTCATCGGTTCTAATCTTTAATTGGTGATATCCGGAACGAAGATCAATCTTTAAAAAAAAATTGGCGCCATGTAACTGGTCAAACAGGTCATCAATACGTGGAAATGGGTACCTATTTTTGATAGTGACATGGTTCAACTCTCGATAATCAATACAAAGTCGTATACTCCCATCTTTCTTCTTCACGAATAGAACAGGAGCACCCCAAGGAGACGTACTAGGTCGAATGAAACCAATGTCTAACAATTCCTATAATTGGGTCTTTAACTCCTGAAGTTCAATGGGAGTCATTCGATATGGGGCTTTGGAAATTCAATTTCACGCTGTAGGGGTAGGCCAGGAAGTTCTTCAGGGAATACGTCAGGAAATTAATTAACAATAGAAATATCATTTAAAACTGACGTATTTTTGTTTAAATCCGTGACATGAGCTAAGAAATCTTGACATCCGTTATGGCTTAAGGTGACAGTGATTGATTTTAATGGTTTGGTTCCTTGAATTCGCATAATAGGTTGGTTAGGAATATGAAAGCTAACAACCTTACAAAAATAATCAATTTTTGCATGATGAGTAGTTAACCAATCAATCCCTAGAATTACGTCAAATGCAAGTATTTTCAATGAAATAAGATCGACAAGTAATGTGTGGGTACCGATTTGAACCAAATAAGACTTATAAACAGTGGATGTAATGAAGGTTTCTCCCAATGGAGTTTCAACAGATAAGTCAAGGTCCAATTTCTCCGGAGTCAAATTTAAACGTTGAGCGCAGTGGGAGAAATAAAAGAATGGGTAGAAACCAGGTATCAAATAAGGTATATACTTGATAGAGTTTATGATAAGCTTACCCGTGATGACCTCGTTCGGGTTTGCTTTCTACGGGAGGTCACGACAAACGCCTCCTTGAACTCTACTGGTTTTGTCTTATGCAGGGACGGCCTTTGATGCCTCCATCCCAGCTGGACTTGTCTTCGGTGCACGACAAAATCGGGCCAGGTGACCTTCTCTTCCATAATTGTAACATGCTTTGGATGGCATCGCACAGTTTGGACTGATGTGTCCCTCTCCTCCACATTTGAAGCATATGATAGGTGGTCGTTCTCCTTGCTTAACCTTAAAAAGTCTTTGATCTTGACGTCTTTCCATCATTGTTGAATCTCCTCTTCTTGAAATGTCCATTCTTATTGTTTTGGCCATGATTACCACCAAAGTGGTTACCATTTCTGGCATGTTGATTCCCTCCATGCTTATTGTCACCGCTTCGATGACTGTTATCACTAGTATTATCATTTTGTCAGCTGCTCTCTTTTGGTTGGGTTAACTCATTATCGCGCTCCAATAACTAAGCCCTATTAACAACATCTGAATATAAACACAGTTTATGAGAGATAAGATATTGACGTATCTCGGGTTTCAAACCTCTTAGAAATATTCGCGTCATTCTCTCCTCATTATCAACCAAATGAGACGCAAACCGGGACAACTCGGCAAACTTAGATTCGTACTGCAACATGGTCATGTTGTTTTGCTCCAGCTTGATGAACTTTACCTCTTTCACGTGACGAATACTTTCAGGAAAGTACTTGTCGTTGAAAAGTTCTTGGAACTTCTCCCAAGACATCTTCAAGCGGCGAAGTTGAGTACGCTTTCTGATTCCCACCAAGAATCGCCTGCGCAATATACATGAAGGTGACAAAGGGAACCTTTTGCTCCTCGGAGCATCCCAAGACATCAAATATCTTATTGATCTGCTTTATCCACGTCTCCGCCTTAAGTGGTTTTGGCTCTCCAAAAAACTCTGGTGGTCCCAGCTCCTTGAACTGTTTGTCGGTGACCGTCTGAGAGTTGCTAGTGTTTCCACCTGCATTTTGGACAGGAGCCGCTCTCGCCTGATGTTGCATGAATTTCATGAAGCCTCGGAACATTTCATCGTTCATCATTTGGTCAGTGTTGTTGTTTGCATTAGGATTGTCGCCTTCCTGATGCACATTATCCTGATTATTGATCTGTGGAGACTCAACGGTCTCCTGTGCTCCATTGCTATTCTCAACATTCTCGGATGCCATTTTCAAATACTACCACAAAACAAGGGTTAAATAACATATCATATATTATCCATATACTCTGACCGACCAATTAAATAGCAAATAAACTTAGGTAGGTCATACTAGCGAAGGAATTCCCCGTCTTTCCCCTCCTAGTTCTTGTCTCGCATCTTAGCCAGGGATCATATCCCTAAGCTTTGATACCAACTATGATGCCCCCAAAATAGGCATACATCACCTTATTCTGAGTCGCCAAATACATGGTACAGAATACAAATACAATCTTTAATATACCACAAGAGAGCTGTTAGTTTTAATACAAATATTGTCTTCTAGACAATATCCACTCTCAGAATAAGTCATCATTACATTTATTATCACACTATTTAACAGAATAATGAGGACTACTAATAAAATCATCTGGACTGTCACTCCGTTCCCCGACTAGTCCCGGCTACGTTATCATTTCCTGAAGAGAACAGTGAAAAAAAGGGTGAGCTCAACTAGCCCAGTAAGAAATATTATGACTAAGATAATGCAGAATAAATTATCATTAGTCTTCAACAATGTTAAACTGATAAAATACAATAGACATCAAGTTTAACTGCAGCGAAACATTTAATTCATTAAAAAAGTCAAGTAGAGAATAAAATCTACTATCTTTTATGATTAAAAAAGTTTTTCATCACTTTTATCATTTGGGACTCGATTTTAATAAATAATCCACATCATCCCTCGCACTTACTACGGCCAAGGATATTCATAAGTATTACAACCACAAATTATCTATGCACTACGCCAAGGATATTCGTGTATTCATCAATGGTCATGATCATGCCAACAATCGTCCATCAATGCACTTATGGCCAATGAGGACTTTTACCACATCATTTGTAACATTACGATTCATGATTACACCGAATAATCCTCGGTCATAATCATACCAAGTCCATCTATGCACTACAAAGCCCACGGATGACTTTAAAAAAAAAATATAAACATGAGGATGATGACAATGATATAAGAATTCAATAAAACAAGTTCAAGAATTAATTTATTCAGAACTAATAACATCCAAATTGTCAACATGATACTTCTTTGTAGAGTAAAATTCAAGAATGCTCAAGAAGAATATTTCCATGAAAAGATCTTTGGATGAAGCGCAAATATCAAGGATATTCCACTAATTTCATGGAGTATAGAAGTCAAAACTTTAACCAACCGAGTATAATAAAGAATGGAATAACAAAAGAAATCACCATGCATGTGGTACTTTGATGCATGATGTAAAGTTATTCCAACAAAAAATAAATAACGGAACGGGCCAAAGCCAAAATTAACGAACGCAAGCGAGGATGTTCCAACAGAATAATAAAGAGGCGGAACCGTGTCCCGTGAAAAAGCCATGAATGATGCATGGATATTCCAATTGAATAATGAAGAATGAAATAATAGAAGAATTTCACAAAGTATAGGGTAGCCCGCGTATACAGGTTAGTCCAACAGAATAATAAAGAATGGAATAACAGAAGTTCTCTTCATGAATACAAAAGAAACTGGATATAGGAGTAGTGAAGTAGCAGAATACTTTTCTTCTTTCTCTCTATAGTTTCTCTCTCTAGAGTTTCAGTGAATTCATCAGAAATAATGAAGGAATGAGCTTCTATTTATAGAAGAATGGACTGAGTAGTAACTAATCCATGAATGGTCCAGATTAATTTACTTTTAATCGGACGGTCCATAAAATATTCTAATAAAACAAAACTTATAAAATATATAAATATATATATAATTATAACCTTTGCCTTACGGCAAAGGTATCCTTGCACCACACATGCTGATATATATAAACTTTGGTTTGATATGCATTATTTCCTTTCATTGATGCATGTTTTCAATCAAATAACAATAATATATATATATATACATAAACACAAATGTTATATATATAACCATATATATATTATACTAATTACCTTCCTAATACGTTTCCTCCCCCCCGCCCCATTTTCCTTTCAACCATTTCTTCCACATATGGGCCCCACATGTGGCCCCCACCTTTATTATAAAGAATAAATTTCTACCGATTATTTTGAAAAATGGGTAAATGTGGGGTCCATAAATACAACAAATACTTCATAAAAATATCCTCAATAATTTTAACAACATTTATCATCATTATTATAATTCACAATATTAATCGACCAGGTCGTTCCCAGGAAAGAGGGGGCTTTTCAATAAGAATTTCTCCCTATTGGGTCGCAATTAGGTGACCAAACCTCTCCTTAGCAGAACTTCTAGACATCGTTAATATTGAAAATAATAATATTAATAACTCTGTCATCTTAATTATTGATTTAATAATATATAAAATATCGACAATAATTGAATCAAATAACGTGAGATACAATGCAGCAATTACTGTAGCAATAATTGAACAAAACTAAGTGACTTCTCACGTAAGCATCAATAATCAATACTGGTGCTGCTACTTATGCACGACCATGCGTAGACATCGTATTTTTTTACTCTAGGGTAGTTCAACAGTATTAATGGTAAAACTTTCACCGTTATTTTTAATAAAATATTTTTGTCGTTTTCTCAATCTGACAATAATTCCGTTATGGGGTCCACCAATGATTGCGTCGTTGTACGAATATTCCCCGACCAATTGAATATTATATAAAAACTTGTGTACTTTGCAAAATTTATATATATTACCCACAACTATAACATTATATCAAATTCACTTCATAATATTCAAAAATGATATTTATAGAAAAATCATCTTTATAAAAAAATTGGGGTCTTACAACCTCCCCTTCTTATGAAATTTCGCCCTCGAAATTAGGGTACATACCTGGTATGTCGAAGAGGTAAGGATACCTTGATTTCATTTCAGATTCCAACTCCCAAGTCATTTCCTCAACATCGTGGTTTCTCCATAAAACTTTGACTTGAGGTATAACCTTGGAGCGTAGAATATGCTCCTTCTTATCCAAGATTTTAACATGGACCTCTTCATACGTTAAATCTTCCGCTATTTCATCCGGTTTTAACTCAATAATGTGGTTCGGGTCTTCCACATATTTACGTAACATGGATATATGAAAAACGTTATGAACACGAGACATACTTGGTGGTAAAGTGAGTCTATACGCCACAGTTCCTACTCGATCGAGGATTAAAAATGGACCAATGAATCGAGGATTGAGCTTTCCTCTCTTTCCAAATCTCGTAACTCCTTTTCATGGAGCAACACGTAACAACACATGATCTCCAATATCGAATTCCACGTCCTTTCGATGAAGATAAACATAACTCTTTTGTCGATCTTGTGAGGTTTTTATACGTTACCGGATCATTTGTATCTTTTCTGTAGTCATACGTACTAACTCCGGTCCCAACAACGTTGCTTCACCCACCTCATCCCAGCATACTGGAGAATGATACTTTCTTCCATACAACGCCTCGAATGGAGCCATGCTAATACTTGCTTGATAACTGTTGTTGTAGGAAAACTCCACCAATGGTAAGAACTTGTCCCAACTTCCCTTGAAGTCAAGGACACAGAGTCTTAATAAATCTTCAAGAGTTTGAATAGTCCTCTCTCGATTGTCCGTCCGTCTCGAGGATGATATGCTTAACTAAATCGTAAATCCGTGCCCATAGCTTTTTGTAAACTAACCCAAAATCGTGAAGTGAATCTTGGGTCTCGATCGAGAAACTATGGATACCGCATACCATGCAATCTTACCACCTCGTTTATATACATCGAGCAAGGCGTTCAAGTGTATAAGTTTTCGTATTGGTAAGAAATGAGCAGACTTGGTCAATCTATCAACAATGACCCAAATTGCATCTATGCTTTGAGAAACCTTGGGAAGACCAGTAACGAAATCCATGGTAATGTGCTCCCACTCCCATTCTAGAATTTCAAGTGGTTGCAATGGACCTTTTGGTACTTGATGCTCCGTCTTGACTCGTTGACAAGTTAGACACCTTGAGATAAACAGCGATATCTCTCTCTTCATATTGCTCCACCAAAATGTATGACAAAGATCACGATACATTTTGGTACTCCCAGGATAGATTGCAAACGGTGTGTTGTGCGCCTCCATCATGATTTTATATTTTAACTCAAGGTCGTTAGGAACACAAAGTCTGGAGTTGACTCGAAGTATTCCTTCTTCATCGATTCTTGCTTCCGGCATAGCACCTTCTTGCACTTTCTTCCTCATACGCATCATCTCCAAGTCTGTAATTTGCGCAGCTTTAACTTTATCGATTAAATTCGGTTCCACTCGTATATTCGCCATCTAAAAGTAGTATGCACACAAGCCAATCATGTTTGATGATAAAGCATATACTTTGTAACAATCTAATTCATTTATTAATAAAAAGTATTAATTTATTAAAGGCTTTTAATTATCTACGTGATCTTTGTTTTATAATATGTGATAAACCCATAGTTTTAAGCAATGCTTTTAGAATAATGATGATGATCATTCTAATGAGATCTAAATTCTTAGAAAGCTTAAAACTAAAATAGTTCCCAATCATTGGATTACTAAATTGGGGATTAGTGAATCCGGATAGATTGGTACATACGTTGTCTTGCTCATTGGATGAGGATGATTGATCTCATGATCATTTGTGTGGAGACACTAAAGCAAGTATGTAGGTGCTTATTAGAGAATAAGTTCATTGAATGTGGCTCGCTAAGGAATACCTAATGGAGTTTTACTTGCTGTCAATAGGAATTCTCAGTAGTGATAGTAGTCAAGTGATCCTTGGACTTGAGATCATCATAGTATCTTGTGTATGATGAGTTATACTTTGACTTATTCCTTAAGACCCTTAGGGTATATCAAAGGGTATGCTTGGGTATAATAAGTTGTACATGGAGATAATGTATGATCAATAAAGAATCTACCACTTCTATTAAAAGAAGAGAAATGTCTATGTGATTCGATAAATGACAAACCCAGTGAGTCCTTGGTTGAGGTAGAATGAAATTAGAAAGGAGTTTCTAATTTGCATTATTTGGAGTTGTGCATTTAAGGATCGAAATACATACAATTAAATAAAATAAGACTTGTGAAGAATTCCATGTCTTATATTTAATTGGGACATTGTATGGTGGAAGGATTGAATTGTCACGGTAACTATTTACTCAAAGGTTCTTTTATGATTAATGTTGAAATCTATATTATCCGGAAAGTCGTTGATCGCTAGGGAGGCTTATCCTATTGTAGAATAAATATTATTTATTTAAATAAATTAATTGTTTAATTTATTTATTTAAATAGGATTAGAATTGTTCTAATTGATTTATTCACAACCGGTTTAATATGGAGAACCTAAAGGGTCACACCATAAAAGGAAGAATAATTATTTAAGAAGTTAATGGCATAATCGTAATAATATGTTATGTATATTTAATTTAATCTATGGTGATAGAATAAATTAAATAGCTTAATATTTATTATTTAATATTTTAGAAATATTAAATATAAATTAATAAGAGGAGTCTTATTAATATTATTACAATTATTATTATTTTAATTTCTAAAAGAGTTTAGAAATTAATATAAGTATTTCTCATTTATTCCTAATAGGATTAGGAGGAAAAATTAGTTAAAGGAGTTTAATTAATTATCCCTAATAAAATTAGGGAGCCCATTTAATTAAAAGAGTTTAATTAAATAATACATTATTTTATTAAATGTGGTTACCTGATATCTTTATAAGAGGAGTCTTATATCAGATATCAACTAATACGCAATTCCAAAAAGTTGGAGAGTACGTTCTTTTCTATAGAGATAGAAAAACTAGGGTTTAGCCAACCACCCATCTTCTTGAATCCTTCTTCTTCCTTGGTGGATCACCTCTAGAGGCCAAACACTTGGGTGGCTAACGTTGATCAAAGGAAAGAACCAAACCCGGTGAATTCAAGTTGAACGCGAAAAGGATTGGAGGTGAACTTGTACCTGAGGAAGCTCGATCTTCAAGGGTATGATTCTTATTCGTTATCTTTTTCGTTTAATTAATAATTGTGCATAAAGGGTGATCCGGGTATATGGTTTGTAAAAATTTTAAACTCTGATTTTTACATGTTTCCGCTTATTTTTGCAATTTGATTGCGTTCTTGAATATTACAAACCTAACAGTGGCATCAGAGCCAAACCTTTATGCAAATTATTAATTGTTCAAATTTGATATGTATATTGATATGTGTTTAGAATAATTTAATTGGGCATAATTTATTGTATAAAATAAAAAAAAATTGCCGGAAAAAAAGGTTTTTCGGAAAACAAGATTTTTTTTTTTTTTGGTTCACGTTTTTCATTTTTATGATCATGTTAACGTTTTTCAAAAGTGGTTGGCACATATATATATTTCAATGCTTGCTTGATTCACGGAATACAGGGGAGTCAGTTTTTTTTTCATATATATGATATAGTTATTATATATAGTTAACATGTTAACTTTTATATATATACTAACTATTATATATATATATACTAGTTAATCTTGAATCATGACCCAGCAACATTTTTTTCAATGGAAATGGGCCACGTGAATTTTTTTTTTTTTAAGGAAGGTACGGATATTATTTATATATATATTATATTCTAACCGCATACGTAATTAAATGATGAGACCACAAAGGATATATATATATAGTATATATATATATATATATATATATATATATATATATATTAACGGGTATATATATATAATATCTTAATTATTTTATTATTAAAATATATATTTTAATAATTTTATAATTAAAATAAAAAGTTTATTTTAATTTTAAAATTTGAATTTCATGCTAACTAATTAGAGTTGGAATTGGATTCCATGATAACTAATTGGAGTTGAAATTAGATTCTATGTTTCCTAAAATAAAAGAGTTTATTTGTGAATCGGAAAAAGAATTAGTCTTTCCTTAAGTAAAGGAGTTTATTTAGATATGAAATTAGATTTCATATTATTCAAAATAAAAGAGTTTATTTGTGAATAGGAAAGAGTATCCGTGGTTCCTTTAACAAAGAAGTTTTTTTTTTTACATGGAATTGGATTCCATAATTAATTAAAATAAAGGAGTTTATTTTGATTAATGATTTTGATTAAAATAAAATAATTTATTTTATTCAAAATTGGATAGATTAAAATAAAATAGTTTTATTTTGATTTAAATTTGGATTAAAATAAAGGAGTTTATTTTTATTCAAAATTAGATTTTATACTAACTAAATTTGCCCATTAAATGATATCAATATATATATTGAATGTTTATTATTCATAAGATGAATGTTATTTATTGATGCATATGGTGATGTGTATGATAATAAATGGGATTGATTATAGACTATTGACCAATGTGATTGGATTTTATTTTAGTTGGATGCATGAATGTATGAGTTTTAGTAAATGGGTTGCATGTACCTCGCCTTCTCTAATTTTTCTTAATATAAATTCTATCTCCTCCTATGTACTTCCCTTCGATCACGATCAAGGTTTCTATTTATTTTAAATAGTTTTGTAATAGGAATAGTTAGAATTAATTTTGAAGAATTAGAGATCAAAAGCAAGGAGCTTGAAGACCCGTTTGTAATGGAGCCAGGGTTTAAATGTAATAGTTATATTTAAATATTATTTCTTGCACCCCTAAGGGTTTGACATTTTGGTTCACTTGGTGGCTCTAGTGAACCAAACTAGAATAAAAGTCCATAATCAATCCAGGTAGAATATAGTATTCTATATGTGCATGCTTGTACTATATATTTATATTATATATTATGCAAACATGCTTCGCATGTTAATTAATATGACGCGTATTTTATATATATATGTGCATGCACGCTAAACAAGATGAGACAAATTAATTACAAACCCCTCAATTTTTTTTTATATTAAGTCCTAAGCGTTCAAAGATATTTGGAATATCATTAAGCGCTTTTCTAGCATGATAAAATTAATAGAGTATTAAATATTTAATATGAGTTTGTTGTGTCACCACAAGGCACGTATTAAGTATTTAAGATGTTAATTTATCACATTTGATGCTTATAAAGAAAATTGAACAATATTATTTTGTTGTGTCACCACAAGGATGATATTTTCTTTTTGAATATATGGAGTGCTAGGTTGGACTTAACTTGGATAATTTTGATTCGGATGTGCCACCACTTGATCAAAATAATCTAAGAGGCAAAAAGAAAAGGAGTTGCATAGTTGATGTAATTGACAAAAGTTGTCTACCTATTTATTTATATATAGTTTGTTGTGTCACCACAAGGCTATATACATTTGAAATGGGATCCTTATTCTCACTAGCAAATATTTAATTAGATTTTGCTTAACTATATAAGTGAGGGTAATATAGTTTAAAGAAAATAGTGGGAGATACCAATTTAAAACAAGACCTAATTTATTTTGGTAATTAATAAAAGAATGTATGTTAAAATGTTGTTAATTACAAATTCATTTACGTAATTTTACAATGTCTAAAATTACTATCCTTTGCGAAGCATATTAGATACTAAATTAACGAGGCCAATCAATTAAAGCGGATTGGTTAAGGAATTTGAGAATAGTTCTCATAGTGAAAAGCTATCTTATGTCATTAATACGCCTATATCCGCAATGGTTGCAGATAATGCCTCTCGAGGAAGAGATTGCTACTTTTAGAAAGTGGCAAGATGATGCCTGATTGACTCAATGCATCATGCTCGCATCCACGAAAGTAACGAGCTTCGACACAAGATGAAGCGTGGATGCTCTACTATATTCCCGCACATCAAGTAGTTGATGGTGAGGAAAGTAGGATCGATAGATATCGGATATCTAAGGAGCTCTTCCGATCTAGAATGGCCAATGGAACTATAAATGCAGATAAAAAGTTCTTAACATAATCAATTTTATTGATCAATTAGGACAATTGGTTTTGTCATGGATGGAGAGTTGAGCTAAGATTTGATCTTGCACTCACTCCCAGGACTCCTTTCACAATTGTTGTGAATTTTCATATAAACAAGCTAGATATAAACCGTTGATTTGCTTAACATGTTGAAAAATGATGAGAGTCACTTTCCAACCAAAAAAGACCATGTCTTCTTGGTAGGGCCAAATGATCTTCCGAAAGAAGAAACGATTCAAAGAAGGTATATAGAAAGGCAAAAACAAAGGATAATAAGAACAAAGCAGATCACGGATAGCAAAGGTGTTTGCTTCCCACCGCAATAAGCTTTGGACTTTGGAAAAAAAGCTGCGAGAAGCATCTTGCAAGAGGCTAACCAAAGAAGCTTAGTGAAGTTTGATTTACAAATACAAATTTGTTCATGATTTAAAATAAATTTTTCTTTAAGTCGAGGTTCTACTTGGGTATTGGATACTGAGCTTTGGTTATCATAAATATAGATTTATGAAGGAACCAAAATGTAAGTAGAAAGCTAAACAAATATAAGTAAACCTATAATGCGGGAAATGTAACAAAGGTTGCCATATTAGCCATAGAAACTTATAGTTTAGCAATGCCTACGAGAAAATCTATTAAGTCGATAAGTTGTTATTGTATTCGGTTCTTGTTAAAAATATTATTTCCATTTTATTGTTGGACAATGAAATCTTTAGTATTATAATTAAGAACGATTGTTGTTCTATTTATAATAATAATGTTTCGTATAAACCTGAAAGATTACTTAATGGATTTTGTATACTTGACTTACGTGAAAAATTATTTTGTAAATTAAACAAACTAGTATAAGAAAAGGAGATGATCATTCAAAGAGTTGAATGTATATATTTGTTGAAATACAAGTGTGAATTATTTGAAAGGTTCAAAGAATTCAGAAGTGAAACAAATTGGCAAAGTATTAAGATTCTTTGATTAGATCAAGGAATAAATACTCGTGCAATAAGTTTCTAGATCATCTCAAATGGTTTTCTCATAATGGACATCATCGACACTTAATAATTGATTGATGTATCTCGAATGAAAAATCGTACCTCGTTGGACATGGTGCGGTCCATAATGATTTTTTCCGACATTCCAATATCCTTCTGGGATAATGTCCTAGAAATGGCTGCATATCTACGAAAAGGTAACCTCAAAATCCAGCCCCAAGACTCCATAAAAGTTATGGACATGGAGGATTCCTAATCTTAAGTATATTAAGATAAGGGGTTGTCCAACTTATGTGAAAAGGTTTCGAAGGATAAGCTTGGGACAAGATTTGACATGTCTGATTTGTGGGACATCCTAAAGTAAGTTTAGAGTATATGTTCTATAATTCTACATAGCAAAAGGTGTTTGTTACAAAACACGCGCTTTACAAGATAAAGGTGTTTATCATTAAAAGGGGCTAGTGGGAGGATAATAGATCTTGAAGAGTTCAAGAACCACAAAACACTATAAGTCAAATAAGAGGAAACTGTAGATGGACCTATTGTACCACAACTGAATCGTAAAACGGAATATTACAAGAAGATACGGGAGGTATGGATTCATCATGGATAATGATGATGAGGTACGCATCATAGAAGATGATGATCCAGAGTTACATGCGATGATATAAGACTTCTAGTGTGTACAAAAGGGTCAGTGGGAGCATCGTGACGTTTCTAGTACTATATGTTGATATACTACGGATAAGGAATGACATACCAATGCTACAATCAGTAAAGATAAAGTTGTCTAAACATTCCTCCATGAATGATTTGGAAGAGTATCTTAATTGGGGATATAAATCTATATAGATAGATTGAAGAGGATGCTCGACTTAACCCAAGGAACGTATATTCATTTGATGCTAAAGTCGTTTAGCATGGAAAACTCCAAGAGATGTCTCATGTCGATGAGCTATGGAGTGTATCTCTCTTAATAGTCCCCACAGACTCCTGAAAAGAGAGGTCGCATGAGTGACAATCATGTATGCAATGAAATGTACGAGACCTGATGTTGATCGGTCATATTATGGAGAAGTTCACTATGAGTCGGTGAAAACATCTTCAAGTGCTTAAGCAAGCACTAATGATGTGATCATATTCATGGTGGGTCTAAATTAAAACTAGAGGGCTTTACAGACTCAAGTTTTTCGAGACGAGACCAAGACGACGAAAAATCCACTTTAAGGTAAAGGGTTACCTTGAGCGATTGGAAAAGTGAATTGGAAAGGTTCCAAACAAAGAAAGAGTTCTTTGGTTTAGTGATAAAGACAAAGTATATAGCTATAAATGAAGGCGCAAGTTGATTGTTTGGATTAAAAGTTTATTACTGAATCTAGGAATAGTTCCTAAGTCTCATCTTTGATCTAAACATGTGTTGTGGCACTTTCATTTGATTATTAGAATCATTGAAAGATGGGAAATCACTATAGAGATAGTGGACTCTCATGAACAACATTACATATCCATTAACTAAAGCTTATCCAACGGCGGGATAATCGTCAAGCCCAGAAGAAGAGTATGAGATACCATGACGATTGGCTTTAGTGCAAGTGGGAGATTGAAAGTAGTATGCACACAAGCCAATCATGTTTGATGATAAAGCATATACTTTGTAACAATCTTATTCATTTATTAATAAAAAGTATTAATTTATTAAAGGCTTTTAATTATCTACATGATGCTATTTTATAATATGTGATAAACCCGTAGTTTTAAGCAATGCTTTTAGAATAATGATGATGATCATTCTAATGAGATCTAAATTCTTAGAAAGCTTAAAACTAAATTAGTTCCCAATCATTGGATTACTAAATTGGGGATTAGTGAATCCGGATAGATTGGTACATCGTTAACTTTACTCATTGGATGAGGATGATTGATCTCATGATCATTTGTGTGGAGAACACTAAAGCAAGTATGTAGGTGCTTATTAGAGAATAAGTTCTTTGAGCGTGGCTCGCTAAAGAATACCTAATGGAGTTTTACTTGCTGTCAATAGGAATTCCTATAGTGATAGTAGTCTAGTGATCCTTGGACTTGAGATCATCATAGTATCTTGTGTATGATGAGTTATACTTTGACTTATTCCTTAAGACCCTTAGGGTATATCAAAGGGTATGCTTGGGTATAATAAGTTGTACATGGAGATAATGTATGATCGATAAAGAATCTACCACTTATTAAAGAGAAATGTCTATGTGATTCGATAAATGACAACCCAAGTAGTCCTTAGTTATAAGGCGGAATGAAATTAGAAAGGAGTTTCTAATTTGCATTATTTGAGTTGTGCATTTAAGGATCGAAATACATATAATTAAATAAAATAAGACTTGTGATAATTCCATGTCTTATATTTAATTGGGACATTGTATGGTGGAAGGATTGAATTATACGGTAACTATTTACTCAAAGGTTCTTTTATGATTAATGTTGAAATCTATATTATCTGGAAAGTCGTTGATCGCTAGGGAGGCTTATCCCTATTGTAGAATAAATATTATTTATTTAAATAAATTAATTGTTTAATTTATTTATTTAAATAAGATTAGAATTGTTCTAATTGATTTATTCACAACCGGTTTAATATGGAGAACCTAAAGGGTCACACCATAAAATGAAGAATAATTATTTAAGAAGTTAATGGCATAATCGTAATAATATGTTATGTATATTTAATTTAATCTATGGTGATAGAATAAATTAAATAGCTTAATCTTTATTCTTTAATATTTTAGAAATATTAAATATAAATTAATAAGAGGAGTCTTATTAATATTATTACAATTATTATTATTTTAATTTCTAAAAGAGTTTAGAAATTAATATAAGTACTCTCATTTATTCCTAATAGGATTAGGAGGGAAAATTAGTTAAAGGAGTTTAATTAATTATCCCTAATAAGATTAGGGAGCCCATTTAATTAAAAGAGTTTAATTAAATAATACCTTATTTTATTAAATATGGTTACCTGATATCTTTATAAGAGGAGTCTTATATCAGATATCAACTGATACGCAATTCCAAAAAGTTGGAGAATACGTTCTTTTCTATAGAGATAGAAAAACTAGGGTTTAGCCAACCACCCATCTTCCTGAATCCTTCTTCTTCCTTGGTGGATCACCTCTAGAGGCCAAACACTTGGGTGGCTAACGTTGATCAAAGGAAGGAACCAAACCCGGTGAATTCAAGTTGAACGCGAAAAGGATTGGAGGTGAACTTGTACCTGAGGAAGCTCGATCTTCAAGGGTATGATTCTTATTCGTTATCTTTTTCGTTTAATTAATAATTGTGCATAAAGGGTGATCCGGGTATATGGTTTGTAAAAAATTTAAACTCTGATTTTTACATGTTTCCGCTTATTTTTGCAATTTGATTGCGTTCTTGAATATTACAAACCTAACACCATCATCATGTGGGTCCTTGGAGTCTTTATCTCTATCTCCATCCTTTGCAAGTCATACAAAATGGGCCTTTGCATTGACAATATCGCACTCGTACCCGCATATGATCTTCTACTCAATGCGTTAGCTATCACGTTCGCTTTTCTAGGATGGTATTGGATGGTATGATCATAATCTTTCATGATTCAAGCCAGCGTCCGTCGCGTGTTGAGTTCCTTTTGAGTGAAGAAATATTTGAGGCTTTTATGATCCGTAAAGATCTCCACTTTCTCCCCATACAAGTAATGCCTCCAAATCTTTAGTGCAAAAACGACAGCTGCCAACTCTAGATCATGAGTAGGATAATTTCTCTCATATTCTTTGAGTTGTCGTGAGGCATAGGCTATGACTTTCCCATGTTGCATGAGAACACATCCTAACCCTTTGCCCGAAGCATCACTGTAGATGATAAATCCCTCCGAGCCAGATGGTATTGTCAAAACAGGTGTTGAAATGAGTCTCATTTTAAGTTCTTGAAAACTCTTTTCACATTCCTCGTTCCAACCGAATTTTGTATCTTTCCAAGTCAGCTGACTTAATGGTGTAGCGATTCGAGAAAACCCTTCTACGAATCTCCGATAATAACCAGCTAAGCCGAGAAAGCTACGTACTTCGATCACTGATTTAGATTGCTCCCAATTTTGAGTAGCTTCAATCTTTGCTGGGTCAACAGATATTTCATGACGTGATACCACGTGCCCAATGAATGCTACTTCCTCAAGCCAGAACTCACATTTCTTCAACTTGGCATAAAGCTTATATTCACGAAGCTTTTGAAGTATCAGCCTCAAGTGTTGCTCATGATCTTCACGGCTTTTGGAATAAATAAGGATGTCACCAATAAAGACGACCACAAAGTAATCCAAATATTTCTTGAATACTCGGTTCATCATATCCATGAAGGAAGCAGGAGCATTAGTCAATCCAAAAGACATGACTAGGAATTCATAATGCCCGTACCGAGTTCTGAAAGCCGTCTTTGGAATGTCATCGGTTCTAATCTTTAATTGGTGATATTCGGAACGAAGATCAATCTTTGAAAAAAAATTAGCGCCTTGTAACTGTTCAAATAAGTCATCAATAACGGAACCAAGTCAGGCAAAATTCTGCAAAGCGAGGATGTTCCAATGAGAATAATAAAGAGCGGAACCGGTCAGGCGGCAGAAATGCACTGGATAGGATATTCCAACGAGAATAATAAAAGGCGGAACCGTGTCAGCGTAAAATGCATGACGAGGATATTTAAGCGAATAATAAAGAATGAAATAATGAAGAATTTCACCAAGTATAGGGTAGCTCGGCATTATCTGAGTTATTCAATAGAATAATAAAGAATGAAATAATGAAGTTCTCTTCATGAATACAAAAGAAATAATACCTCTACGAAGTAAAAGAAGCCGGATATAGGAGTAGTGAAGTAGCGAGAATACTTTTCTTCTTTCTCTACGGTTTCTCTCTAGAAGTTTCAATGAATTAAATCGGAAATAATAAAGGAATGAGCTTATATTTATAGAAGAATGGACTGAATAGTAACTAATCCATGAATGGTCCAGATTGATTTACTTTTAATCGGATGGTCTATAAAATATTCTAATAAAATAAAACTTATAAAATATATAACTATATATAATTATAACCTTTGTCTTACGGCAAAGGTATCCTTGCACCACACATGCTGATATATATAAACTTTGGTTTGATATGCATTAATTTCCTTTCACTGATGCATGTTTTCAATCAAATAACAATATATATATATATATATATATATATATATATATACATAAACACACATGTTATATATATAAATATATATATATATATATATTATACTAATTACCTTCCTAATATGTTTCCTCCCCCCCACACCATTTTCCTTTCAACCATTTCTTCCATATATGGGCCCCATATGTGGGCCCCACCTTTATTATAAAGAATAAATTTCTACCGATTATTTTGAAAAATGGGTAAATGGGGGGTCCGCAAATACAACAAATACTTCATAAAAATATCCTCAATATTTTTAACAACATTTATCATCATTATTATAATTCACAATATTAATCGACTGTGTCGCTTTCCGGAAAGAAAGGGGCTTTCAATAAGGATTTCTCCATATTAGCACGCATGATTAGGTGACCAAACCTCTCCTTGGCAGAACTTCTAGACATCGTTAATATTGCAAATAATAATATTACTAACTCTGTCATCTCAATTATTGATTTAATAATATATAAAATATCGACAATAATTGAATCAAATAACGTGAGATACTATGCAGAATTATCGTAGCAATAATTGAACAAAACTAAGTGACTTCTCACGTAAGCATCAATAATCAATACCGTGTCTGCTACTATGCAACCACGCAGACATTCTTTGTACTTTACTACCGAGTAGTTCAACAAGATAACGTGTAAAACTTCCGCCGATTATTTTCAATAAAATATTTTTGTCGTTTTCTCAATCCGACAATAATTCCGTTGTGGGGTCCACCAATGATTGCGCCATCGTACGAATATTCCCCGACCAATCGAATATTATATAACAACTTGCGTACTTTGCAAAATTTATATATATTACCTACAACTATAACATTATATCAAATTCACTTTATAATATTCAAAAATGATGTTTATAGAAAAATCATCTTTATAAAAAAATTGTGGTCTTACACTTGCACCAACTCCCCTAATAGTAAATGAATGTGAATTAATAGTACACACATGTGAACAAATAGTTATAATCATGTAAATCAATAGCAATTAATTACTCATTTATCCAGTTAATTACTCGATTGGTCAATATAACCTCCAGACATCAATTATTATCGAAATAAAAGTCGATTTTCACTAACACTAATAATTCCAACATAATAGAACTATCAATTTCATCTTTAATCTACACGAATTTATTCATCACAAATATTATAACTCACAATATTTAACAACCAGGTCGTTCTCAGGAAAAAGGGGGCTTTCCGATAAGGATTTCTCCTTATTGGTGCGCAATTAGGTGACCAAACCTCTCTTTGACAGAACTTCTAGACATTGTCAATATTGCAAATAATAATATGAATAACTTTGCCGTCTCAATTATTGATTTAATAATATAAAATATTGATACTGTGACAATAATTGTATCAATAATATGAGAGATATGATGCAGCAATTACAGTAGCAATAATTGAGTATAACTAAGTGACTTCTCACGTAAGCATCAATAATCAATACCGTGTGCTACTATGCAACCACCTGGCGTATTAGTGTACTTTTTACTAAGGGTAGTTCAACGGTTTTAACGGTAACAATTTCGCCGTTATTTTATAAAAGATAATTACATGCGTTTTCTAACTACGACAATACTTCCGATTAATGGGGTCCACTAATGATTGTGCCATAATACGGATATTCTCGACAAAAAGAATATTCAGACCAAGCGAATATTTTATAACAACTTGTATACTTTGAAAAAAAAACACATATCACCCTTAACTTTAACCTTTTATCAATCTAACCATTTAAGAAATAAAATAATAATTATAAGAAAATTGAATACTTTCATTTCATAAAATTTTGGAATCTCACATTTTATATTATTGTTGTTTCAATAATTGTCTCTGCATGATTTCTCATTATCGGATCAATGATTCATATTATTTGAATAATATTATTAGATAAGATTATTGGCAATGTCAGAAAGTTCTCGCTACAGGGAGGTTTGGTCACCTAATTGCTGGCACAAGAATGAGAAATCCTTATTGAAAGCCCCTCTTTCTGAGGAACTACCTGGTTGTCATTATTGTGATTCTGTAATATATTTGTGAATAATTATTTATTGATTTATATGATAAGGAAATATTTAATTTATGTGGTTATTAATGTTGAGGTGTTTTATCAGTATTTTTGTCGGAATGGAGGTATTAAAAATCAAATCAGTGTTCTTGAGATATATTGCGTGAGTTTTAATTTTTAATCCGACCGTTGGAACGTTGTGATTTTTAGATATGTTATACATATATAAGTTGAGTATATGTCCACAAATTTTGAACCGTTAAAAATTAATGTATGATTTGTTATGAATTTTAAGAGGTGACTGATACAGAAATTATGTTATAAATGATTTTTGGTGGAAAATTCTAGAATTGAGTGGGCCCCACTTTTGGTTGGTGAGAAATGTGCTCAAATTTTATTTCAAATGTGGTGGGTGGCTATAGTAGCAGGTAAAGCCATCAAGTAGAAAAGTCAAGTCCGCTTGACGTCTTAGCATTTTCTTATAAATAGGTGCTTAGGTTAGAATTAAAAATCACACCAGAAACATAAGCTTTCTCTCTTTCTCTCTCTATATTATCGAGCTTATTTTGTGAGTATTTAGATACTTTGAGAGTTCCTATTCAGTACAAGTTTCATTCAGCATCACATCTGACCTTTCATTCCGAAGTACTGTTTCTTTGAGATAAGGGATGTTATTTTCTTCTTAAATGATATTATTTTCTTCCATATCATTATGCTGAGATATTGTTATGAATTTTATTGTGGAATTTCTACCTTTTTGTATCGGGGTTACTATTCACGTATACGGCACTATTCACATATACAACACTATTCACAATTACGGCACTATTCACCGAAAAAAAGAAATTCTCTTTTTCGTCCCAGATGTCTATTATGGTTACTATCTTTGATTGTATCCATGTTTTGATCTTTATTTTTGAATTCTACTTCACACTTGGTTATTATGGAGTATTATTGAATTTGGATAAACCAAAATATAAATCCCTAATATTTGTCCTTCTGTCTCACTAGATTCGTTCTCTAAAATGTTTTTCATCATCCTCAGTCCTTAATGGTGATACTTGATGAATATTTTTGGCCTGTAGTGCAAAGATGAATGATTACCTGATGAATATCTTTGGCCCATAGTGCAAAGATGAACAGGTGTTGAGATGAACATGACCAACTGGTGATACAAATGAATATCTTTGGCCCATAGTGCAAAGATGAATATTTAATTCATGATGTATATTGATTGATGTTACAGGGATAAAATATTGATGATGGACTTTTAAATTCATAGATGATAGTAGATTTCATTCTCTACTTAACTCTTCTAATGAATTGTTATTTTCGTTGCAGTTGTTGATCTAAAACTTGTTGTCAATTATATTCTATCATATTTTTCCCTATTGAAGACTAAGGATAATTTGTTGTATATTATCTTAGTCATAATATTCTTTATTGGGCTAGTTGAGCTCACCCTTTTCCTTTTTGTTTCATTTTTCTTCTCAGGAAGCGAGAACATAGCAGGAACCTGTCGGGGTATAGAGTGATGGTCCTAGACAGTTGTTTTAGCAGTCCTCACTATTTTTGTAAAATAGTGCATCAATAATTGTAATGAGGACTTTATTTGGGTGTGGATATTGTCTAGAAGATAATATTTGTATTTGAACTCACAGTATGTGTTGTCGTATTTTGCACGACAATTGTAATAAAGTTATAGTTATTTTCTGTACCATGTATTTGGCGACTCAGAATGGGTGATGTATACCTATTTTGGGGGCGTCACAGTTGGTATCAGAGCTTAGGGATATGGTCTCTGGCGGAGATCGGAGAATAGAACTAGGAGGGAAGAGACGAGTAAATCCTTCGCTAGTGTGTCCTACCTAAGCTTATTTGTTGGTCGTTTATAATATAGGGATATTATGTGATATGTTAATTTGTTTAATTAACCCCTATTTTATGGCAATTTTTAAGAATGGCAGCTGAGAACGTTAACAATGGAGTCTATCAGACTGTAGAACAACCTTTGATTACCAACCAAGAGAACGTGCAACAGGAAGGCAATATTCCTCCTGTAAAAAATACTACCGAGCAAACGATGAATGATGCGATGTTTAGAAGCTTTTTGCAGTTCATGCAAAATCAGACGAGGGAGGCTCGTGTACAAAATACGGGTGGAAATGATAGTAACGCGTGGTTTGTCACAGCCACTGAGCAGTTCAAGGAGTTGGGACCACCAGATGTCTGGGGAAAGCCCGATCCGATTAAGGCGGAAATGTTGGTTAAGCAAATTACCAAGATATTCGATGTCTTAGGCTGCACAGAGGAACAGAAGATTCCATTCGCCACCTTTATGTTCCATAGTGAGGCAGATTACTGGTGGGAATCTGTGAAGCGTACCCAGCCGCCGCACTCAACATGTCTTGGGAAAAATTTAAGAAACTGTTCAATGACAAGTACTTTCCTGAAAGTATTCGTCATATGAAGGAGGTAGAGTTTATTATACTGGAACAGAACAACATGATGGTGTCGCAGTATGAGGCAAAGTTCACGGAGTTATCCAGGTTTGTACCTCATTTGGTAGAAAATGAGGAACGTATGACGCGGATGTTTCTGAGAGGTCTAAAACCCGAGATTCGACAATATCTTATCTCTCATAAATTTTCTTTATATTCAGATGTTGTAAACAGGGCTCAATTATTAGAGCGTGATAATGAGTATGTTCAACCGAGTGACCACAACAAGGGTCATACCGGTGATAGCAGTCATCGGAGCGATGATAACCAGCGAGGAGGGAAGAATTCAGACAAAAGCGGTAAACACTCGGGTGGTAATCGTGGCCATGATAATAAGAGAGGTGAGTCAAGTGAAAATTTCAAAAAGAGGAGATTCAACAATGACGGGAAGACATCGAAGAAGACCAAAGACCAACAACAAATTCTAGGGAGGAGAAACGACCGCCGATTAGATGCTACTGAGATCACGGAGAGGAGGGACACATAAGTCCAAACTGTTCAAAGCCTTCCAAGGTGTGTTTCAATTATGGAAAAGACGGTCACATAGCCCGATTTTGTCTGGTAGTAAAGTCAAGTCCAACTGGGACGGAGGCACCAAAGGCGACTACGGACAAAACAAAGTCGGTGGTTCAAGGAAGGGCATTTGTCATGACTGGCCAAAACGTGAGAAACTCGAACAAGGTGATCACGGGTAAGCTAATCTTGAACTCTTGTGAAGTTTATACCTTACTAGATACCGGTTCTACCCATTCTTTTATCTCTCCTGCTTGTGCTCAACGTTTAAACTTGACTCCGGAGAAATTGGACTTTAACTTATCTGTTGAAACTCCGTTGGGTGAAACCTTTGTTAAATCTACAGTTTATAAATCTTGCTTGATCCAAGTTGGCACAATCACATTACCTGTTGATCTTATCTCTTTAAAGATACTTGTATTTGATGTGATTTTAGGGATTGATTAGTTAACCACTCATCATGCCAAAATTGATTGTTTTCGAAAGGTTTTTAGTTTTCATATTCCTAACCAACCTGCTATACGAATTCAAGCAACTAAACCACTAAAATCAGTCACTGTCATATCAAGCCATAAAGCTATTCATTTATTGAAAAACAGATGTCAAGCTTTCTTAGCCCATATTATGGACTTGAACAAAAACACGTCAGATTTGAATAATATTCTTGTTGTTAATGAATTTCCTGACGTATTTCCGAAAGAACTTCCTGGTCTACCCCCAGATTGAGAAGTTGAATTCTTTATTGACCTTGAATCGGGTACAAAGCCCATTTCTAAAACCTCATATCGAATGGCTCCTATTAAACTTCAGGAGTTAAAAGTACAACTATAGGAATTGTTAGACATCGATTTTATTCGTCCTAGTACATCCCCTTGGGGTGCTCCTGTTTTATTTATAAAGAAGAAAGACGGGAGTATGAGACTTTGTATTGACTACCGGGAATTAAACCATGTCACCATCAAGAATAGGTATCTGCTACCTCGCATTGATGACCTGTTTGACCAGTTGCAAGGAGCATAATCCTTTTCAATGATCGATCTTCGTTCTGGATATCATCAGCTGAAGATTAAAACTGAGGATATTCCAAAGACTGCCTTCAGGACTCGGTACGGGCATTATGAATTCTTGGTCATGTCTTTTGGATTGACTAATGCTCCTACTGCTTTCGTGGCTATGATGAATCGTGTATTCAATGAATATTTGGATCAGTTTGTTGTTATCTTTATTGATGACATCCTCATCGATTCCAAAAGCCGTGAAGATCATGAGCACCATTTGAAGTTGGTACTTCAAAGACTTCGTGACAACAAGCTATATGCCAAGCTAAAGAAATGTGAGTTCTGGCTTAAGGAAGTAGCATTCCTTGGGCACGTGGTGTCAAAACATGGAGTATCTGTTGACCCAGCGAAGATTGAAGCAATAAAAAGTTGGGAGCAACCGAAGTCAGTGACCGAAGTGCGTAGCTTTTTTGGGCTAAGCTGGTTATTATCGGAGATTCGTGGAAGGATTTTCTCGAATCGCTACTTTGTTAACTCAGCTGACTCAAAAAGATACAAAATTCGTATGGAGCGAAGAATGCGAGAAGAGTTTCCAAGAGCTTAAGAGAAGACTCATTTTGGCACCTGTTCTAATAATACCATCTGGTTCGGATGAATTTGTTATCTATAGCGATGCTTCAGGCAAAGGGTTAGGATGTGTTCTCATGCAACATGGGAAAGTCATAGCCTATGCCTCGCAACAACTCAAAGAATATGAGAGGAATTATCCTACTCATGACCTGGTGTTGGCAGCAGTCGTTTTTGCGTTGAAAATCTGGAGACACTACCTGTATGGGGAGAAAGTGGAGATTTATACGGATCATAAAAGCCTCAAATATTTCTTCACCCAAAAGGAACTCAACATGTGTAGCGACGACGTTGGCTCGAGCATTGAAGGATTACGACCATAGCATTCAATATCATCACCGGAAAAGCAAACGTTAGAGTCGACGAGCGATTGAGTAGAAGATCATATGCGGGTACAAGTGCAATGTTGTTAACACAAAAGCCCATTTTGTACGACTTATAAAGGATGGAGATAGAGTTAAAGGCTCCAAGTACCCACGTGATGATATCAAACATACGAGTAGAACCGAGTTTAATCAATAAAGTTAAAGTCGCCAAGCTACGGACCACTGATGTGATGCATAAGAAGAAAGTGCAAGAAGGTGTTATTCAAGAAGCAGGAATCGATGAAGAAGGAATACTTCGAGTCAACTCCAGACTTTGCGTTCTTAACAATTCTGACTTGAAGCATAGAATCATGATGGAGGCACACAACACACCATTTGCAATCCATCCTTGGAGTACCAAAATGTATCATGATCTTCGACATAAATTTTGGTGGAACAATATGAAGAGAGAGATTGCGGAATTTATCTCGAGGTGTTTAACTTGTCAACGTGTAAAGGCAGAGCATCAAATGCCAAAGGGTCAATTGCAACCACTTGAGATTCCAAAATGGAAGTGGGAACACATTACTATGGATTTTGTTACGGGTCTTCCCAAGGTTTCTCAAGGTATAGATGCGATTTGGGTTATTGTTGATAGATTAACCAAGTTTGCTCATTTCTTGCCTATACGTGAGACTTATTCCCTTGAACGTCTTGCTCATATGTATGTGAATGAGATTATGAGATTGCATGGCAAGCCAGTATCCATAGTTTTAGATCGTGACCCAAGATTCACTTCACGATTTTGGGTTAGTTTGCAGAAAGCTATGGGCGCAATTTCGATTGCAAGCAAGATACCATCCTCAAACGGATGGACAATCAGAGAGGACTATTCAAACTCTTAAAGATTTATTAAGACTCTGTGTCCTAGATTTCAAAGGGAGTTGGGATAAGTATTTACCATTGGTGGAATTCTCCTACAATAACAGTTATCAGGCAAGTATAGGTATGGCTCCATTTGAAGCCTTGTATGGACGAAAGTGTCGTTCTCTAGAATGTTGGGATAAGGTGGGTGAAGCAACATTGTTGGGACCAGAGTTGGTACGTATGAATATGGAAAAGATCCAAACGATTCGACAATGTATACAAACGGCACAGGATTGACAAAAGAGTTATGCAGATCTTCACCGAAAGGACGTGGAATTTGGTATTGCTCCATGGAAGGGAGTTACAAGATTCAGGAAGAGATGAAAGCTCAATCCACGATTTATTGGTCCATTTCAGATTCTTAACCAACTAGGAAATGTGGCCTATAGACTCGCGTTACCTCCAAGCATGTCTCGTGTTCATAATGTTTTTCACATATCTATGCTTCGTAAATATGTGAAAGACCCAAACCACATTATTGAGTTAGAACTAGACGAGATAGCCGAAGATTTAACTTACGAGGAGGTACCTGTTAAGATCTTGGATAGGAAAGAGCATGTCCTGCGCACCAAGGTTATACCACAAGTTAAGGTTTTGTGGAGGAACCATGCTATTGAAGAAATGACCTAGGAGTTGGAATCGGAAATGAAAGAAAGGTACCCTCACCTTTTTGAAACACCAGGTACGTACGTCAATTTTGAGGGCGAAATTTCATAAGGAGGGGAGGTTGTAATACCCCAACTTATTATGAATAAAATTAAATTTTCTCTATTTATTATCTTGAAATAATAAGGAGTTAATTTGATATAATACTTTGGTTATGGGTGAAATGTGCAAATTTTACAAAATAAGCAAGTGGTTATAAAATATTTATTTTTGTCGGGAAATATTCGTTTGGTCGTGGAATATTCTTATTATCGGGGAATATTAAATACGATTTGCCAGACCCATTCGTGGGCCTCATAACAGAATAACTGTCAGATGAAGAAAATGACAAGTTTGAGTTTTTAAATAACGGCGTAGTTGTTATCGTTAACACTATTGGAATACCCAGTGGTTAAAATACGAGAATAATGTGGTTACACGAGTAGCACCAGTATTATACTGATATTTTTGAATTATTGATTCTTACGTAAGAAGGCACTACTCAATAATTGTTACAATAATTATTATTCAATATTTTATTTTATTGATTCAATAATTGTTGCGTTGATATTTTATATTATTGTTGTTTAAATAATTATCTACTGCATGATATTCCATTATCGGATCAATAATTCATATTATTTGAATAATATTATTAGATAGCATTATTGGCAATGTCTAGAAAGTTCTATCTAAGGAGAGCTTTGGTCACCTAATTGCGGCGCCATTAAGGAGAAATTGCAACCGACAGGATGTTCAAATGAATAATAAAGATGTAACCAGTCCAGGTGTAAAATGCATGCGGACGAGGATATTCAATGTAATAATAAAGATGAACCGGGTCCATCAGAAACACATGCAGACGAGATATTCTAATGAATAATAAAGAATGAAATAATGTAAGAATTTCACCAAGTATAGGGTAGCTCGCGTATACAAGTTATTCCAACTGAATAATAAAGAATGGAATAACTGAAGTTCTCTTCAAGAATACAAAAGGAATAATACCCCTTACCGTAAAAAAAGCTGGATATAGGAGTAGTGAAGTAGCGAGAATACTTTTCTTCTTTCTCTCTATAGTTTCTCTCTCAGAGTTTCAATTGAATTTGGCGGAAATAATGAAGGAATGAGCTTCTATTTATAGAAGAATGGAGTGAATAGTAACTAATCCATGAATGGTCTAGATTGATTTACTTTTAATCGGATGGTCCATAAAATATTCTAATAAAACAAAACTTATAAAATATATAAATATATATATAATTATAACCTTTGTCTTACGGCAAAGGTATCCTTGCACCACACATGCTGATATATATAAACTTTGGTTTGATATGCATTAATTTCCTTTCACCGATGCATGTTTTCAATCAAATAACAATATATATATATATATATATATTATACTAATTACCTTCCTAATATGTTTCCTCCCCCCCCCCCACCCTATTTTCCTTTCAACCATTTCTTCCATATATGGGCCCCACATGTGGGCCCCACCTTTATTATAATGAATAAATTTCTACCGATTATTTTGAAAAATGGGTAAATGGGGGGGGTCCACAAATACAACAAATACTTCATAAAAATATCCTCAATATTTTTAACAATATTTATCATTATTATTATAATTCACAATATTAATCGACCAGGTCGTTCCCAGGAAAGAGGGGGCTTTCCAATAAGGATTTCTCCATATTGGCGCGCAATTAGATGACCAAACCTCTCCTTGGTAGAACTTCTAGACATCGTTAATATTACAAATAATAATATTAATAACTCTGTCATCTCAATTATTGATTTAATAATATATAAAATATCGACAATAATTGAATCAAATAACGTGAGATACTATGCATCAATTCATTGTATCAATAATTGAACAAAACTAAGTGACTTTCACATAAGCATCAATAATCAATACTGGTGTGCTACTATGCAACCACGCCAGACATTATTATTTACTTTTTACTACCTAAAGTAGTTCAACAAGATTAACGGTAAAACTTCCATGAATTATTTTCAATAAAATATTTTTGTCGTTTTCTCAATCCGACAATAATTCCATTGTGGGGTCCACCAATGATTGCGCCGTCGTACGAATATTCCCCGACCAATCGAATATTATATAACTACTTGCATACTTTACAAAATTTATATATATTACCCACAACTATAACATTATATCAAATTCACTTTATAATATTCAAAAATGATATTTATAGAAAAATCATCTTTATAAAAAAATTGGGGTCTTACACTTGCACCAACTCCCTTAATAGTAAATGAATGTGAATTAATAGTACACACATGTGAACAAATAGTTATAACCATGTGAATCAATAGCAATTAATTGCTCATTTATCCGGTTAATTACTCGATTGGTCAATATAACCTCCAGACATCAATTATTATCGAAATAAAAGTCGATTTTCACTAACACTAATAATTTCAACACAATAGAACTATCAATTTCATCTTTAATCAACACGAACTTATTCATCATAAATATTATAACTCACAATATTTAACAATCAGGTCGTTCTCGGGAAAGAGGGGGCTTTCCAATAAGGATTTCTCCTTATTGGCGCGCAATTAGGTGACCAAACCTCTCTTTGACAGAACTTCTAGACATTGTCAATATTGCAAATAATAATATGAATAACTTTGCCGTCTCAATTATTGATTTAATAATATAAAATATTGATACTGTGACAATAATTGTATCAATAATATGAGAGATATGATTCAGTAATTACTGTAGAAATAATTGAGTATAACTAAGTGACTTCTCACGTAAGCATCAATAATCAATACCGTGTGCTACTATGCAACCACAGCGCCAGATTAGTGTACTTTTACTAGGGTAGTTCAACGGTTTTAACAGTATAATTTACCGTTATTTTTATAAAAGATAATTACATGCGTTTTCTAACTACGACAATACTTCCGTTGTGGGGTCCACTAATGATTGTGCCGTAGTACGGATATTCCCCGACAAAAAGAATATTCCCCGACCAAACGAATATTTTATAACAACTTGTATACTTTGCAAAAAAAAAAAATTCACATATCACCCTTAACTTTAACCTTTTATCAATCTAACCATTTACGAAATAAAATAATAATTATAAGAAAATTGAATACTTTCATTTCATAAAATTTTGGGATCTCACATTTTATATTATTGTTGTTTCAATAATTGTCTCTGCACAGTATTTCTCATTATCAGATCAATAATTCATATTATTTGAATAATATTATTAGATAGCATTATTGGCAATGTCTAGAAAGTTCTGTCTAAGGAGAGGTTTGGTCACCTAATTGCGCGCCAGTAAAGAGAAATCCTTATTGGAAAGCCCCCTCTTTCCTGGGAACGGCCTGGTTGTCATTATTGTGATTCTGTAATATATTTGTGAATAATTATTTATTGATTTATATGATAAGGAAATATTTATTTTATGTGGCTATTAATGTTGAGGTGTTTTATCAGTATTTTTGTCAGAATGGAGGTATTAAAAATCAAATCAGTGTTCTTGAGATATATTGCGTGAGTTATAATTTTTAATCCGACCGTTGGATCGTTGTTATTTTTAGATATGTTATACATATATAAGTTGAGTATATGTCCACAAATTTTGAACCGTTAAAAATGAATATATGATTTATTATGAATTTTAAGAGGTGAATGATTCAGAAATTATGTTATAAATGATTTTTGGTGGAAAATTCTAGAATTGAGTGGGCCCCACTTTTGGTTGGTGAGAAATGTGCTCAAATTTTATTTCAAATGTGGTGGGTGGCTATAGTAGCAGGTAAAGCCATCAGGTAGCAGGTCAAGTCTGCTTCAGCGTGCTAGCATTTTCTTATAAATAGGTAGAATTGAAAATCACACCAGAAACATAAGCTTTCTCTCTTTCTCTCTCTATATTATCGAGCGTATTTTGTGAGAATTTAGATACTTTGAGAGTTGCTATTCAAGATAAGTTTCATTCAAAGATCACATCCCACCTTTCATTCTCAAAATCGCATTTCTTTGAGGTAAAGGATGTTATTTTCTTCTTAAATGATATTATTTTCTTCAATATCATTATGCTGAGATATTGTTATGAATTTTATTGAGGAATTTCTACCTTTTGTGTTCGAGGGGGTTACTATTCACGATACTGCAAGACTATTCAAGTATATCTGACTTATTCATAAATCTGTATTATTCATAGAAAAAATGGAATTTTCTCTTTTTCGTCCCAGATGTCTTTTATGGTTACTATCTTTGATTGTATCCATGTTTTGATCTTTATTTTTGAATTCTACTTCACACTTGGTTATTATGGAGTATTATTGAATTTGGATAAACCAAAATATAAATCCCTAATATTTGTCCTTCTGTCTCACTAGATTCGTTCTCTAAAATGTTTTTCATCATCCTCAGTCCTTAATGGTGATACTTGATGAATATCTTTGGCCTGTATTGCAAAGATGAATGATTACCTGATGAATATCTTTGGCCCGTAGTGCAAAGATGAACAGGTGTTGAGATGAACATGACCAACTGGTGATACAAATGAATATCTTTGGCCCGTAGTGCAAAGATGAATATTTGATTCATGATGTATATGGATTGATGTTACAGGGATAAAATATTGATGATGGACTTTTAAATTCATAGATGATAGTAGATTTCATTCTCTACTTAACTCTTCTAATGAATTGTTGTTTTCGCTGCAGTTGTTGATCTAAAACTTATTATCGATTATATTCTATCGATTTTTTCCTTGTTGAAGACTAAGGATAATTTGTTGTATATTATCTTAGTCATAATATTCTTTATTTGGGCTAGTTGAGCTCACCCTTTTCCTTTTTGTTCCATTTTTCTTCTCGTGAAGCGAGAACATAACAGAACCAATGGGTATAGAGTGATGGTCCTGAGCGGTTGTTTTTAGCGATCCTCACTATTTTTGTAAAATAAAGTGCATCAATAATTATAATGAGGACTTTATTTGGGTGTGGATATTGTCTAGAAGACAATATTTGTATTTGAACTCACAGTATGTGTTGTCGTATTTTGCACGATAATTGTAATAAAGTTGTAGTTATTTTCTGTACCATGTATTTGGCGACTCAGAATGGGTGATGTATACCTATTTTGGGGGCGTCACACTTGGGTATAATAAGTTGTATATGGAGATAATTTATGATCAATAAAGAATCTACCACTTCTAGTAAAAGAAGAGAAATGTTCTATGTGATTCGATAAATGACAACCCAGTAGTCATTGGCCAAGGCAGAATGAAATTAGAAAGGAGTTTCTAATTTGCATTATTTGGAGTTGTGCATTTAAGAGTCGAAATACATATAATTAAATAAAATAAGACTAGACAGTAATTTCATGTCTTATATTTAATTAGGACATTGTATGGTGGAAGGATTGAATTGTACGATAACTATTTACTCAAAGGTTCTTTTATGATTAATGTTGAAATCTATATTATCTGAAAAGTCGTTAATCGCTAGAGAGGCTTATCCCTATTGTAGAATAAATATTATTTATTTAAATAAATTAATAGTTTAGTTTATTTATTTAAATAAGATTAGAATTGTTCTACTTGATTTATTAATTCACAACCGGTTTAATATGGAGAACCTAAAAGGTCACACCATAAAAGGAAGAATAATTATTTATGAAGTTAATGGCATAATCGTTCTAATAAGTTAAGTATATTTAATTTAATCTATGGTGATAGAATAAATTAAATAGCTTAATATTTATTATTTAATATTTTGAAAATATTAAATATAAATTAATAAGAGGAGTCTTATTATTATTATTATTATTATTATTATTATTATTATTATTATTTAATTCCTAAAGTAGTTTGGGAATTAATTAATAAAAAGTACTCTCATATATTCTTAATAATATTAGAAAATTAATTAATAAAAGAGTTTAAATTAATTATTCCTAATAAGATTAGAGCCTAATTAATTAAAGGATTTTAATTAATTAAAATAAAACCAAATTCCTTAATTGTTAAGGAGGGTTGCCTATATCTATAAATAAGAGGAGTCTTATTATGGATTATTATGGATGAAGGTGGTTGAATCTTTCACAAAATACGTGAATACGTAATTCCAATAGTTGGAAGAGTACACCCTTCTCTAAATACCCATCTTCTTGAATCTTTCTTCTTCTTGGGTGGATCACCTCTAGAGGTCAAACACTTGAGTGATTAACGTTGATCAAAGGAAGGAACCAAACCCGGTGAATTCAAGTTGAACGCGAAAGGATTTGGAGGTAAATTTGTACCTGAGAAAGCTTGAATCTTCAAGGGTATGATTCTTTTTCTTTATCTTTTCGTTTAATTAATAATTGTGTATAAAGGATGATCCGGGTATATGGTTTGTAAAATTTTAAAATTCTGATTTTTTTTTTACGTTTCCGCTTATTTTGTGCAATTTGATTGCATTCATGAATCTTACAAGCCTAAAAGCGATTATTGTAGCAATAATTGAGTATAACTGAGTGACTTCTCACGTAAACATCAATAATCAATTTCATGTGCTACTATGCAATCACGCGTATTACTGGTCTTTTATCACCGGGTATTTCAACAGTTTAACGGTAAAAATTTGGTCAGAAAAAAAAACCAATTTTATCGTGAATAGTACCCCGTGAATAGTAACTCGTGAATAATAACTCATAAATAGTAATTCGTAAATAGTAACTATTGAATAGTAACCCATGGATAGTAACTCGTGAATAGTAACTCATAAATATTAATTTGTAAATAGTAACCCATGAATAGTAACTCGTGAATAGTAACTCGTGAGTAGTAACCCGTGAATAGTAACCCCGACATGAAAAGATAAAAATTTCATAAGAAAGTTTAGACCAATATTATTTTTGTCATTTTCTAACTACGACAATACTTCCGTTGTGGGGTCCACCAATGATTGTGTCGTCGTACGAATATTCCCTATTAAAACAAATATTCTCCGACCAATCGAATATTCCCCGACACAATGAATATTTTATATCAACTTGCTTACTTTGCAAAATTTGTAAATATTACCCACAACTTTAACATTATATCAAATCCACACCATAATATTTCAAAATAATAATTAGAGGAAATTCCATTTTATTTAAAAATTTTGGGGTCTTACAGTCGTCGAGGGCAGGTTCCGATTGAGGAAGTCTCGAACCGTGATCGTAACGTTTAGGGATGAGATGATTAAGGTAAGTTACGGAGTTAACCCAACTTCTAGCAGCGCAAAATCTGGGTTGTTGTGAACAGGTTCCGGTGGAGAAAGTCCTGCACCTTGATCACTATCTTGGACAGTTTTCGACTGAGGGAGTCCCACATCTTGATCATGACAAGGAAGGGTATTACTCTTGTGGACAGTATCCAGCTGAGGAAGTCCCGACATATTTCTCGCACCTTGATCGTGATGAGGAATTTTATAATTTTAATTCTGATTTTGATAAAGAACAATTAGTTGAGGAAGACGTAGCCAATGAAGTAGATGGGTATGGAGAACCTGTATATGATGAATAAGATGAAGAAGAACTTTATGATGAATATGCAGGTGAAGAAGAACTTTATGATAAATATGAAGATAAAGGAGAACTGTAAGACCCCAACTTTTATGAATAAAGATTAATTTTTTCTAAATATCTTTTTGAATATTATGGTGTGGATTTGATATAATGTTATAGTTGTGGGTAATATTTATAAATTTTTCAAAGTAAGCAAGTTGTCATAAAATATTCAATTGGTTGGAAAATATTTGTACAACGACACAATCATTGGTGGACCCCACAACAGAATTATTGTCGGAGTTAGAAAACGACAGAAATAACTTTTTATAAAAATAATAGAAAAAGTTTTACTGTTAACTGTTGAGATACCCGATGATAAAATTACAGTAATACGCATGGTTGCATAATAACACACGATATTGTACAGAATCTTTGATTATTGATGCTTACGTGAGAAGTCACTCAGTTTTGTTCAATTATTGCCATTGTAATAACTGTATAGTATCTCACGTTATTGATTCAATTATTGTTATAATATTTTATATTATTAAATTAATAATTGAGATGACAAAGTTATTCATATTATTATTTGTATTATTGACAATGTCTAGAACGTTCTGTCGATGAAAGGGGTTTGGTCACCTAATTGTACACAAATAGGGAGAAATCCTTATCGAAAAGTTCCCTCTTTTCTAGGAATGATCTGTTTGTTAATATTACAAGTTATAATATTAATGATGAATGTTATTAAAAATGTGTTTTGTGAAATTTATGTGAATTGAGATAAATAGAGGAGATTTTTATGAAGTATTTGTTATAAGTTTGACGTATTATTTGGACCCCCACTTACCCATTTTTTAAAATAGTCAGAAAAAGTTATCTCAGTTTTGTTATATATATATATATATATATATATATATATATATATATATAAAAAAAATTATGAAAAATATCATATATTATATTTTATTATGCATAGTGTTTGCATAGTAAAAATCAGGAAAATCGACGATATCAACATTTCGTGAATTTTTTTTTTTCACACTGTGCGTCCGTGATTATTTTCTAAATAGTATCCTTCAATTCTCCTATAAATAGGATGCTTAGTTTAGAATTGAAAATCACACCAGAATCAGAGAATTTTTCTTCTATAATATTGAACGTATTTCTTTTGAGTTAAAGGAAGCTTTGACCGTAGAAAACAGTATAAGTTTTCTTCAAGAATATCTTTGCCCTACCAGTCAGAAATACTCTCCTTTTAAGGTAAGGGATATTATTTTTGTTCAATATTCGTAAGAAATAATATTTTCTTTCATACTCTGTAGTATGTAAGTAATATTATTTCATTTCAGATTTCGAATTCTAAACTCATTTTGTTAAAGTATTGCTTCTATACTCCGTGAAATTAATAGAATATCCTTGAAATTTGCGTTTCATCTAGTATCTTTTCACGAAAATATTATTCTGAACATTCTTGTTAAATTTTAATCTTTTCATGTCGGGGTACTATTCACATGGTACTATTCCTGAAGTACTATTTATGGGGTACTATTCATTCGGGTACTATTCACCCGAGCTACAATTCATGACAAAAATTGATTTCTTTCTGTCCAAATCATTTTTGATACAATATTATTCTTGAATTTTACTCAACAAAGCAGTATCATGTTGACAATTTGGACATTATTGAATTCTAGATAAATTGAATTATAAATCATTAAAATGTATCCCTACTTTCATTTAATTAATTTCTTATATCATTGTCATCATCCTCAAGCTTATATTGTGATAAAAGTCATCTTTGGCCCATAGTGCATAGATGGACTGTTGATTGGTATGATTATGACTAGGATTATTAAGATATAATCATGACTTGTAATGTTACAAATGATGTGATAAAAGTCCTCATTGGCCGTGCGATCATGTTTGATGATAAAATATACTTGTCCAAAAAACAATCTCGGCATATTCATTTATTAATTGAAAAAGTATTAATTTATTAAAGGCTTTTAATTATCTACGTCGACCTGATCTTTGTTTTATAATATGTGATAAACCCTTAGTATAGTTTTAAAAAATTGAGATGCTTTTAGAATAATGATGATGATCATCATGTTTAATGAGATCTAAAAAATTAATTTAGAAAGCTTAAAACTAAAATAGTTTTCAATGCAATAGAATAATTGGATTACTAAATTGGGGATTAGTGAATTGGGATAGATTGTGAATACGGATCGTTGCTTGCTCATTGGATGAGGATGATTGATCTCATGATCATTTGTGTGGAGACACTAAAAGCAAGTATGTAGGTGCTTATTAGAGAATAAGTTCCTTTGAGCATTGGCTCGCTAAGGAATACCTAATGGAGTTTTATTTGCTGTCGATAGGAATTCTGTAGTGATAGTAGTACAAGTAATCCTTGGACTTGAGATCATCATAGTATCTTGTGTATGATGAGTTATACTTTGACTTATTCCTTAAGACCCTTAGGGTATATCAAAGGGTATGCTTGGGTATAATAAGTTATACATGGAGATAATGTATGATCGATAAAGAATCTACCACTTCTAATAAAAAAGAGAAATGTCCTATGTGATTCGATAAATGACAACCCGGTAGTCCTTGGCGGCGAGAATGAAATTAGAAAGGAGTTTCTAATTTGCATTATTTGGAGTTGTGCATTTAAGGATCGAAATACATATAATTAAATAAAATAAGACTTGTGATAATTCCATATCTTATATTTAATTGGGACATTGTATGGTGGAAGGATTGAATTATCACGTAACTATTTACTCGAAAGGTTCTTTTATGATTAATGTTGAAATCTATATTATACGGAAAGTCGTTGATCATTTAGGGAGGCTTATCACTATTGTAGAATAAATATTATTTATTTAAATAAATTAATTGTTTAATTTATTTATTTAAATAAGATTAGAATTATTCTAATTGATTTATTCAATGGGTTTAATATGGAGAAACTAAAGGGTCACACCATAAAAGGAAGAATAATTATTTAAGAAGTTAATGGCATAATCGTAATAATATGTTAAGTATATTTAATTTAATCTATGGTGATAGAATAAATTAAATAGCTTAATATTATTATTTAATATTTTAGAAATATTAAATATAAATTAATAAGAGAGTCTTATTAATATTATTACAATTATTATTATTTTAATTTCTAAAAGAGTTTAGGAATTAATTTAATATAAGTACTCTCATTTATTTCTAATTGGATTAGGAAGGAAAATTAGTTAAAGGAGTTTAATTAATTATCCTAATAAGATTAGGGAGCTTAATTAATTAAAAAAATTTAATTAATTAAATAAAACCCAATTCCTTAATTGTTAAGGTGGGTTGCCCACATCTATAAATAAGAGAGTCTTATTATGGGTGGTATGGGTTGTTGACTTTTAACAACATCGTAATAATTCCAAGTTGTTGGGAGAGTCGCGCCTTTTCTATAGAGATAGAAAAACTAGGGGTTAGCCACAACACCCATCTTCTTGAATTTTCTTCTTCCTTGGTGGATCACCTCTAGAGCCAAAAACACTTGGGTGGCTAACGTTGATCGAAAGGAAGGAACCAAACCGGTGGATTGAGTTGAGCGAAAGGATTTGGAGGTGAACTTGTACACGAGGAAGCTTCGATCTTCAAGGGTATGATTTTATTCTTTATCTTTTCGTTTAATTAATAATTGTGCATAAAGGGTGATCGGGTATATGGTTTGTAAAAATTTTAAACTACGATTTTTACACGTTTCGCTTAATTTTTTGCAATTTGATTGCGTTCATGAATATTACAAACCTAACGGTGGTATCGAGAGCCAAACCTTTATGCGAATTATTAATTATTTTTAATTTGATATGTATATTGATATGTGTTTAGAACAATTTTATTGGGCATAATTTTATTGTATAAAATTTAATAAAAAAAAAACAGTTTTTTTATATATATATAGAACTTGGCGTGATGCGGAAGTTAGGAATTATTTTTTTAAGTTATTCATAAAACCGTTGAAATCAAAATTGCTTTCTTTTATGTTACCTAATTGTAATACGGTCGAGTTATTAGCATGATTCAAGGTTAACGAGGATTAAATGTGAATACTTAAAAAAACAAAAAAAAAAAAAAAAAAAAAAAGAAATTTTATTTTTTTTTTATATATAATATTTTGATAAAATTTGCTAAAAACAAACGTAAAAATGAAAATCCAGTAAATGAATATATACTGGTCTTTAATTTTTGAATATTTATATATAAATATATATATATATATATATATATATACGGTATATATATATATATATATATATATATATATATATATATAATATTCTTAATAATTTTATTATTAAAATAAAAATTTTATTTTAATATTAAAATAAAAAGTTTATTTTATATTAAAATATAAAGTTTATTTTAATTTTAAAATTAAATTTCATGCTAACTAATTAGAGTTGGAATTGGATTCCATGATAACTAATTGGAGTTGAAATTGGATTCTATTTTTCCTTAAATAAAGGAGTTTATTTAGATATGAAATAAGATTTCATATTATTCAAAAATAAAGGAGTTTATTTGTGAATAGGAAAGAGAATCCTAATTTCCTTAAATAAATGAGTTTATTTAGATATGAAATATGATTTCATATTATTCAAAATAAAGAGTTTATTTGTGAATAGGAAAAGAATATCAAGTGTTTCCTTTAATAATTTTTTTTTACATGGAATTGGATTAATTAATTAAAATAAAAGAGTTTATTTTAATTAAAGATTTTTTTTATTACATGGAATTGGATTCCATAATTAATTAAAATAAAAGAGTTTATTTTAATTAAAGATTTTTTTTTATATATATGAATTTAATTAATTAAAAAAAAGGAGTTTATTTTGATTAAAGATTTTGATTAAAATAAAATAGTTTATTTTATTCAAAATTAGATAAATTAAAATAAAATAGTTTTATTTTGATTTAAATTTGGATTAAAATAAAGGAGTTTATTTTGATTCAAAATTAGATTTTATCTTAACTAAATTTGCCCATTAAATGATATCAATATATATATTAAATGTTTATTATTCATGAGATGAATGTTATTTATTGATGCGTATGGTGATGTGTATGATAATAAATGGGATTGATTATGGATTTATTGACGATGTGATTGGATTTTATTTTAGTTGGATGCATGAATGTATGGGTTTTTTATTAAATGGGAATTCTGCGTACCCTCGTCTTCTCTAATTTTTCTTAATGTAAATTCTATCTCCCTCTATGTACTTCCCTTATGGCTGGCGATCAAGGTTTCTATTTATTTTAAATAGTTTTGTAATAGGAATAGTTAGAATTAATTTTGAAAAATTAGAGATCAAGGAACAAGAAAGGCGCTTGAAGACCCGTTTGTAATGGAGCAGGGTTTAAATGTAATAGTTATATTTAAATATTATTTCTTGCACCCCTAGGGTTTGACCTTTTGGTTCACTTGGTGGCTCTAGTGAACAAACTAGAATAAAAGTCCATAATCAATCAAGGGTAGAATATAGTATTCTATATATGTGCATGCTTATACTATATATATATATATATTATGCAAACATGCTTAGCATGTTCATTATATATGGCGTATTATATATATATATATATAATAATGCAGCTAGCTAAGCAAGATGAGACAAATTAATAACAAACCCTCAATTTTTATATTAAGTCTAAGCGTTCAAAGATATTTGGAATATCGAGCGTAAGCCTTCTAGCATGATAAAATTAATAGAGTATTAAATATTTAATATGAGTTTGTTGTGTCACCACAAGGCAAGTATTAAGTATTTAAGATGTTAATTTATCACATTTGATGCTTATAAAGAAAATTGAACAATATTGTTTTGTTGTGTCACCACAAGGATGATATTTTTCTTTTTGAATATATGGAGTGCTAGAGTCGGACTTAACTTGGATAATTTTGATTGGATGTGCCACCACTTGATCAAAATAATCTAAGAGGCAAAATAAAAGGAGTTGCATAGTTGATGTAATTGACAAAAGTTGTCTACCTATTTATTTATATATAGTTTGTTGTGTCACCACAAGGCTATATACATTTGAAATGGGATCCTTATTCTCACTAGTAAATCTTTAATTAGATTTTGCTTAGAACTATATAAGTGAGGTAATATAGTTTGAAGAAAATAGTGGGAGATACCAATTTAAAACAAGACCTAAATTATTTTGGTAATTAATAAAAGAATGTATGTTAAAATGTTGTTAATTACAAATTCATTTCTGAAATTTTACAATGTCTAAAATTACTATCCTTTGCGAAGCATATTAGATGCTAAATTAACGGACCAAATTAAGCGGATTGGTTAAGGAATTTGAGAATAGTTCTCATGGTGAAAAGCTATCTTATGTCCTTATATCGCCTATCCTGCAATGGTTTAGAACAATGCCTCTGAGGAAGACATTGCTACTTTTAGAAAGTGGCGAGATGATGCACTGATTGGCTCGATGCATCATGCTCGCATCCATGAGTACTTGAGCTTGGCGTCGACGTGAAACTATGGATGCTCTACTATATTCTGCACATCAAGTAGTTGATGGTGAGGAAAATAGGGCTGATAGATATCGAGATATCTAAGGAGCTCTTAGATCTAGAATGGCCAATGGCACTATAAATGCAGCAAAAAGTTCTTAACATAATCAATTTGATTGATCAATTAGGACAAATGGTTTTGTCATGGATGGGGAGTTGAGCCAAGATTTGATCTTGCACTCACTCCGGACTCCTTTCACAATTGTTGTGAATTTTTCATATGAACAAGCTAGATATCGACCTTTGTTGATTTGCTTAACATGTTGAAAAATGTTGAGAGTCACTTTCAACCAAGAAAGACCATGTCTTCTTGGTAGGGGCCAAAGGATCTTACGAAAGAAGAGCGATTCAAAGAAGGTAAATGAAAAGGCAAAACAAAGGATAATAAGAACAAAAGCGATACGGATAGCAAAGGTTTTGCTTCCACTACAATAAGCTTTGGACCTTTGGAAAAGAAAGCTGCGAGAAGCATCTTGCGAGAGGCTAACAAAGAAGCTTAGTGAAGTTTGGTTACAAATACAATTTTGTTCATGATTGAAATAAATTTTTTCTTTAAGTCGAGGTTCTACTTGGGTATTGGATCTGAGCTTTGGTTATCATAAATATAGATTTATGAAGGGACCAAGCAGTAGAAAGCTAAACAAATATAAGTAATCTATGTGTGGAAAATGAAGCAAAGGTTCTTTGCATTAGCCATAGAAACTTATAGTTTAGCAATGCTACTACGGGCAAATCTATTAAGTCGATAAGTTGTTATTGTATTCCAATTCTTGTTAAAAATATTATTTCCATTTTATTGTTGGATGATGAAATCTTTGGTATTATAATTAAGAACAATTGTTGTTCTATTTATAATAATAATGTTTTGTATAAATGGAATATTACTTAATAAATTTTGTATACTTGACTTACGTGAAAATATATTTTGCAAATTGAACAAACTAGTATAAGAAAAGGAGATGATCATTCAAAGAGTTGAATGTGTGTATTTCTTTGAAATACAAGTGTGAATTATTTGAAAGGTTCAAAGAATTGAAAGTGAAACAAATTGGCAAAGTATTAAGATTCTTTGATTAGATCGAGGAATAAATACTTGTGCGATAAGTTTCTAGATCATCTCAAATGGTTTTCTCATAATGGACGCCTCACGATCGTGATAATTGATTGATGTATCGAATGAAAAAAAAATCGTACCTTGTTGGACATGGTGCGGTCCATAATGATTTTCTGAGCATTCGGTATCCCTACGGGATAATGTCCTAGAAATAATTGCATATCTACGAAAAGGTAACCTCAAAATCCATTTGAAGACTCCATAAAAGTTATGGACGGGGAGGATTCTAATCTTAAGTATGTTAAGATAAGGGTTGTCGACTTATGTGAAAAGGTTTCAAAAGGATAAGCTTGGGACAAGATTTGACAAGTGTCTGATTTGTGGGACATCCTAAAGTAAGTTTAGGGTATATGTTCTATAATTCTACTTAGCAAAAGGTGTTTGTTATGAAACATGGCGCCTTCTAAGATAAAGGTGTTTATCATTGAAGAAGGGCTTTAGGGAGGATAATAGATCTTGAAAAGTTCAAGAACCACAAAAACACTATAAGTCAAATAAGAGGAACATGTAGATAGACCTATTGTACTGTGCAAGATCATAAATCGGAATAAATCCGGAAGATACTGGGAGGTAAGATACCTAGGAGATATGGATTCATCATGGATGATGATGATGATGAGGTAAGTGTTGCATCATAGAAGATGATGATCGAGTTACATTACGATGAGGTAAGAGTTCTAGTGAACCTAGTGTATACAAAAGGGTCGATGGAGCGTCGTGACATTCCTAATATTATATGTTGATATACTACGGAAAGGAATGACATACCAATGCTACAATCGGTAAAGATAAAGTTGTCTAAACATTCCTCCATGAATGATTTTGGAAGAGTATCTTAATTGGGGATATAAATCTATATAGATAGATTTAAGAGGATGCTTTCGACTTAACCTTGAGAGCGATATATTCATTTGATGCTAAAGTCGTTTAGCATGGCAAACTCAAGAGATGTCTCATGTCGATGAGCTATGGAGTGTATCTCTCTTAATAGTCCCCATAGACTCCACGAAAGAGAGATCGCATGAGTGTGATCATGTATCTGATGAAATGTCACGAGACACGATGTTGATCGGTCGTATTATGGAGAAGTTCACTATGAGTCGGTGAAAAACATCTTAAAGTTCTTAACCAAGCACTAAGGATGTGATCATATTCATGGTGGGTCCGAATTAAAACTAGAGGGCTTTACAGACTCAAGTTTTCGAGACGGAGACCAAGATAATGAGAAAATCCACTTTAAGGTAAAATGTTACCTTGAGCGGTGGTGTAGTGAATTGGAAAGGTTCCAAACAATGAAAGAGTTCTTTGGTTTAGTGATAAAGACAAAGTATATAGCTATAAAAAAGGTGCAAGTTGATTGTTTGGATTAAAAGTTCATTTACTGAACTAGGAATAGTTCTAAGTCTCATCTTGGATCTAAACATGTGTTGTGGCACTTTTCATTTGATTATTAGAATCATTGAAAGATGGGAAATCACTATAGAGATAGTGGACTCTCATGAACAACATTACATATCCATTAACTAAAGCTTATCCAATGACGGGATAATCGTACTTAGAGAAGAAGAGTATAAGATACCATGGCGATTGGCTTTAGTGCAAGTGGGAGATTGAAAGTAGTATGCACACAAGCCCGATCATGTTTGATGATAAAGCATATACTTTGTAACAATCTTATTCATTTATTAATAAAAAGTATTAATTTATTAAAGGCTTTTAATTATCTACATGATCTTTGTTTTATAATATGTGATAAACCCATAGTTTTAAGCAATGCTTTTAGAATAATGATGATGATCATTCTAATGAGATCTAAATTCTTAGAAAGCTTAAAACTAAAATAGTTCCCAATCGTTGGATTACTAAATTGGGGATTAGTGAATCCGGATAGATTAGTACATCGTTGCTTCTTTCATTGGATGAGGATGATTGATCTCATGATCATTTGTGTGGACACTAAAAGCGAAGTATGTAGGTGCTTATTAGAGAATAAGTTCTTTGAGCATTGGCTCGCTAAGGAATACCTAATGGAGTTTTATTTGCTGTCGATAGGAATTCTGTAGTGATAGTAGTACAAGTAATCCTTGGACTTGAGATCATCATAGTATCTTGTGTATGATGAGTTATACTTTGACTTATTCCTTAAGACCCTTAGGGTATATCAAAGGGTATGCTTGGGTATAATAAGTTATACATGGAGATAATGTATGATCGATAAAGAATCTACCACTTCTAATAAAAAGAGAAATGTCTATGTGATTAGATAAATGACAACCCAGTGAGTCCTTGGTTAAAGCATAATGAAATTAGAAAGGAGTTTCTAATTTGCATTATTTGAGTTGTGCATTTAAGGATCGAAATACATATAATTAAATAAAATAAGACTTGTGGTAATTCCATGTCTTATATTTAATTGGGACATTGTATGGTGGAAGGATTGAATTGTACGGTAACTATTTACTCAAAGGTTCTTTAATGATTAATGTTGAAATCTATATTATACGGAAAGTCGTTGATGCTAGGAGGCTTATCCTATTGTAGAATAAATATTATTTATTTAAATAAATTAATTGTTTAATTTATTTATTTAAATAAGATTAGAATTATTCTAATTGATTTATTCACAATAGGTTTAATATGGAGAACCTAAAGGTCACACCATAAAAGGAAGAATAATTATTTAAGAAGTTAATGGCATAATCGTAATAATATGTTAAGTATATTTAATTTAATCTATGGTGATAGAATAAATTAAATAGCTTAATATTATTATTTAATATTTTAGAAATATTAAATATAAATTAATAAGAGGAGTCTTATTAATATTATTACAATTATTATTATTTTAATTCTAAAAGAGTTTAGGAATTAATTTAATATAAGTACTCTCATTTATTTCTAATTGGATTAGGAAGGAAAATTAGTTAAAGGAGTTTAATTAATTATCCTAATAAGATTAGGGAGCTTAATTAATTAAAAGAATTTAATTAAAAATAAAACCCAATTCCTTAATTGTTAAGGTGGGTTGCCCACATCTATAAATAAGAGAGTCTTATTATGGGTGGTATGGGTTGTTGACTTTTAACAAAGCACGTAATAATTCCAAGTTGTTGGAGTATGCCTTTTTTCTATAGAGATAGAAAACTAGGGTTAGCCACAACACCCATCTTCTTGAATTTTCTTCTTCCTTGGTGGATCACCTCTCAGAGGCCAAACACTTGGGTGGCTAACGTTGATCGAAAGGAAGGAACCAAACCCGGTGGATTCAAGTTGAACGCGAAAGGATTTGGAGGTGAACTTGTACACGAGGAAGCTTCGATCTTCAAGGGTATGATTTTATTCTTTATCTTTTCGTTTAATTAATAATTGTGCATAAAGGGTGATCGGGTATATGGTTTGTAAAAATTTTAAACTCGATTTTTCCGCTTAATTTTGCAATTTGATTGCGTTCAAGAATATTACAAATCTAATAAAGTAATTTGATTGCGTGTGGGAAGCTTGAAGTGTCGATCGATTACGTGAATTGCCCGATGAGCTTCCACCGGGACTATCGTCGATGAAGGACATTCAACACCAGATATATCTTATCCCAGGATCGAATTTACGGGAAAATATTTCAATTGTCGAAGTATCTTCTTGTACATTTACCATTTTATCTGTGTTGAACTCGAGGACGAGTTCTTTCCAACACCGAGAGACTGAAGTAGTAGGATCCAAGGCCGATGATGTAGAGTGGTCAGACAGGTCAGACAGTTGGATGAAGATGCTAAGACTATGTTTGTTTGTAAGGATTATACTTGGCATATGACTATTAATCTCAAGTGTCTTGTTTGTTTTCAAATTTAGACTTGGGACTATTAGTCTCGGGATTATAAATTGGCTTAATAGTCTTGACATTATAATTATAATCCCGGGATTATAATCTTAGTATAAATAGTTTTGGAATTATAATCCCATAGATTATAATTCCAGGATTATAATCATTGCAAACAAACATATAGCCTAAAGGACCATGAGTTAAGGTATCAGCGCAACGGTATCGGTTGACTTCAGGGTCAGACGTTCGGTTCATGTCTTTGGGTGTGACGCCCCCAAAATAGGTATACATCACCCATCTTGAGTCGCCAAATACATGATACTGAATAAAAATACAAACTAATAATACAGCTGTCGTGTAAAATACGACAAAACATAAATTGAGAGTTTTAAAAAGAATATTGTCATCTAGATAATATCCACGCTCAAAGGAGTCCTCATTACATTTATTATCACACTATTTAACAGAATAGTGAGGACTACTAATACTATCATTTAGACCAATCACTCCATTCCCGACTAGTCCCGCCACGTTCTCATTTCCGAAGAGAGAACAATTGAAAGAAAGGGGTGAGCTCAACTAGCCCAGTAAAAAATATTATGACTAAGATAATGCAGAATAAATTATCATTAGCCTTTAACGATGGTAAACTGATAAAATACAAAAGACATCAAGTTTAACTGCAGCGGAACAAGCAATCCTTTAAAAGAGTCAAGTAGAGAATAAAATCTACTATCTTCTATGATTTAAAAAAAAATCATCAACTTAATCGCTGAGACTCAGCTTAATAAATAAACCACATCATCGAATCATCCCTGCACTACGGGCCAAGGATATTCATTAGTATCACAACCACAAATTGTCCGTGCACTACGGGCCAAGGATATTCTTGTATTCATCAATGGTCATGATCATGCCAACAACTGTCCATCAATGCACTACGGGCCAATGAGGACTTTTATCACATCATTTGTAACATTACGATCATGATTATATCGAATAATCCCTAGTCATAATCATACCAAGTCCATCTATGCACTACAGGCCACAGATGACTTTCAACATAATATAAACATGAGGATGATGACAATGATATAAGAATTCAATAAAACAAGTTCAAGAATTAATTTATCCAGGAACCAATAACGTCCAAGTTGTCAACATGATACTGCTTTATAGGGTAAAACTCAAGAATGCTCAGAAGAATATTTCCATGAAAAGATACTGGATAAAGTGCAAATATCAAGGATATTCCACTAATTTCATGGAGTATAAAAGCCAAAACTTTAACCAACTGAGTATAATAAAGAATGGAATAACAAAAAAAATCACCAGGCATGCGATAGACCGCATAGACAGGTTATTCCAACAGAATAATAAATAACGGAACTAGGTCAGGCAAAATTCGCACCGATGGGATATTCCAACATAATAATAAAGAATGGAATAACAGCAGAAATCACCATGCATGCGATAGACCGCATTTGCAAAAGTTATTCCAATGTAATAATAAATAACGGAACCGTGTCAAAGTAAATTTAAACCAAGCGGGATATTCCAAATGTAATAATAAAGAATGGAATAACAATGAAATCACCACGCATACGCGATAGATCGCATGCATGTGTTATTACAATGCAGAATAATAATTAATGGAACCAAAGTCAGCGTAGCGCGCATGTACGGATATTCCAAATGAATAATAAAGAATGGAATAATGGAAGAATTTCACCATGTATGTGGTACTCAGCATATACATAAAGTTATTCTAACATAATAATAAAGAATGGAATAACAAAAGAATTTCACCATGTATGCGGTACCAGCATAGACAAAGTTATTCCAATATAATAATAAAGAATGGAATAATGTAAGAATTTCACCAAGTATAGGGTAGCCTGTGTATACGTGTTATTCCAATGAGTAATAATAAAGAATGGAATAATGTAAGTTCTCTTCATGAATACGAAAGAAATAATACCCCTTACGAAAGTACAACAAATAATATCCCTTACCTTTGAAAGAAGAGTATTAGAGCCGGATAGAAGTAGGAATATACTTGAAGAAAACTTGCAGACTATCTTTACGCTCAAAGCTTTCTTAAACTCTAAAGAAATACGCCGAGATTACAGAAGAAGAACTCTCTCTATAGTTTCTCTCTTTAGAGTTCCAGTGAATTCATAAGAAATAATGAAGGAATGAACTTCTATTTATAGGAGAATGGGCTGAATAGTAACTAATTCATGAACGGTCCAGATTGATTTACTTTTAAACAGATTTGGTTCATATTAATTTACTATGCAAATTATTAATAAAATATTCTAATAAAACAAAATCTTTTAAATAAAATATAATATATTCTATTTATAGTCTAATAAAAAAAATAATTTTATAAAAGTATTTTGTTTTATATAAAAAGATTTTACTACGCAAAACACTATGCAAAGACTATACAAACACTATGCATAATAAAATATAATATATTCTAATTATTGTCTAATAAAACAAATAACTTTATAAAAGTATTATGTTTTATATAAAAAGATTTTACTATCTGCAAACACTATGCAGCACTATATGTAAACACTATGCATAATAAAATATAATATATTCTAATTATTATCTAATATAACAAATAACTTTATAAAAGTATTCTATTTTATATAAAAGATTTTACTATCAAAACACTACTATGCATAATAGAATATAATATATTCTATTTATAGTCTAATAAAATAAATAACTTTATAAAAGTATTTTATTTTATATAAAAAGCTTTTCTGTTTTATTACATTAATAATACTAATAAAACAAAATGTATATATATAATATATATATATATATATATATATAAACTTCCGTGACCTCATAAAAAAGACACCTCAATATATTTAACAACATTTATCATAATTATTATAATTCAATATTAATAATCACCTGTGTCGTTCCGAGGAAAGAGGGGTTTTCAATAAAGATTTCTTCTTATTCAAGCACAATTAGGTGACCAAACCTCTCCTTGGCAGAACTTCTATACATCTTTAATATTGTAAATAATAATATTAATAACTCTGTCATCTCAATTAATAATATATAAAATATCGACAATAATTTAATCAAATAACGTGAGATACTATGCAACAATTACTGAAGCAATAATTGAACAAAACTGAGTGACTTCTCACGTAAGCATCAATAATCAATACCATGTGCTACTATGCAACCATGCGTATTATTGTACTTTTACTACCGAGTAGTTCAACAGTTTTAACGGTAAAACTTCCGCCGTTATTTTCATAAAAATATTTTGATCGCTTTCAATCAAAACAATAATTCCGCTAGGGGTCCACCTATGATTGTCTTAGTCGTACGAATATTCCCTGTTAAAATGAATATTCTCCGACCAATCAAATATTATATAACAACTTGTATACTTTGCAAAATTTATAAATATTACCCACAACAATAATAGTATATCAAATCCACACCATAATATTTAAAAAATATTTCGAGAAATTTAAATCTTTATTTGTAAAATTTGGGATTTTACAATCTCTCCTCCTTATGAAATTTCGCCTTCGAAATTTACATACGTACCTGGTATTCTGAACAAATGAGGACACTTCGTCAGATTCTAACTCTTGAGGTATAACCTTTGAGTGTTGAATACGATCCTTCTTATCCAAGATTTTAACACGTATCTCCTCATACGTTAAATCTTCTACTATCTCGTCTAGTTTTAATTCAATAATGTGGTTCGGGTCGTCCACATATTTGCGTAACATCGATACGTGAAAAATGTTATGAACACGCAACATACTTGGCGGTAAAATGAGTCTATAGGCCACAAGTCCTACTCGATCGAGGATTTCAAATGGGCCAATTAAATTGAGGGTTGAAATTTACTCGTTTCTTCGATTCTTGCTTCTAGAATAACGCCTTCTTGAAAATTCTTCTTCACATTCATCAGCTCTAAGTATGTAGCTTGCACGGCTTTAACTTTATCGATTAAAGTCGATTCTACTCGTATATTCGTTATCTTCACGTGGATCTCTTGAGTCTTTAACTCTATCTTCATCATTTGTAAGTTTACTCTGAAATGGGTTTTGTGTTAACAACATCGCACTCTTCAAACGATACACGATCTTTACTCAACGTGTCAGCTACCACGTTCGCTCTTCTACAATGATATTGAATGGTATAATCGTAATCTTCAACAGCTCGAGCCAACTTCTTTGGCGCATTATACGTTCGTTTTGGTTGAAGAAATATTTAAGGGTTGAAGAAATGAGTTTTGTACTGGGGTCAATACAAAATTTAATTTCACGCTCTAGGGGTAGGCTAAGAAGTCTTCAAGAATACGTCAAGAAATTTATTAACGATAGAAATATCATTCAAAACTGTGACCCTCATCCAAGACTTGGATAACACATCACATTGATACCTATCAATTTGCCACCGTTATTCACGACGTCCCCTACGAAAAGTCTGGCTTAGGTGCATTCCACACAAGGAAGTCACCAACGAAAGGTTCGGGGCTCTTTACTTATGGCTTGATATGACAATGATTGACTTTAGTGGTTTAGTTGCTTGAATTCGTATAACAGGTTGGTTAGGAATATGAAAGCTAACAACCTTACAAAAATAATCAATTTTGGCATGATGAGTAGTTAACCAATCGATTCTTAAAATCACATCAAGGCAAGTATTTTCAAAGAGATAAGATCGACATGTTACGTGAAAGTGTCGATTTGAATCAAACAAGATTTATAAACAGTGGAGGTAACGAAGGTTTCTACTAACGAAGTTTCAATCGATAAGTCAAAGTCTAATTTCTCCGGAGTCAAATTTAAACATTGAGCGCAAGCAAGAGAGATAAAAGAATGGGTAGAACTGGTATCTAATAAGGTATAGACTTCATAAGCGTTTATGATTAACATACCCGTGATAACTTCATTCGGGTTCCTCGATAAACGCTCTCACTTAAACTACCGAATTTGACTTGCTATAGAGTACATTCCACCCTTAATTTCTTCGTCACATTCCTTATCCATGATTTGAATCATTATTCTCCGATCCATATCGAATTGGGGTTGACCGCTTTGTACAGGGTAATTCCAAATTCGATGTTGGATTCTCCCAATTGTTGTCCAAAAAGCAAAATCTATTTCATCTATTTTGGCCTTATTGGATCGGACGTCTTTTTTTACAATATCTACACATCATGCAGCTTTTATCCATGCATCATCTATTCTCCTTCGTTCAGTTGTTTCTTCTTTCATCAGAACTTTGATCATAGCATTCTCAGATTCCAGCTCTAATATCTTATACTCTGCCAAAGAGTGCTTCTGTTCAAGCATCGCACATCGGTTAACACAATTTTGAATTGTTACATCTCTTTGCTCCACGACCGCCTGTCGTTCTTCAGCCTGCTCTTCTAACTCATGAACATTATTTTGTAATTCTAGATTTATATCATAAAATTCTTCTAATAAATTCTCCTCAGGTTCCTCTTCTTCCTCTTCTTCCTTACTCTCAGCTTCAACCTCTACGACTAGCTCGAGTGCAACTATTAGTTCTTCACTCACCACATAAATATCTCTGATTTCTTCTCCGTCTGACATCACATTAACCTGGTTAGTGATTAAAGGTGTCTCAATGGTCTCATTCACTCCATTGTTAATATTTTCAGCTGCCATTTTCAAATACTGCCACAAAACAAGGGTTAATTAACATATCACATATTATCAATATACTCTGACTGACCAATTAAATATCAAATAAACTTAGGTAGGTCATACTAGTGAAGGAATTCCCCGTCTCTCCCCTCATAGTTCTTATCTCATATCTCAGCCAAGGATCATATCCCTAAGCTTTGATACCAACTGTGACGCCCCCAAAATAGGTATACATCACCCATCTTGAGTCGCCAGATACATGATACTGAATACAAATACAAACTAATAATACAGTTGTCGTGTAAAATACGACAAAATATAAATTGAGAGTTTTAAAAAGAATATTGTCATCTAGACAATATCCACACTCAAAGGAGTCCTCATTACATTTATTGTCACACTATTTAACAGAATAGTGAGGACTATTAATACTATCATCTAGACCGTAGTCACTCGCTTTCCGACTAGTCCCATTTGCCACGTTCTCATTTCTCAAGAGAACGGTGAAAGAAAGGGGTGAGCTCAACTAGCCCAATAAGAAATATTATGACTAAGATAATGCAGAATAAATTATCATTAGCCTTCAACAATGGTAAACTGATAAAATACAAAAGACATCAAGTTTAACTGCAGCGGAACAAGCAATCCATTAAAAGAGTCAAGTAGAGAATAAAATCTACTATCTTCTATGATTTAAAAAAAATTCATCAACTTAATCGCCGAGACTCAGCTTAATAAATAAACCACATCATCGAATCAACTCTGCACTACTGGCCAAGGATATTCATTAGTATCACAACCACAAATTGTCCATGCACTACGGGCCAAGGATTTTCGTGTATTCATCAATGGTCATGATCATGCCAACAACTGTCCATCAATGCACTAAGGGCCAATGATGATTTTTACCACATCATTTGTAACATTATTGTCATGATTATAACGAATAATCCCTGGTCATAATCATACCAAGTCCATCTATGCACTGCAGGCCACAGATGACTTTCAACACAATATAAACATGAGGATGATAACAATGATATAAGAATTCAATAAAACAAGTTCAAGAATTAATTTATCCAGGAACCAATAACGTTCAAATTGTCAACATGATACTGCTTTGTGGGGTAAAACTCAAGAATGCTCAGAAGAATATTTCCATGAAAAGATACTGGATGAAGAGCAAATATCAAAGATATTCCACTAATTTCATGGAGTATAAAAGCCAAAACTTTAACCAACTGAGTATAATAAAGAATGGAATAACAAAAAATCACCGAGCATGCGATCGATCGCATGCATAAAGTTATTCCAATGCAGAATAATAAATAACGGAACCGAAGTGAGTGAAATAAATTCGCAAGCGAGGATATTCCAACATAATAATAAAGAATGGAATAATGGCAGAAATCACCATGCATGCGATAGGCCGCATGCATAAAAGTTATTCCAACAGAATAATAAATAACGGAACTAGGTCGAGACAAAATTACAACAGAAGACAGGATATTCCAACAGAATAATAAAGAATGGAATAACAATAGAAATCACCATGCATGCGATAGACCACACAGACAGGTTATTCCAACAGAATAATATTTAATGAAACCGGTAGCGTGAACGCGTAGGCAGGATATTCCAATGAGAATAATAAAGAATGGAATAATGAAGAATTTCACCATGTATGCGGTACTTAGATATACAAAAGTTATTCAACATAATAATAAAGAATGGAATAATGAAGAATTTCACCATGTATGCGGTACTCAAGATAGACAAAGTTATTCAATATAATAATAAAGAATGGAATAATGTAAGAAGAATTTCACCAAGTATAGGGTAGCTCAGCAGATATCTGAGTTATTCCAATGAGAATAATAAAGAATGGAATAAATGAAGTTCTCTTCATGAATACGAAAGAAATAATACCCCTTACGAGTACAACAAATAATATCTCTTACCTTTGAAAGAAGAGTATTAAGACCGGGTAGAAGGAATATACTTGAAGAAAACTTGCATGTGAGACCCCAGGATTTTATCAATAAAGATTTAAATTTTGTCAAAATAATTTTTTAATATTATGGTGTGAATTTGAGATAATATTATAGTTGTGGGTAGTATTTATAAATTTTGCAAAAGTATGCAAGTGGTTATATTATATTCGATTGGTCTGGGAATATTAGGTTTAGCGGGGAATATTCGTATAACTACTCAATCATTGGTGGACCCACAATGTAATTATTATCGGATGACCGAGAAAGCGACAAAAATATTTTATTGAAATAAACGGCGGAAGTTTTACTTGTGGTTCTTGTTGAACTACTCGGTAGTAAAAGAAATAAGAATATCGTGTGGTTGCATAGTAGCACACCAGTATTGATTATTGATGCTTATGTGAGAAGTCACTCGGTTTGATTCCATTATTGTCGATTAATAATATGAATTATTATAAGCGATAATGGACGTTTTGTTTTATTCGTATTATTAACGTAATAAAAGCAGAAACATCTTTTATATAAAATAGAATACTTTATTAAAGTTATTCTATAAATAGAATATATTATATTTTATTATGCATAGTATTGCATAGTGTTTTTGCATAGTGTTTTGCATAGTATTGCATAGTGTTTGCATAGTAAAATGTTTTTATATAAATAGAATATATTATATTTTATTTAAAAGATTTTTCTTTAAATATGGACCGTCAGATTAAAGTAAATCAATCTGGACCGTTCATGGATTAATTCTTATGCATTCCATTTTCCTATAAATAGAAGCTCATTCCTTCATTATTTTCTTACTTAATTCATTGAAACTCTAGAGAGAAATTATAGAGAGAAAATTATAGAAAGAAGAAGAGTATCTCGCTACTTCACTATTTCTATATTAGGTTCTTTTACGGTAAGGGTGTTATTCTTTCTTCTTGAAGAGAACTTACATTATTCCATTCATTATTATTACATTGGAATAACTTTTGTAAAAGTGGCATACCCTATACATAACTTTGTATATACGGCAGATACCCTATACTTGGTGAAATCCTTATGTTATTCCATTGCTTATTATTACTCGTTGGAATAACTTTGTATCGCTTGGTTTACCCTATACTTGGTGACATTCTTCTATTATTTCGTTGGAACATCACATGCATGTGTTTTACAGGACACTGGTTCCGTCTTTATTATTCTCGTTGGAACATCCCATGCGTGTGTTTTACAGGACTGGGTTTAAATCTTTATTATTATTCGTTGGAATATCCTATCGTGTGTTTTACACCGGATCTGGTTCCATCTTTATTATTCTATTGGAACATCCCGCTTGCGGTGTGAATTTCACCGACCGGTTCCGTTATTATTATTTGTTGGAATAACTTTTGTCTATGCTAAGTACCGCATGCATGGTGATTTCTTTTGTTATTCCATTCTTTATTATACCCGGTTGGTTAAAACTTTGACTTCTATACTCCATGAAATTAGTAGAATATCCTTGATATTTGCGTTTCATCCAAAGATATCTTTTCATGGAAATATTCTTACGATCATTCTTGAATTTTACTCTACAAAACAAAGTATCTTGTTAACAATTTGGACGTTATTAATTCTCGGATAAAATAATTCTTGAACTTGTTTTATTGAATTATTATGTCATCATCATCATCCTCATGATATATTATGTTATCTTTGGCTTACGTGCATAGATGAACTTAGTATGATTATGACTGAGGATCATTCGGTATAATCATGACTTGATATAAATGATGTGACAAAAGTCCTCAAAGTGGCTCAGTAATGCGTTGATGGATAGTTTTTGGTATGATTATGACTGGGGTGATTTAAGTATAGTCATGACCATTGATAATTTGATGAAAATCCTTGACCATGGTACAGGATGATTAGATGTGGTGGTTTATTTATTAAGTGAGTCTCAAATGATAAAAATTGATGAAAACCTTTTAAAACCTAAAAGATAGTAGACTTTATTCTCTACTTGACTCTTTTAATGGATTCATATTCCGGCTGCAGCTTAAACCATGGTTTGTCTATTGTATTTTATCGGTTTAACATCGTTGAAGGCTAATGATAATTTATTACGCATTATCTTAGTCATAATATTTCTTATTGGGCTAGTTGAGCTCACCCTTTCTTTCTTGTTCTCTTGTGAAATGAGAACATAATTTGGGACGTAGTCGGAACGGAGTAATGGTCGAGAGGATAGCATTAGTAGTCCTCACTATTACGTGAAATAGTGTGATAATAGTTGTAATGAGGACTCCTTTTGAGTTTGTATAATATCTAGTAGACAATATTTGTATTCAAACTCATGGTTTATGTCGTATTGCATACACGGCAGTTATATTAGTAAGTTGTATTTGAATTTATGTACCGTAAGTGGCGACCCAAGATGGGTGACGTATACCTAATTTTGGAGAAGTCACGGTTGGTATCGAGCTTAGGATATGATCCCGCTAAGAGGTGAGAATAGTACTAGGAGGGAGAGCGGGGAATACCTTCGCTAGAATGACCTACCTAAGTTTATGTGCTATTTTATTGGTCATCGAGAGTATAGTGATAATATGTTGCATGTTAATTAACCCTTGTTTTGTGACGGTGTTTGTATTTAGATGTTGTGAATAGGGCTCGGTTATTGGAGTAGCGATAATGAGTCACCAACCAAAAGGTAATGAGCAACAACACGATAATAATCATACCTGGTGGCAAGCGGTCATGAACAATGATAACCATCGTGGGGAAATTATCATGTCAAGAATGGTAACCATTTCAAATTGGTAATCATGGCCAAGATAATAAGAATGGACATTTCAAGAAGAGAGGGTTCAACAATGGCGTGAAGGCGCTTCAAGATCAAGACCCGTTTCAAAGGAAGAAGAACGACCACCGGTCGTATGTTTCAAATGCGATGAGGAGGGACACATCCGTCCAAACCTATGACGCAAAGAATCCAAAGTTTGTTTTAATTGCGGAAGAAGGTCATTTAGCTCGATTTTATCGTATGGTGAAGTGAGTCCAAGTGGGGACGGTGGCACCAAAGGCGGATATCTGGACAAAACAAAGTCGGTGGTTTCATGAAGAACGTTTTTCATGACTTCTTAAAAGCAAGTGACTCGAGCGAAGTTAGCATACGCAGGTTAGTTAATTATAAATTCTTGCGAAGTCTATACCTTATTAGAATCTGGTTCTACCCATTCTTTTATCTCTCTTGCTTTGCGTTCAACGTTTAAATTTGACTCAGGAGAAATTAGAATTTGATTTATCTATTGAAACTTCGTTGGGAGAAACCTTCGTTACCTCCAACTGTTTATTAATCTTGTTGTTTCAAATAAACACTTTCGTGTTACCGTCGATATTATCTCTTTGAAAATACTTGCCTTTGAGGTAATTTTTGAAAGCGATTGATTAACTACTCATTATTCTTTTTTGCATTGTAAGGTTGTTAGCTTTCATATTCCTAACTTGACTGTTATACTGAATTCAAAGTAACCAAATCCTAAAGTTAATCTTTGTTATATCATTTTTATAAGTAAAGAGCCCCGATCCTTTCGTTGTTGACTTCCTTGTGTGGAATGCACCGCCGGACTTTTCAGTAGGCGACGTCGTGGATGAAGATGGCAAGTTAATAGGTATCATTGTGAGGTGTTATCTGTGTTAAGGGATGTAAGTCACAGTTGGTATTAATGTGACGTCTTATCCAAGTCTTGACGAGAGTAATAGATTTTGAATGATATTTCTATCATTAATAAATTTCTTGGCGTATTCTTGAAGACTTCTTAGCCTACCCTAGAGCGTGAAATCGAATTTTGTATTGACCCCAAGACAAAAAACCCATTTCTTAAACCCTCAAATATTTCTTCAACTAAAAGGATCTGCATTTACGTGGTTTATGATGAAAGTCATAATAAAAGCATTGGAATAATGAAAATCATGGGTATTCGTGGTATTAGTAAGTTTTATGATGAGTTATGTTGGTTAGTATGTAAAAACATGAAAGTTTCTTAGAAATCACAAAGAGTTGAAAATCGATTTTGGTGAAAAGCGTAACATGAAATTCAATTGACCATATCTCCTATTATATTTTGAATTTTTGAGTATGGTCAAGTTCTAGAGTTAGATCTATGAGTTACCTAACTAATCCAAGTGGAATTACTGGAAAAGGTGTTGTAGATTTTTGTGTGGACTGATTTTTAGCAAATGAGGCCAAAGCTGTAAATTTCAAAAATGCTACGCCCAGAAACTTTAAGGGACTGTTTCTGCCACTTAAATTATGAGACAAATTCTGGCCTTTTGGGACATGAAAGTATATGGTATAAAGTACCTCCTGTCCAAAAATGAGCTCATTCTCGACTTAAAATGAGCAAGTTATGACTATTTCAATATTTAGGTTTTTCCGATTTGAAAACGCTATAACCTAGGAGTTCTATAACTCCGATGACCATGAAAATTTAAACTAGAAGCTCACGTTAACATGTGTGAGGTCCTGCCAAGATTTGGGAATTTTGGAGTTAAACTTGAGGTAGCTAATTTCTTAAGGAATTTATTAGAAATTGATTTTTGAAAAATAGTAAATAAATTTTAAAAATTAGAGAAAATATATTTTCATCATGGGACTATATTATGCTAAATTCCAGAAAAGAAATATTTTTGGGACTGATTTGATATTTTTCATGAAAATAGTTTAGTTACGAACATATGAGTTAAATATGTTATGTGAAGTAACAAAGTTGAAAATAGGATTTTATGGCTAGAGAATCCTATATAGAGTATATGCATATTTTTTGAGAGATTTGATAATTGGTGATGATATCTTATGAGTATGACATTTTTGAATGATTAAATGCATTATATGGTAAAGTGTAAACAATTAAGATAAATTGTTTATAAATTTAAGAAGTGATTAAAATATTGTTATAATATTAATGTTATTAGATTATGAGATTATTAAATGATTGATAACATGGGAATATTCTTGAATCTGGATAAATTATATTATAAATGTTTAATATTTATCCTTTATCTCATTTGATTGATTCTTTATATCATTATCCTCGTGTTTATATTACGTTGAAAGTCATACGTTGGCTGTAGTGCATAGATGGACTTGGTATGATTATGACCGTGGATTGTTTAAGCATAATCATAACAGTAATTGAAAAACACAATTATCTTTGGCCGTAGTGCATGGATAATTTGTGGTCGTGATACTTAATGAATATCCTCGGCCCGTAGTGCGGGGATGATTCGATGATGTGGATTAATTATTGAAATTTGAGTCTCAAAGAATGAAATATTAATTCATGGATGCGTTCAAAGTCATACGTGGCTTACGTGCATAGATGGACTTGGTATGATTATGACCGAGGATTGTTCGGTATAATCATAATCAGTAATTGAAAACACAATTATCTTTGGTAGTAGTGCATGGATAATTTGTGGTCGTGATACTAATGAATATCCTCGGCACGTAGTGCGGGGATGATTCGATGATGTGGATTAATTATTGAGTTGAGTCTCAAAGAATGAAATATTAATTCATGGATGCGTTCAAAGTCATCATGGCTTACGTGCATAGATGGACTTGGTATGATTATGACCGTGGATTGTTCGGTATAATCATGGTAGTCAGATTGAAAACACGAATATCCTTAGCCAAGAGTGCATGGATAATTCATGGTTGTGATACTATTGTCGAGTCTCGATGATATTATTGGTTTTACGAGTTATATATCTTTGGCCCAGTAAGTGCAAAAAGATGAATTGTTAATAAATATCTTTGGCATGTAGTGCAAAGATGAATTGTTAATGAATATCTTTGGCCGGATTGCAAAGATGAATTTAATGTTTTCAACGATAAAGGTATTCAAGGTATCCTCACCTCTTTATCATATCAGTATCGTACCTAATTTTCGGGCGAAATTCCATAAGGAGAGGAGATTGTGAGACCCCAGATTTTATCAATAAAGATTTAAATTTTGTCAAAATAATTTTTAATATTATGGTGTGAATTTGAGATAATATTATAGTTGTGGGTAGTATTTATAAATTTTGCAAAGTATGCACAGTGAATTTATATTATATTCGATTGGTGGGGAATATTCCGGTTTAGCAGGGAATATTCGTCATAACTACTCAATCATTGGTGGATCCCTAATGTAATTATTGTCGGATCGAGAAAACGACAAAAATATTTTATTGAAATAACGGCGGAAGTTTTCTTTCGTGGTTCTTGTTGAACTACTTTCGGTAGTAAAAAAGTACGATGTCGTGTGGTTGCATAGTAGCACACGGTATTGATTATTGATGCTTATGTGAGAAGTCACTCAGTTTGATTCCATTATTGTCGATTAATAATATGAATTATTATAGCGATAATGACGTTTTTTTTTATTCGTATTATTAACGTAATAAAAGCGAAACATCTTTTATATAAAATAGAATACTTTATTAAAGTTATTCTATAAATAGAATATATTATATTTTATTATGCATAGTGTTGCATAGTGTTTTTGCATAGTGTTTTTTGCATAGTATTGCATAGTGTTTGCATAGTAAAATGTTTTTATATAAATAGAATATATTATATTTTATTTAAAAGATTTTTCTTTAAATATAATCAGTCGATTAAAGTAAATCAATCTGGACCGTTCATGGATTAGTTCTTATGCATTCCATTTTCCTATAAATAGAAGCTCATTCCTTCATTATTTTCTTACGAATTCATTGAAACTCTAGAGAGAGAAATTATAGAGAGAGAAAATTATAGAAAGAAGAAGAGTATTCTGCTACTTCACTATTTCTATATTCAGTTCTTTTACGGTAAGGGGTGTTATTCTTTCTTCTTGAAGAGAACTTCTGTTATTCCATTCATTATTATTACATTGGAATAACTTTGTAAAAGTGGCATACCCTATACATAACCTCAGATACGCAGATACCCTATACTTGGTGAAATCCTTATGTTATTCCATTGCTTATTATTCATTGGAATAACTTTGTATCATGATTTACCTATACTTGGTGACATTCTTCTATTATTACGTTGGAACATCACATGCATGTGTTTTACAGGACTGGTTAAAATCTTTATTATTCTCGTTGGAACATCATGCGTGTGTTTTACACCGGACTGGTTTAAATCTTTATTATTACATTGGAATATCTATCGTGTTTTTTACGGATCCGGTTCCATCTTTATTATTCTATTGGAACATCCGCTTGCGGTGTGAATTTCACGACACGGTCCGTTATTATTATTCATTGGAATAACTATCATGTCGAAGTATCGCATGCATGGTGATTTCTTTTATTATTCCATTCTTTATTATACCCAGTTAGTTAAAACTTTGACTTATACTCCATGAAATTAGTAGAATATCCTTGATATTTGCGTTTCATCCAAAGATATCTTTTCATGGAAATATTCTTCGATCATTCTTGAATTTTACTCTACAAAACAAAGATCTTGTTAACAATTTGGGCGTTACTTAATTCTCGGATAAAATAATTCTTGAACTTGTTTTATTGAATTATTATGTCATTGTCATCATCCTCATGATATATTATGTTATCTTTGGCTTACGTGCATAGATGAACTTAGTATGATTATGACCGAGGGATCATTCGGTATAATCATGACTTGATATAAATGATGTGACAAAAGTCCTCGATTGTCATAATGCGTTGATGGATAGTTTTGGTATGATTATGACGAGGGGTGATTTATAGTATAGTCATGACCATTGATAATTTGATGAAAATCCTTGACCATAGTGCAGGGATGATTAGATGTGGTGGTTTATTTATTGTTGAGTCTCAATGATAAAAATTGATGAAAACCTTTTAAAACCTAAAAGATAGTAGACTTTATTCTCTACTTGACTCTTTTAATGGATTGCATATTCAAACGCAGATTAAACCTGGTTGTCTATTGTATTTTATCGGTTTAACATTGTTGAAGGCTAATGATAATTTATTCGCATTATCTTAGTCATAATATTTCTTCTTTGGGCTAGTTGAGCTCACCCTTTCTTTCTTTGTTCTCTTGAGGAAATGAGAACATAGGCATTTGGGACGAGTCGGGGAGCGGAGTAATGGTCCGGAGGATAGCATTAGTAGTCCTCACTATTACGTGAAATAGTGTGATAATAGTTGTAATGAGGACTCCTTTTGAGTTTGTATAATATCTAGTAGACAATATTTGTATTCAAACTCACGGTTTATGTCGTATTATACTGTGGCAGTTATATTAGTAAGTTGTATTTGAATTTATGTACCGTAAGTGGCGACCCAAGATGGGTGGCGTATACCTAATTTTGGGGGCGCCACATTGCACTATCTTCTACGTTCAAAGCTTTCTTAAACTCTAAAGAAATACGCTTCGAGATTACGAAGAAGAACTCTCTCTATAGTTTCTCTCTAGAGTTTTGATGAATTCGTAAGAAATAATGAAGGAATGAACTTCTTATTTATAGGAGAATGGGTGAATAGTAACTAATTCATGAACGGTCAGATTGATTTACTTTTAAGCGAGACTATCCATATTGATTTACAATGCAAAGTATTAATAAAATATTCTAATAAAACAAAATCTTTTAAATAAAATATAATATATTCTATTTATAGTCTAATAAAAAAATAACTTTATAAAAGTATTACATTTTTTTATATAAAAGATTTTACTATGCAAAACATTATCGAGGCATTATGCAAACAATATGCATAATAAAATATAATATATTCTAATTATTGTCTAATAAAACAAATAACTTTATAAAAGTATTATGTTTTATATAAAAAGATTTTACTATGCAAACACTATGCAGAGCACTATGCAAACACACTATGCATAATAAAATATAATATATTCTAATTATTATCTAATAAAACAAATAACTTTATAAAAGTATTTTGTTTTATATAAAAAGATTTTACTATCAAAACACTATCATAATAGAATATAATATATTCTATTTATAGTCTAATAAAATAAATAACTTTATAAAAGTATTCTATTTTATATAAAAAGCTTTTTTACATTTTATTACATTAATAATACTAATAAAATAAAATTTATATATATATATATATATATATATATATATATATAAACTTAGTGACCTCATAAAAGACACCTCAATATATTTAACAACATTTATCATCATTATTATAATTCACAATATTAATCGGACTGTGTCGTTTCCGGAAAGAGGGCTTTCCAATAAAGATTTCTCCTTATTAGCGCCTGATTAGGTGACCAAACCTCTCCTTGGCGTAACTTACTATACATCGTTAATATTGCAAATAATAATATTAATAACTCTGTCATCTCAATTATTGATTTAATAATATATAAAATATCGACAATAATTTAATCAAATAACGTGAGATCTTATGCAACAATTCATTGAAGCAATAATTGAACAAAAGCGAGTGACTTCTCACGTAAGCATCGATAATCAATATCATGTGCTCTTATGCAACCACAGCGATTATTGTACTTTTACTACTAGAGTAGTTCAACAGGTTTTAACGGTTAAACTTTCGTCGTTATTTTCATAAAAATATTTTGGTCGCTTTTCTCAATCAAATAATAATAATTCCGTTGTGGGGTCCACCTATGATTGTGTAAATCGTCACGAATATTTCTGTTAAAAGCGAATATTCCCACCAATCGAATATTATATAACAACTTGCATACTTTGCAAAATTTATAAATATTACCCACAACTACAACATTATATCAAATCCTCACCATAATATTTAAAAAATATTTCGAGAAATTTAAATCTTTATTCGTAAAATTTGGGATTTTACATTAGGGTCGGAAGTTCGGCTTCAGATGGCATCATGACTTCGGGTATGACGAACTTCTTCAGGAATGGCATCATAACTTCGGAAGTCGATGGACTGACTTTATTTTATTATTATTATTATTATTATTATTATTATTATTATTATTATTATTATTATTATTATTATTATTATTACTTTATAGTAATAGTATTTTATTAGGTAGTAAATCTTTTATAATAAGTTGTTACTTGTTAAGATTTTATTTCCGTATTTTTAGTAACTTTGTTAGGAATTTTATTTTCGTATCTCTAAGAAGATTCTAGAGTGACTTGGAGAGAAAGTTTTTGTTAGCTATAAAAACCCGACTTGTGGGTTGAATTTAATAATTTTGATTTTGATAAATATAAACTCAAATATTAGAGAAATTTCTCTGTGTTTTTCGGTGAATCTCTTGTGAATTTATTTGTTACTTAACCCGCAAAATAATCGTTATTCCGTTCGATGTCAGAGGGGAGTTAAATTTTGTTTTAACTTGACGAGTTCCAATTTATAAAAGATTAACCGAGTATAGTGATCAAATCGATTTTCTAAGAGTCCAAATAAATTTTTCGAGCATTTATAATAGATGAGTTATTTAACTGTAGCCTTAATTAATCAAAGTCGAGCTAATCTCGATTCTTTTATTATTATTATTAAATTTGAATCGAGTCAAATTAAAATTTATTGTGCAAGAATTTGGTTTGGTTTGATTTGGTTACAACCCTATAATTATAATTAACAAAATGATGTGAATACTCATTCATTCTTTTGGAATGATTCTTAAATTTACATTACAAAGAGCTGAAAAGAAGAAAAACAAATAAATATTTAGACAAATTGATATATATATATATATATATATATATATATATATATATATATATATATATATATATATATATGGGATTTCATCCACAAGTTTGTGGAAAGCAACCCATTTTGACGCATTAAAATTTCATTTGAAGTAAAAAAAAAATTAACGAGGCCAAAAAAGAGGTTCTTTCACGTTAACCTTTTTTGCTCTAGCAAAATTTCAATGAGATCAAAAAAGAGTTGTTCACAACAATAGATTCTTGTGGATTTAACTCATATATATATCGCCATGGATGGAACCTCATATATATATATATATATATATATATATATATATATATATATATATATATATATATATATAACCGGCCAGTTGCCTTGAGATCACTATTCCAGTAATCAATATATATGTCAACCGTGGATCAATTAAATGAAAGGTTGAAATCAAAAGTAATATATGTAGTGGCTTCTATTTTAATAAAAATCAAATTAACTTGCTACCATGGGTCCATATTGTGTGATAGCCATTTAAAAAATAAATTTATTTTTATTATATATAACTTGCAGCGATTTGGTCATATTTTTTTTTTATAATGTGGGCCCATATTTAAGAAATAGAATAATAAAAATAAAATTTATTTTTTTTATATACCAACCGCTACAACTTGTAGCGGCTTGGTCATAATTTTTTTTTGCCATCCGTTGTCCCACTTTGTTGGTAATAGTATTAATTAAATGAGAATTAAAAAGGCAAAAAAAAATGACAATTAATATTATATTATTATCTTTCTATCTCTCAATTTTCTTACAACGAAATGCATTAAAAAAAAATCAAACCGCTACATCTTGTAGCAGTTGATAATGGTGTTATTACTTGTCTTTTTATTAATAATACTAATATTATTAAATGAGAATTAAAAAGGCAATTAATATTAGCATTAGTAATAAAAGGTAATTAATATTAGTAATAGTAATAAAAAGGCAATTAATATTAATACTAAAAGGAAATTACTAATATTAATACGAAAAAAGGAAATTACTAATATTACTAAAAGGTAATTAATATTAGTATTAGTAATAAAAAGAAATTAATATTAGTAATAGTAATAAAAAGTCAATTACTAATATTATTACTAAAAAGGCAATTACTAATATTACTAAAAGGCAATTAATATTAGTATTAGTAACATTATTAATAATAAAAGACAATTAATATTAGTAATAAAAAGGCTTAACACTATTATTAGACTTGTAAACGGAGGGGAATAGCCATGGTAGAAGTAATGAAACCAACGACAGTACGGGTCAAAATGGTCCGGGTTTTGATGAAATTACGATATTGTGTGGCCGTGGCCGTGGTTGGGCCGAAACCATTTCTACCCGTGGGCTTTTTTTTTTTTTACAAAATCTTGCTACATCAATTTAATGATGCATTTATAAATCAAATATATATACTATTAAGAGTCAAATACTATAATATAAAAGGATTTGTCTTCTTTTTTTTTCCTCTCAAGTGATGCTCTGTGGAGAAAATTTGACTTTTTTGGGAAGAGAGAGAACATTACTACTACTTAATCATGTTCAATTGGAGACTGGGTGATTTTGTTTTGATATATATACAGTACCTCTGAATATTTAATTATGTTTAGAGTTTATTGTCCAAATTACTAGTGTGGTATTTAAGTTAATTTCTCCCATATACAAAATATAGTTTTTACTAAATTACCCAATTTTTTGTTGCACGTCATTGTCCTCTTGATTTAAAATGCTACCACCCAAATACCTCTTCAGATAACCTCTCACCCATCAGTCTACGCCATCAAAAGTCAACATCAAAGAATTGCACTCACTGTCTGCTCTAACAAAACAAAATCAAGTTAAAAGATTTAAAAAAAAAGAAAAGGGAAGTGCATTGTCAAGGGAAGACAAGCCAGCTTAATGTAACGGAGCATTAAAATGTCCAGTTAATGTTGCACGTGTTTAGTTCAGTTAGTTTAAACTCTTATTTATTTATTTACAATTCTTATATTCAAGCCTTATAATCCACAATAAATCACGGACCACAGGCCGAACTAAAATAGCCCGCATTTTCCTGGATTGAAATATTGCGACCCATAGTCCATGTTTCTACGGGCGGGTCGGGCCGGCCCGCGGGCTTGGGCCTAAATTGTCAGGTCTAATTATTACCAATCGCTACAAGATATAGTGGCTTGATATTATTTTTTAATGACTTCCGTTGTAAGAAAATTGAGATAGAAAGATAATATTGTAATATTAATTTCTTTTTTTTGCCTTTTTAATTCTCATTTAATTAATATTAATATTAGTAATAAAAAAGCAAGTAATAACACTATTATCAAAAAAGTGGGAAAACGGATGGCACACAAAAAAGTTATGACCAAGCCGCTACAAACTGTAGCGATTGGTATATAAAAAAAATAAATTCTATTTTTCAAAAATGGGCTTACCTTATTAAAAAAATATGACCAAATCGCTACAAACTGTAGCGGCTGGTATATAAAAAAAATAAATTCATTTTTTAAATGACTATCTAACAATATGGGTCCACGTTAGCAAGTTAATTTGACTTTTATTAAAATAGAAGTCGTTACAACATGTAGTGGCTGAGTATATATTACTTTCGATCTCAACCTTCCATTTAATTGATGACTACGGTACGACATATTGATTATATATATATATATATATATATATATATATATATATATATATATATATGGACCCTTCCATAATAATAGGTTCTTTATAGGTCTTATCTAACACTCACTTTTTGGATAGTTGATAAACTTATTGGGAAGGTGAGATTGAAACATAAATATACCCAGTAGTAACAACTTCTTAGGCTTTTATTTTAATATGAGGACCCACCATAGTCAACATGTTGTCGGTTTGTTTAACTAAAAGCGAATTTTAATATTAAATAATCGACCAAAGATGTCTGATGTATGCAAACAGTATAAAAAAAAAAAAAAAAAAATAGTAAGAGCCTCTTAAAACACAAAAAAAAAAAAAAAAAAAAAAAAAAAATCAAGTAGTAAGAGCCTCTTGAAATTACAAAACAAAACAAATAATAATAATAATAATAATAATAATAATAATAATAATAATAATAATAATAATAATAATAATAAAAACTGGTTGAGCCTCTTAGAAGCTTCAAAAAAAAAAAAAAAAAAAATATCTAAACTCATACTAACAAATATTTGTTATAATATCAAATATTTTATTATAAAATATTTTATAATAACAAATATATGTATCATATTTTATAAAAACAAATATTTTATAATAACAAATATTTTTATAATAACAAATATTTTTATATTTTATAAAATATAAAATAGGATATAAAAATATTTTATATTCTTTATTTGTTATTATAAAATATTTGTTTTATAAAATATTTGTTTTTATAAAATATTTTATATTCTTTATTTGTTATTATAAAAATATTTATTTTTATAAAATATTTGTTTTATAAAATAACAAATATTGTTATAAAAATAGCAAATAAAGAACTTGTGTCACTATTTGATTTTTTATACAATAGTAAGAGGTTGTCTTAGGTTTTTTATTATTATTATTATTATTATTATTATTATTATTTTTTTTTTGTTAGTAGGAAGGCTCTTACGGTTTGTATTATTATTATTTTTTTATTTTTTTGTGGGAAGAGGCTCTTACGGTTTGGATTTTTTTTTATATTAAGACAATGCAATGTATGTCTTACGTCAGATTATATTAATATTAAAATTTTTAGTTAAACAAAATGACAACATATTGACTATGGTGGGGTCCTCATATTAAAATAAAAGTTTTTGCACAAGTTGTTACTTGGGTATATTATGTTTCAATCAAAGGCCTTAAATAAGTTTATCAATCAGTCAAAAAAAAGTTACACAGACAATCTTATCATCCATAATAAGTTCTTTATGGAAGGCCAAATTCCCTATATATATATGCACCGGATAAACTCACAAAAACTAACTTCCCTAATAATTTCCACCAACAAATTAAGAATAGAATAAGGTCAAATATTAATGAACACTATGAATTAATGAAGGTGAGTGGTTACATACACAAGCATAGCAAATTGGCTCACTCAACAGGAAACAAAACTAAACTAAAGTAGTATTCTGGAAATCAATCAAATATTAGCTAGAAAAATTAAACAGCAGTAGTTTCTGGAGAATAGCAACAATCTTGGGAAGTTGCAAGCAAATGATGAGTAGTGGAGGAGAATCCGTGGTCGAATTGGAGTGAATTGAAAAAGAGATAGAGATGTGAGCCATCTCCAACTCCATAATCAGCAAGTGTGGCTTCATTCTGGATCATCAAGTTGTTATCCAGCAGGAGGATGAGTCGATCATGAGGAAGGTTTTCTTGAGATTCAATTTCTCTCTTTAGGTCTGATACGGTCGCATCTTTTTTGCCAACTTGAATGTAGAACAATTTTCCTGTTAGTATCTCTATCACCACCTTCATTAGAATATATATATATATATATATATATATATATATATATATATATATCAATTAATTAATGATGATCCATAAAATGAAAGCTGGTCATAAAATCGGCATTGTGTATAGATTAGTTAGTTCGGTAACAAACATGCCTAAGAAATGGGGAAAATATGAGAGTACTGCAAGCATGTGATTTCAACCTTGATGCCATTCACTTGAATTAGTCAGTTGATATCTACCACATAATTAATTTCAGCAGGAATATTATTATGTTAAGGGTATGGTCGTCATTACAAAATTGTTAAATCCTAAGACTGCTAGCTGGACCTTATCATTTTCGAAATCAATATTAGCTACTCCCCACTTTTCAAAATAAAATAATAAATGGACTACTTTTATATGAGAGAAATCTTACGTGAAATAAATATTTTAATTGTAAAAATATTAATGTTTATGTCATACATGAATGTATGTATGTATGGGTGTATTCTTTCAAATTGCCAAACACAATTTGATAGTAGTATCATTCTTATCTCCTGTGTTGATCAATGCTTGGGAGGCATGTATAAAATCTTATCATTTTAATCTCGTAGTGTGTAATAAGATTTTTAATAATTAGATTTTCAATAATTAGATTTTTACTGATAAGATTTTCAGTAATGAGATTTTGAATATTTTAATTTTTAACTATGATTTTAATAAGGTAGAAATATCCACATTTGTCTTATCACTTTTAATCTCATTGTGTGTGATAAGATTTTTAACATGAATAATTTTATATTTACAAACAATATATAAATAATTACGTAGAAATGGTAGGACTCATGTAATTCATATTAATAAAAAAGAAAATAATTTATATGTTAATTAATTTATGGAATTGATATTTTCACAAGCACAAGTAATAGTTTAACAAGATCCCTCTTACATAAAAAATAAATGAGTCCCACATTTGTGTGAGAGAGACTTTGTGAAAATATCAAGTTTTACTTGTAGAAATAACAATGAGCAATGCTAAGGAGACAAACTATGCACAAAAAGTGTACACACAAAATATAAAAAGAGAAAAAAATAGGAATGAAGACCTACTATTGGATATTTTACACATTTTTTGACGTCAAGCGGAATAGCAATTATCATGCGAGCTAGGGTAACAAGAAATTCACAGGTAAAGAAACAAGAGATTCACCAAAAACACAGAGAAATCTTCTAGATCTAATGCTTGAAGTTATATTTATCAAAATCAAAAGTTATTTTTCCATTCAACCCACAAGCCGAGTTTTATAGCTAACAAAAACTTTCTCTCCAAGTCTCTCTAGAATCTTCTTAGAGATGCGAAAACTAGCGTTGCAAGCGGTGACGTCGATTCCGCATTTCAAAATCAAGTTCCCCACACCCAATGGAGTAGGAGAAGTGTTAGAGGACTTTGATTTGGCAAGGAGATGTTAATCGTGGTTTATCCACAAAATTTTGACTTGAGGTATAACTTTGGAGCGTAGAATATGATCCTTCTTATCTAAGATTTTAACAGGTACCTCTTCATACATTAAATCTTCTGTTATCTCGTCCGGTTCTAATTCAATAATGTGGTTCGGGTCTTTCACATATTTATGTAACATAGATATATAAAAAATGTTATAAACACGGGACATACTTGGCGGTAAGGCGAGTCTATAGGCCACAGTTTCTACTCGATCGATGATTTTGAATGGCCCAATAAATCGAGGATTGAGCTTTCCTCTCTTTCCAAATCTTGTAACTCCTTTCCATGGAGTAACACGTAACAACACATGCTCTCCAACATTGAATTCCACGTCTCTTCGATGTAGATCAACATAACTCTTTTGTCGATCTTGTGAGGTCTTTATACTTTGCCTGATCATTTGAATATTTTCCGTTATCATGCGTGTCAATTCTAGTCCCAACAACGTTGCTTCACCCACCTCATCCCAACATACTGGAGAACGACACTTGCGTCCATACAACGCCTCGAATTGAGCCATGCCAATACTTGCTTGATAACTATTGTTGTAGGAGAATACCACTAATGGCAAGAACTTGTCCCAACTTCCTTTGAAGTCAAGGACACAAAGTCTTAATAAATCCTCAAGAGTTTGAATAGTCCTCTCCGACTTCCCGTCGGTTTGAGGATGATATGCCGAACTAAATCATAAATCCGTGCCCATAGCTTTTTGTAAACTAACCCAAAATCATGAAGTGAATCTTGGGTCTCGATCAGAAATTATGGATATTGGCATACCATGCAGTCTTACAATCTCATTTATATATAAACGAGCAAGACGTTCAAGTGAATAAGTTTCTCGTATAGGAAAGAAATGAGCAGACTTGGTCAATCTATCAACAATGTCCCAAATCGCATATATGTCTTGAGAAACCTTGGGAAGACCAGTAACGAAGTCCATGGTAATGTGCTCCCACTTCCATTCTGGAATTTTAAGTGGTTGCAATGGACCTTTTGACACTTGATGCACCGCTTTGACTCGTTGACAAGTTAAACACCTTGAGATAAACTCTGCGATCTCTCTTTTCATATTGCTCCACCAAAATATATGTCAAAGATCATGATACATTTTGGTACTCCTAGGATGGATTACAAACAGTGTGTTGTACGCCTCCATCATGATTTTATACTTTAAATTAGGGTCGTTAGTAGGAACACAAACTAGAGTTGACTCGAAGTATTCCTTATTCATCGATTCTTGCTTCCAGAATAGCACCTTCTTGCACTTTCTTCTTCATACGCATCAGCTCTAGGTCTATAGCTTGAGCAGCTTTAACTTTATCGATTAACGTCAATTTTACTTGTATATTTGACATCATCACATAGGTTCTTGGAGTCTTTAACTCTATCTCCATCTTTTGTACGTCGTACAAAATAGGTCTTTGTGTTAACAACGTCGCACTCGTAACCGCATACAATCTTCTACTCAACACGTCAGCTACCACATTCGCTTTTCTAAGATGGTATTGAATGGTATTATCGTAATCTTTCAACAGCTCGAGCCAACGTCTTTGGCGCATGATACGTTCGTCTTAGTTGAAGAAATATTTGAGGTTTTAGAAATTGGTTTTGTACTGGGGTCAATACAAAATTTGATTTCACGCTCTAGGAGTATGCCAAGAAGTCTTCAAGAATACGTCAAGAAATTTATTAACGATAGAAATATCATTCAAAATAGTGACTCTCATCCAAGACTTGGATAACACATCACATTGATACCTATCAACTTGCCACCGTTGTTCACGGCGTCCCCTACGGAAAGTCTGGGTTCGGTGCATTCCAAGACTTGGAAGTCACCAGCAAAAGGCTTAGGACTCTTTACTTATGGCTTAATATAACAATGATTGACTTTAGTGGTTTGGTTGCTTGAATTCACATAACAGGTTGGTTAGAAATACGAAAACTAACAACCTTACGAAAACAATCAATTTTAGCATGATGAGTAGTTAACCAGTAGATTCCTAAATTCAAATCAAAGGCAAGTATTTTCAAAAAGATAAGATCGACAGGTAACGTGAGGGTGCCGATTAAATTAAACAAGATTTATAAATAGTGAATGTAACGAAGGATTCTCTAATCGGAGTTTTAACAAATAAGTCAAAGTCTAATTTCTCCGGTGTTAAATTTAAACACTGAGTGTAAGTAAGAGAAATAAAAGAATGGGTAGAACCGGTATCGAATAAGGTATAGACTTCGCAAGAGTTTATGATTAACTTACCCGTGATAACTTCGTTCGGTTCCTCGCTTTTTGGGAAGTTACAAAAAACTCTCTCACCTGAACCACCAATTTTTAATTGTCTAGGACTACCTTTGGTGTCATCATTACCGCTGTAATTGACTTTTTCTATAGGGCATATTTCACCCTCAACTGCTTCGTCGTACTCCTGATCCATGATTTGAATCATTAATCTTCAATCCATATCGAATTGGGGTTGACCGCAATGTATAGGGTAATCCAAAACTCGATGTTGGGTTCTCCCAATTGCTGTCAAAAAAGAGAAATACATATATATAATCTATTTTAGCCTTCTTGGATCGGACTTCTCTTTCCACAATATCAATGCGTCGTGCGACTTTTACCCATGCATCCTTCATTCTCACTCGTTCATTTGTTTCTTCTTTCAGCTGATCCTTGACATTTGAATTCTCAGATTCTAGCTTTATCATCTTATACTCTGCCAAAAAGTGCTTCTGTTCAAACATTACATATCGGGTAACACAAGCTTGAATTATTGCATCCTTTTTCTCAACGACTGCATGTCGTTCTTCAGCCTGCTCCTCTAACTCATGAATACGATTTTGCAGTTCTACATTTTGATCATAAAGTTCTCCTAATAAATTCCCCTCAGATTCTTCTTCTTCCTCACTCTCAGCTGCTACCTCTGCGACTAGCTCGGGTGCAACTATTAATTCTTCACTCACCACATGGATATCTCTAATTTCTTCTTCGTTTGACATCCTATAATTAAGTTTAATAACTTAATTAGTACTCCCCAATAAAAATCTTTGTTATAACAACATATTATATTCCAATATGTATTCTTTATATGAATCTCCTCGATTCAGCACTTAAAACTCTATATGAGTTCATCTATTGATTTTCAGATGTTATTCTCAAACACTGCCACAAAACAAGGGTCAATTGACATGTCACATATTATCCCTATACTCTGACCGACTAATTAAATACCAAATAAACTTAGGTAGGTCATACTAGCAAAGGAATTCCTCGTCTCTCCCCTCCTAGTTCTTGTCTCACATCTCAGCTAGAGATCATATCCCTAAGCTCTGATACCAACTGTGACGCCCCCAAAACAGGTATACATCACCCATCTTCAGTCGCCAAATACATGGTACAGAAATCAAATACAAACTTCTTTAATACAACTATCGTGTAAAAATACAACAAAACATAGCTGAGTTTTTACATGAATATTGTCTCATATATAGACAATATCCAAACTTAAATTCAATCTTCATTACACTTAATATCACACTAAGTAGTGAGGACTACTAAAATAACCATCTCGGACCGTCACTCCATTTCCCGACTAGCCCAAGCAACGTTCTCATTTCCTGAGGAGAACAATGAAAGCAAAAGGGTGAGCTTAACTAGCCCAGTAAGAAATATTATGACTAAGATAATGCAAAATAAATTATCATTAGCCTTCAACAGTGTTAAACTGATAAAATAAATAAACATCAAGTTTAACTACAGCGAAACAAACAATCCATTAGAAGAGTCAAGTAGAGCATGATATCTACTATCTTCTATGATTTAAAATTTTTTTCATCCACTTTATCGCTGAGAATCAGCTTAATAAATAAACCACATCATCGAATCATCCCTGCACTACGGGCCAAAGATATTCATGTAATCATCAATGGTCATGATTATCTTAGAATAATCCTCGGTCATAATCATACCAACAATCGTCCATCAATGCACTACGGCCAATGAGGATTTTTACCACATCATTTGTAATATTACGGGTCATGATTATACCGAATGATCCCTGGTCATAATCATACCAATCAACAATCCATCAATACACGTAAGCCAAAGATGACTTTCATCATAATATAAGCATGAGGATGATGACAATGATATAAGCATTAATCAAATGAAATCAAGGATAAATATTAAAGACTTTAAATTTATCCAGAGTTTAAAAATATCCAAATTATCAACATGATACTGCTTTGTGGAGTAAAATTCAAGAATAATATTCATGTATCAAAAATAATTTGGACAAAAAAGAAATATATTTTTCGGGTGAATAGTACCCCGTGAATAGTACTTTAGGAATAGTACCTCGTGAATAGTACCCTGACATGAAAAGTGTCCCAAATACCCGAGTGAATAATATTCGAGTGAATAGTAACTGGGTGAATAGTAACATGTGAATAGTACTCCAGCATGAAAAGTTCCCCAAATACCCGAGTGAATAATATTTGAGTGAATAGTAACCAGGTGAATAGTAACCCATAAATAGTAACTCATGAATAGTATTCTGGTATAAAAAGATCAACAATTATCAAGAAAGCTCAGAATAATATTTTCATGAAAAGATACTGGATGAAGCGTAAATATCAAGGATATTCTACTAATTTCACGGAGTATAGAAGCAATACTTTAACAGAATGAGTGTAGAATTAGGAATATGAAAAGAAATAATATTACTCACATACTACATAGTATGAAAGAAAATATTATTTCTACGAATACTGAAAAAAATAATATCCCTTACCTCAGAAGAAGACTAGATACTAGAATAGTGAAGTAACAGACTTCTCTTCTTCTTTCTCTCTATATCTTCTCTATCTATAGTTGCTCTTATGAGTCTTAGTGAATTGGTGAGAATGAAAGAAGAATGAGCTTCTATTTATAGGAAAATATAGTTTCGATAATTGCACGTTTTGGGGCTCAAAATATTACAGTATAATACCTTCATCATTTTCTCCATTTTTAATTTAGTCCTACCAGTATTATCAAACTTGCACCACCTCCCCTAATAGTGCATCATGTGAATCAATAGTTCAGTCATGTGAATCAATAGTTCTATACATTTGAAAAAAATAGTTACAGTATAGTACCTTCATCAATACCTCCATTTTTAATTTAGTCATGCAAGTATTATCAATCTTGCACCACTTCCCCTAATAGTACATGCATGTGAATCAATAGTACATACATGTGAATAAATAGTTATAAGCATGTGAATTAATAGCAATTAATTGCTCATTTATCTGATTAATTACCCGATTGGTCAATTTAACCTCCAGAAATTAATTATTATCGAAATAAATGTTGATTTCCATTAACTCTAATAATTCTGACACAATTGAAATATCAATTTCATCTTTAATCAACACGAACTTATTCATCATTAATATTATAACTCACAATATTTAACAACCAGATCATTCCCAGGAAAGAGGGGGCTTTCCGATAAGGATTTCTCTCTATTGGCGCGCAATTAAGTGACCAAACATCTCCTTGACAGAACTTTCTAGACATCGTCAATATTGTAAATAATAATATGAATAACTTTGTCGTCTCAATTATTTATTTAATAATAATAAATATTATGTAGATGATACTGTGATAATAATTGAATCAATAATATGAGAGATATTATGTAACAATTATTGTAGCAAAATTGAGTATAACTGAGTGACTTCTCATATAAGCATCAATAATCAATACCGTGTGCTACTATGCAACCACGTGTATTACTGTACTTTTACCACCGGGTAGTTCAACAGTTTAACTGTGACACCCCCAAATTCGGGTATCTTCTAACCCGACAGATGGTGCTACACGTTACTCATAACTATACATTCATTTCATTGAAACAATATCAAAATGAGTGTATTAACTACATTCTTATTACAATAATAATAATAAATCCATTCCCTAGGTTCTGAAACCGTTACATTCTTTGTTCATCATAATATGATTCATACAACACACTAGTCTATTACATGATAAACTAATTATTCATCTTCGCCTTGCCTTTATTTTTATTATAACTCTCGGTTCGCTCGACCTTAGCTGCAATCATATAATTCAAGCAAGAAGTGAGCATAACTAGCTCAGCAAGTCTAACAATATATTATAAAAATACCACTTCAAGAATCATATGATTATTCTTCAATAACTGAACAATAGTTATGAAGTACTATGAAACATTGAATAACACTTCTCATCTTATAAAACAATTTCGAAGTACATATAGTGACTTAGAAATTCTGAGTAGGTCAATAGACCATGAACATTCTCTTTAGTTTTTATTCATGAAAAAGGACAACCCGGTACTAAGACCGTAAGTTTGATATTTCTTACGAGCACTTCTAGGTGATCAGCCTATAGTACTCTATGTTGACCAACACTCATTCGTTAAACGTATTTATGTTTAAGTTTTGGCAACCTCGTGTGCCCATCGAATAATCGATGTAAAATACATTTGTTTATTCATACTCAGGCTTACCTTGAATGCATTCAAACAATTGGCGTAGGATAGCGTTATCAATTCTATATTGAAAGACTTGTAAATAAATCAATTAATCTTTTAAGATTAGTCTAGCCGAGTTAAAACTGGCATCAACCCTTTCTTTAAAACAATTCATGCATATCATAACATGAATCACAGAAGCTCAGCTAACACAAAGGTTAGACAAACGTTAAGAAAACTTGCCTTCAAGCATCTTCAAATAAATATTCAACAATTCTTGGTCTTTACAGTCTCTACAATATATAACCACATAAGATACCACATTAGGTCATGAACAAACATGTATGGTTCCTAACGTATCTTACCCTTCTTCTCAATCTAATTGTTCAATAGATTTGTTATCATTGGTTACGGTTTATCACATTACATTGTTCTTACATTCAATTAATCTTTCTTCGACCTTTAGTTGTATTACTTAAGGTCTTTAACAATTTTTAAGGATGTTACTTCAAGTTTATGAAGGATTTAATTCACCTTCAATCAACTCTCTTTCATTTTACATTCAAAAACTTTTTTTACTGGCTACCTCATAGTCTTTGGCTGCGACTTGATTTATATATACAAGACTTCAAGGCGCTACTGGTGTGAGTTTCATTGTGACTTCCTAGCCAGTGGTATTGCATGGGTCCAAAATCAATACTAATAACCATTATTTGTGGCACCACTTCCTAGTGTCTCACCATCCGGCACAGGCTGCGTATGGCTTAGCCTTAGTTCTCTGGGTGTGTGCTTGTGAGACCTGAACCTCGTAAAATTTTTGCGATCTTTTTTGTTATGTGAACTTCCCGGGCTTATAACTTGTTCATTTTAAGTCCGAATTGGCTCGTTCAAAATTCATTAGCTCACAAATCACATGCTTTAAGTGTTCATATAAAAATTTTACATTTTTGAATCTGTTAACATGAAATTCACCTTTTAGTTCATTTTAACAAAAATGATAAACGTTCGTGAATGTTCATAGCTCGTTTCTTCGTTCTAAGTCGGATTTCGACGATTCTTGAGTCCACGACTCTCAAATACATTAAGCTACGTTATGCCATCGAGAACCAAGGTTTTCGAGTTATACAGCAACTTTCGACTACTAATCCGAGATTTCTACGTTTTCAACGTTTAACGCCTAATCTTAAAAATTTTGCCATAACTTCGTTACTCGTGTTCTATACGTCAAATCAAATGGAACAACTCTATTGACTCATTATCTACATCCTAACCAATCAACATGCACATAACCTATGATAGTTTTCAATTTGTCCATCAATAACCAAATAAATGCTTATTGGTTTTCTTCGATTACAACTTACTTAAACACTTACGATTACTAACCATACATGACTTATAATGTTTTAATCCACTATTAGCCATCCTTATCACTCCTTATCATACATGCTCCACTAATCAACACTTCTCTATCAAAGTATAATTAAAGAGATGAAAGATTAATGGTCTAGGATTCTTACCCTTGAAGTTCTAGCTTTTCTTCTTCTTCTTCCTTCTTGAAATAGTAAAGTTCTAGCTGTTACTTCTTTTCTTTCTCAATATAAAGTGTTGGAGGAATTTTAATGAAGCTAAATAATCTAGCAACCTTCTCATATTTATAGAAAAGCAAGGTGAGGGCATAATGGACTTTAAACCATCCCACCTTTTTAATCATCTCCTTAGTCATCTCCTTACTATTTCATTCTTGGCCATCAAGTAAATGCACTTTACTTGGCCACCACTTTGGGTCACCCATGGGTTTTAACCATCCAGTAACCCATCGGTTTAAACCACGATTTAGTTTCTTAATTTGGGCCTTAGCATAAATCATTTTAGGCCTATCTTGGCTTGACTTTACTTAACATTGGGCTTGGCATAATCCAAGTCCAATTGAATTCTACAAAGTCCATTAAGACTAATTGTATTCTACGCGTTCACTTCTCGTATTCTCTTCGTATAGTATTCGTACGATATTCGTATTATACGTCGTATTAATCTTCATACTATACTCATATAATACCTCATATCATACTCATATTCATTATCTTATACAATACTTACGTATCATACGATCATCGTTTACTCATTAACGCTTTACTTTCCCTAACGTTCATGAATTTAGTCTGTAGACGAAAAACTTTGTTTGCCATACGTGAATTATTATTGGATATTCCATCTCGTCTTAGAATTCTATCATTACGCGTTTCTCAGAAATTCAAACTTATTTCCCGAGCAGAATTGAATGAATAGTATTTTTACGGAACTTTCTCGGAAAACTTTTATTTTCGTCTTGGAAATTCAAAACAATTACTTCTAGCATATAGCCAGAATTCTAACCACATCAGCACATTCTAGGTCATAGAACGACCTTCAAATAGCTTACTCACTTAAATAATCAATTAAATTCATTTAATCCACATAATCAAATAAAAATTTAATTCTCATAAAAATTCGATTTTCTCGGGCGTTACATTAACGGTAAAACTTTCGTCGTTATTTCTAAAAAGATATTTCTGTCATTTTCTAACTACGAAAAAACTTCCGTTGTGGGGACCACCAATGATTGTGCCGTCGTACGAATATTTCCTGTTAAAACGAATATTCCCCGATCAATCGAATATTTTATAACAACTTGCTTACTTTGCAAAATTTATAAATACTACCCACAACTATAATATTATACCAAATGCACACCATAATATTCAAAAATATATTTCGAGAAAAATTAATCTTTATTCATAAAAGTTGGGGTCTTACACATAACTTCTAAATCTCAAGGGTATAACAGTAAATAATAGTTCAAAAATTAAAAGAATAACGTTGTAAACAAGAAGTATCAATTGTTCAAAATCTGTCCTTTGAATCATAAATAGTTAGTCATTATAGACTGAAGGATTTTAAAAGGATTCAAAGGTTTCAATACTGAGTAGTCACTATGGGTCAAGAACTTCTACCAGAATCATCAATATTAAACTAATAATCCAATAAAACAAGTATAATAGGTGATCAGCCTTATATACCTTACGTTATGCATAATATTTAAACATGTTGTTTGTGCACACGTCGATTCCCCGACAATATAAAATTTCCCCTTCTAAGAGAGTTGTTCATCTAAGTAGATTTTTAAGAGTACGCACCAAGACAATTGGTTTGGATAGCTTTCTAACACATGATATTAGTCTAGCCGAGTCAAATGACTTAGACAACTTTTACAATACATTTTAGAACAATAAGTTCGATGCTCGCAACATGAATCAAGATATACAATTAATTTTCGATTATGACTAATGATTCATACGAATATAAAAGTTTACTCAATATGAATATAGTTGGCATAACAACGATTCGAAGTTTGCACAATATGAGATAAGGTTTAGATATTTGCATTCAATGTAATAATGAAGTTAGGGAACTTGCCTTTTGCGTAGTTTATCACTTTATAGCTTAGTAATACCTCGAATTCCAATTTTATCATAGTTATATATATATATATATATAATCTTATTAGTTATACAAGTTTGATGCATAACTATCTCATATACATACTTAGTACGTATGTTAAGCACACACATCAAGCCTCCTCTTAGCTACACAGTCAAACAATACAATTATAACATCACATTGATGGGTTTTTGAAACTTTATCTAAAACTTTCTAAAATTTTTGATAAGTATTAAATCAATGTAGTCACTATGCACTAAAACAATTAGAACATCACTTTCATCACATATTATAGTTTAAAACATTCATACACACATGTATCGAGTTTCTGATTTGCAACAAAATAGTCAAATTACATTTGTAGAATGACGCTACCGTATTTGGATTTAGACTAGGGAGGCGCGCAGTGTGTACCGCTTCTCTCATTCAAACCAAGATCTTGAAAATCGATTTGCATGATTTTAACTCACTTACTAGCATACATTGGTGATGATACATGCAAAACATACATGTTATGAGGTTTATGATTAGGTTTGGTCCCTTCTATTGCCATTGCAAGATTCTTTTAATGTTATGGTTTTGTTTTTAGAAAAATTTATATCTTAACAAGGCTAAATGAAACCAATTCTCAAAAGGCTACTTTACTTCTTTAAAATTCATTTGAAACTATACTTTACTAGTTCACAACATACTTAGCTAGATGGGTGCACATATCAATCATGTTTAGATGCATAAAATATCCTATTATGATGGTCTGAAAGTCCAGAATACAAATAGGGTATTTCCCAACAAAGTTGGTTTTGATCAACATTAACATTTTTCTTGAAAATCTCATGTTAAACCAACTAAGCATGCAAGGCAACTTTGAACCCACATTTTATACTCATGTATATATATAACTAAGTCACATAAGCATGCTCAAAAATTCTAAATTCAAAGGTCACAAGATCCACTAAGTTTTGTTTTCAAACTTCAAGTTTTCCTTTAGAAAATCATTAAAACCAAGCTAACAAAACTCATTATACACAAAGCAAGCTTATGCCTTATGTTAGACTCATTTACGCACATATTTAGGTTATTTACACGTGCTCACAAGGGCAAAATACAAGTAAGGTCATTTGCAACAAGGTTTGTTTCACAAACTTATAGGTTTTCTTGAAAAACTCAAATTAAAACAAGCTAAAGTGAGTGACTACAAGTAAGACAACCTACTTTAGCATGTCAAGGGCATTTATAACTAGAATCAAGTCAAACTAACATGCTCAACATAACAGAAAGCAACAAAAAATTAGATTTCATGATCGACAAAGGTATAGGTAGTAGCCACTTGATGAGACAACACGGACTTGGCTCTGCTTCTGCAGAACTTAGACCATATAACCTATATACTTAATTTAGCATGCTCAGTCCAGCCATACATTGTCCATAACATACATACAAACTTATATAACATCATGGTATCCATTTCCAAACTAATTATCAAGAAATTCATGAAATTTCTAAGAATTTATAAAACTTTGAAATCAAGAACATGCTACAGGATGTTACCTCTTGAAGATCAAATGCTAACTCTTGCTTCAAATTTCAGATTGCTCAACAACACTTACACACTAATTAGAACATTATAGAGAAATTAGCAACTAAAATTTGAGAGGTGGGAGCTTCTATTTATAGAGAGATTATTACCCAATTGGGGTTTTGCCGTAAGGATTGAATCAATGGAAGATAGAAAGAGCCATTGGGTATCAAGAAGTTGGCGAAAAGCTTCACCTACCCCATCTTCTTCCATTCCCATAGCCATCATCGCCGTTTTTGGTTTTCAGCAACATAGGCTATAGGCCTTTGGCCTAAACACGACTGAGAAATAGATTGGGACACAAAAAATGGGACAAGCCCTAATGCTCCTTATATCTTAATAAAATGGTTTTAGTATACTTAGGTTTATTTCCTTTTTGGCTTATAATTCCACATTTGACGACGAAATGTTATTTCATAGGTTTTAGTTATGGTTACATATACACCAAATCATATAATCCATGTACATTGGGTTAGTCCAAATAATATTTAAATTGGGTTGGAATATAATTAGTTGGGTACTAACAACCCATTATTTCCACAAAAATTTATTATTTTGAATTCACATAAATGTTATAATAAATATTTAATAATAAATATTTATTTACTTAAATTCATTTTCTCCCATATACTTAAAATACTCATTTAATTTCCCCACCACACATCATATTATCACATGAGCTACTTTATGTAATTTAGTGAATTATATAATTCCATTCATTTATATCATATGTTCCCATTCATATATTAATGTCACACCTCATATTATCTAATGAATGAAGAAACTTTATTATAAACGGCTAAAAATTATATGTCATTGCACATAACAAATAATTAATAGAAATTAGTCTATCACAATATTTAATATAATACTAATTAATCTCATTATTAACTCATTCCTTCATTAATTTACTTAATGAATTTCTTAATCTTTCTTTATGCCACACTAGGCAATTCTCATAAGCTTTAAATTAAGCTTTTCATCAATTCTACCATATTATTTTATTATCATATGCTTATTCAATTAAATGAATTATCACAACTATATATATATATATATATATATATATATATATATTATATAATTATATTCAAATAAATATTCACACAATTATTATTCTCAATACTAATATTATTTATTAAAATTCACGGGTATTACAGATGTGACGTCTTAGATTGCATTTTTTGATGCCATGGAGGAGCCATTTGAGATCATTAAGTATTCCAACTATTGCTCCTTCCTCAGCTTCGTCACTCATGTGACTGACCTGAATTTTTTTCCTCTGGCCGGTTTAAAGGGTGTGACCACATATCATCCTCTGGCGGTGATGGGTCAGTTTGATTAGTATCAGGATGTTCAGGTATTCGAGGGGGCTGAGGATTACCGATTTCCCATTTTCTCAACAACCAATGCAGATTTGGCTTGAGTCTACGGGTTTCGATCCTATCGGCACACTGCAGAGTTTAGAGATGGCCATCCGGGTCGAACAATAGAGTATTTAGCCTGGTTGGAGACTGACTTAGCTCCCGATGTGGTTCATCAAACCGATGCAGCGACTGAGGATGAGCTGTTTACAGGTTTGACAGTGACTTTCGTTAGCACTGTTCCGAGCTCTATATCGGTTTCTAGGGATGCCTAGGATCGCCAGGTTCATCTTTTGACCTTTGAGCGGGATTGGGATCGGACTCATGCGCTGATGTTGCCTGCTTTGGCTGCTGGGGATGCGGCTAGCGCTGAGAGAGATGTCTCCATTATTGCTCGAGATGAGTTTTTAGCTGAGAGAGATGTCGTTCGGTCCTTTGCTGATGGGATCACCGATCGTGCTCGTAATGTTGTTTAGAGTCAAGATGGGATCTTCAGGTCAGCTTTAGAGTTGTTAAGGCATGTTGATGTGCTAGAGCAGGAGCTTAGGGCTGCTCCCCAAATTGCAGAGATGGCTGAGTATTTGGAGATGTTGTCCCGCTTGACCTCAGACTTGTAGTCCTGCTTTATTTTCCTGTACAAACTATGTTATTATCTCTTGTCGCATGTTAGAAACACTTTTGTATGCTAAAAAAGTTGAATATAAAAATGAACATGTTTTAGTTCATTTCCCTCATTTGAGCATGTCTAAACTTGCATATGGGTCGTCATTTTTGCTTCATGACTTAATATTTTGATATAGAGTGGCTCTCATAATCCTTGTGCAAGATTTGACAGCGCAATGCTGAGGTATTGTCAGGTCCTTTCAGCATTGACAGTCGACTTGGAGGGTTTGTATGGGTATTTTGGTTTTGTTTTGAGATAAAGTGTTTGGTTTCGAGGGTTAGACCGCACCATAAATGGCTACCTACGTAATCTCGGGGTTGAGGGAGATTAGGTCTTTCGTAGTTCAGGCTTAGCCTGAATAATTGGTGTTTTTTTAAATGATAGGCTTATGATAGGTAGTCTCAGACATAATACCACTTTAGAGAATTTGAATTGATTAGTTGCGGGAATTCTTCACCGTCCATCTCTTCCAACCTTATGGCTTCGCCTGATAAGATCGCTTTAACAACGAAGGGTCCTTCTCAATTTGGGGCAAACTTTCCTCTGGTTGCATCTTGGTCTGGGATGATCTTCTTCAATACCAAGTCATGCTTTTTGAACACCCGGGGTTGCACCATTTTGTTATAGGACCGGGACATTCGTTGTTGGTATAGCTGACCGTGAAATATAGTGACAGTCCTCTACTCGTCTATCAGGGATAGTTAATCGTATCGATCTTTAATCCATTAAACCTCTTCTATCTGGGAGTCTAGAATAACTCTTAGCGATTCCAGTTCAACCTCTATGGGGATTACCTCCTCCATGCCATAAACTAATGAGTAGGGTGATACCCCAGTCTCGAGTCGACGTTCGGTAAGCGAACAAGGTTAAAGGCAACAATTTTGGCCATCCTCGATGATTCGCTGACATCTTCATCATTATCTTCTTAATGTTCTTATTGGCGGCTTCCACCGCGCCATTCATCTTTGGAAGACAAATAATAGAGTTGAGGTGTTTGATTTTGAATTTGCTGCACAGTTCCTTCATCATCTCGTTATTCAGATTTTTTGCGTTGTCTGACACGATAACCTCAGGTTGTCCGTATCGACAGATGACGTTGTTTCTGATGAAACCAACAATGACCTCCTTGGTAACTTTGGGGAAAGAAGTTGCATCCACCCACTTGGTAAAGTATTCAATCATGATGAATATGAATCTATGACCGTTACTAGCCTTTGGCTCAACGGGTCCGATCACGCCCATTCCCCACATGACAAATGGCCATGGTAATGTCATGCAGTGTAGCTGGTTAGGCGGTGCATGAATAATGTTAGCATGAACTTGACAGTGATAGTAGCGTTTGACGTGATCATCACAATCAACTTTGAGGGATATCCAATAGTGTCTCGTTCTTAATATCTCCTTAGCAAGTAGGGGTCCACTCATATGTGATCCACATACTTTACCGTGTACTTCATCCATAAATCTTTGAGCTTGATTATTGTTAAGGCACCTCAGGAGGCATACACTCAGATCTATTTTGTAGAGAGTATCTCCGCTTAGGTAGAACTTCATTGCCATCCTCCGTATTTGCATCTCTTCAGCTTGGGTTATTCCTCCGGGGATGGATCTATCTCATAAATATTCTTTAATGTCTTGGTACTAAGGTAGTCCTCTAGGAGTAATTCATTGGATATTTCCCCAACACTGTTCCTATAAGCTGGTGCATCTTGCGTTGTGAAAGTGATAACAGGTTGGCCCTTTCTTGACGACATATTGATCAATGAGGCTAATGTGTCCAATGCATCACCGAAGTTATTTCTATTCTGAGGGATATGCATAGAGGTAATGTCTTCAAACTCTCCCGCTATTTTGACATTGTAGCGGTGGTATGACAATAGATGTAATTCTTTAGTACTATAGGCCTATGTGGATTGCCTAATGACTAGTTCCAAATCCGCGAACACTATCCACCTTTTGACACCCATGGATTGAGCCACTTTTAATCCCAGGAGGCATCCTTCGTATTATGTCATGTTGTTGGAAATGCTGAATCGCAGCTTGGTCGCCATGGGGTACTGCTCCCCAGTGATAGATACAAGGACTGCTCCTACTTCAGCCCCTTCAGCGTTTTCTGCACCGTCGAAGTATAATTTCCAGAATTGACCCGCATCCTTCTTTCTGGATAACTAAATTGCCATAACTTCATAGTCAGGGAAGTATGTTTCGAGGGGTTCATAACCTTCCATCGGTGTTGCCAATAGATGGTCCGCGATTCCATGCCCTTTGATTGACTTTTGTGTCACATAGACGATGTCAAACTGTTGAAGGATTACCTGCCACTTAGATAATCGGCAGTTCAACATCAGTTTGTTAAAAATATGCCTTAAAGGATCCATGTTGGATATGAGATAAGTTGTATATATGGCCGTGCAAGCAGTGTTGCAGCCTCATGGAAGCCCATGCACAACATGTCCTTTTTATCAGCATGTACTTTTGCTCTCCACTGCTAAATCTCTTGCTGAGGTAATAAATAGCCTTTTTCTTGCCCATATCATCCTTCTGCCCAAGTAGAAAACCCATGGATTTGGAATTAATTGATATATATATGAACAACGAGACTCCATCCCTCGGGGGTACCAGTATGGGTGCTTCAATCAACCTCTTCTGGATGATGTGAAAAACTTTCTGACAGTCTTCATTCTATTTCCCGGAGGAGTTTTTTCTCAACAACTTGAAAATAGGTTTACAGGTGGCTGTCAACTGGAATATGAACCTGCTAATAAAATTTAGTCGTCCTAGGAAACCTCAGATTTCCTTCTTTATTCTTAGCTTGGGGTATCTCAGTGATGACTCTTATCTTAGCTAGGTCCAATTCGATACCTCAATTTCTTACAAGGAATCCCAAAAGTTTACCGGACTTCATACCAAAGGCATACTTGTTGGGTTCAGCTTCAAGTTATATTTGCGAAGGCAATCGAACAGTTTCTGGAGATAGGTACAATAGTCATCTGCCTCTTTGGACTTTATAATGATATCATCCTCATATACTTCGATCTCTTTCTGCATCATGTCATGGAATAACACCATCATAGCCCTCTAATAGGTGGTACCAACGTTGGTAAGGCCGAAGGCCAATCTTCTATAACAGAAAGTATCCCAGGGTGTGATAAAGGCAGTTTTTTCCTGTCTTCTTTAACAACCATAATCTGATGGTATCCGGTAAAACAATCAGCAAAGGAGTACATCTCGTACTGTGCTGTGTTGTTTATTGAAACATGGATGAACGACATTGAGAAGTCGTCTTTAAGGCTAGCTCTATTGAGATCTCGGTAATTTACGCAGACTCGTACCTTCCCACCAGGCTTCGGCACTGGGACCACACTGGATAACCATTCCGGGTAGGTTGATACCATAATGATACCCGCTTTGAACTGTTTGATGATTTCTTCCTTGACCTTTAGGCTCCATTCTGGTTTAAACCGTCTTAGATTCTGCTTAACTGGTTTGAACCCTTATTTAACTGGTAACCGATGGACGACTATGTTTGTGGACAAACTGACCATATCTTCATGAGACTAGGAAAAGAGATCCTTGAATTGGGTTAGGAGGTTGATCAATTCTTTTTTCTTGGCTATAGGAAAGGTTGGTTCCGATCTATAGCTCTATAGGGTGGTCAGAGATGTTTATTGTGGTGGTTTGCTTAAGGTTGATTTTGGGTTTGTCTTCGATCCATCCTTTAATTTCCTCGGGCACCTCCTCATCGTCCAAAGAATAATAGGTCACACATTGGTCTTGTTTTTGTCAAAATAAAAAATATAACCAAGTCTACAAGTGTACCTCGAAGAGTCGTATAGTCTGGTAAATTCAACTCTACAAACCAACCAGACGCAAATCTGGAACTAGTCCTTACTCTACGAAATTTCAAAATCACAAAACAATGTGGAAGGAGAAGAAGGTTCAACCAAAAAAAGAAGATATATCCGCCACACAAGTTATACACACACTCACTCATGTTGCATATTAAATGTTATAATTGTCATAAACATGGATATAAAGCTGCATATTGTTATTATAATCATGAACATAATTATTGGGTAAAATCTAATTACGCACAACATGCAAGTATACGTGGTCAACAAGTAATAAAGTGTAAGTAGAGTATCGTTCCCACGAGGAATTATTAATGCAAATTAACAAATACTAACTCTTAATCAAACTAATTTTATTTAAACAAACAATTTAGGATTATAAATTAAATTATCTAATTACACTAATTCTAATTACCACTAATTAAAAATCAGATTATGGAGATTTAAGATCACAACTTCACTTATTGCTTTATTTAAATTAACACACTTCTCATCAATTATTCTCTATCCTGAATTGTTAATTAAGAACACTAAAGCAGATAAAACCACCTCTTGATGCATAATACCCATACTCACTTAAATCCACAATTGATAGAATTAAGCAAGACACCCTAATTAACTAATCCACTATATCTCTATGTGAATTACAATTAAAAAGGATTTAAAGCACAAGTTCTCTATAAGATTACATATGACGTAAAGGCATATATCTATTCTAAACACGAATCATGAATTCCATCTATGCATAAATCACAAACACATGCTATCATGATCAGATCTAAATCTAAACTTCATCTCTCGAGTTCATATAGATTATCACAGTAATTGATGGCCAATCAATTAAACAATTAAGTTCAAATCACAATAGACAATCCTCACAATATAACATAATAATTAATAGCGAATCATATTAAAATAAACTACACAATAAGATCATTTGTAATCTCAAACAAAGAATTAGTTCATTGAATTAAAACTAAGAATCCACACTTGAATACACATTAAAAGATAAGAATACGATTAAGGAAAAGAAGTGAATCCGTTGTCGGCAAATTCGTCCTTCGTCTCGCTCTTGATCTTGATCTCCAATGGCTTCTAAGTGCTTCAATCTCCAAATCTCATAAGAACTAGTGTTTTCTCCTATTATACTCTAATCTAATCTAATGGAATCCTCTCTCCTCTCCCCTAATCCTTGTGATTCTCCTCCTTTTATATGTCTCTTTATATGTCTTTAAGTCCTCTTGGAAGTCCTTGAGTCAATCGGATCGAACCAATCCTTCTTGGACTCAAATTCGAACAAAAAATAACTTTTTTGCGCGTACTCGCTCCGACGGGGGGTATAAGGCTAAAAGGGCCCACCCCGGTGGGGGTCCCTACTATTTTGCAGCTTTTATGGCCGCCTCGACGGGGGTTTTGTGAAGAGAAAGCCTGCCCCGGCGGGGGTCCTTTTTCTGCCACAGTGTCCTTTGATAAAATGACCATAACTTTTGATTCGGGAGGAGTTACGGGGCCTGCCACCTATCAAATCAAATCTATCGACGAGCTCTACAACTTTAATTACTTGAGAATTGAGAAATTCTGGCCGAAACAAGATCAAAATCGAGCTTGAAGTAGATGTTGTGTAAATTGCAAACATGAGAACTCTTAGCTTTGATCTTCGTTGATAAAAAGGCCATAACTCTCGCATCCAAACTCCGATTGGGATGATTCAAGATGTTCCGGAAATCTGAGAAGAAGCCCTACAATATAATCCAAGTTCCAAGGTAAGAACATGCATCCAATTTGGTGTTAAAAGCCCTACAATCTCCCCTTCTTGTATTTACTTGCATATTTTAGTCCAAAAGATGTCCGAATTGCTTTTCCTTGCTTCTTCATGCCAATGTCATGTCATAGCCTACAAAATAACATAAAATGTATGAAAAGTAACTAAGAAACATAGGATTAAGCAACTAATTCAAGTAATAGATACCGGATAAGTAGGTATAAAACCTACTTATCAATTATTATAATAATATATTTAAATAAATATATTATCGGAGAAGATAATTATGGTTTCATAGAAAAATATAACAAACTTTCGATAAATGTCTCATTCTGAAATTCCTCCATTTATATCAAAATTTTAGAAATATTTACTTATCATATTCATCAATTATTTACAATTCTTTAATAATTATTTCTAATTAATATTATAGATTCATAATATTGACAACCAGATCATTCTCAGAAAAGAGGGTGCTTTTCGATAAGGATTTTTTCTTACTGGCGTGCAATTATATAACCTAACCCCTTTTCTTAACAGAACTTTTTAGATATTATCAATAATGCTATCCAATAAAATTATTCAAATAATATAAAATATTGTGAAGATGTTACTACAACAATTATTCAATCAATAATACAAAATACTATTCAATTATCACTGTAACAATTATTGCATCAATAATATGAAGGACTGTGCAATTTTACTGTATCAATTATTGAGTGACTTCTTACATAAGAATCAATAATTAGAATCATGCAATCTACCGTGCTTCTTTGTGCTGACCACAGCGTATTAATTTACTTTTATCATCGGGTATTTCAACAGTTTAACGGTAAAAATTTTGCCGTTTTTTTTATAAAAAGGTTATTTCTGTCGCTTTCTATATCCGACAGTTATTCCGTTATGTTGTCCACCAATGATTGCGCCGTCGTACGGATATTCCCTGACAAAAAGAATATTCCCCGACAAAATAAATATTTTATGACAACTTGCTTACTTTGTAAAATTTGCACATATCACCCATAAGTATACCATTATATCAAATCAACACCTTATTATTCAAAATAATAATTAGAGACATAAAATCTTTATTTATAAAAAGTTGGGGTCTTACAACTTCCCCTCCTTATGAAATTTCGTCCTCAAAATTGATGTACATACCTGGTATGTCGAAGAGGTGAGGATACCTTATTTCCATTTCAGATTCTAACTCCCAGGTCATTTCCTCTCATGGTTTCTCCATAAAACTTTGACTTGAGGTATAACCTTTGAGCGTATAATATGTTCATTCTTATCCAAGATTTTAACAGGTACCTCTTCATACGTTAAATCTTCTGCTATCTCGTCTGGTTCGAATTCAATAATGTGGTTTGGGTCTTTCACATATTTACGTAACATAGATATGTGAAAAATGTTATGAACACGAGACATACTTAACAATAAGGTGAGTCTATATAAGACACAGTTCCTACTCGGTCGAGGATTTCAAATGGACCAATAAATCGAGGGTTGAGCTTTCCTCTCTTTTCGAATCTCGTAACCCCTTTCCATGGAGCAACACGTAACAATACATGATCTCCAACATTGAATTCCACGTCCCTTCGATGAAGATTAGCATAACTCTTTTGTCGATATTGTGAGGTTTGTACACGTTGCCGGATCATTTGAATTATTTCCATAGTCATGCGTACCATTTTTGGTCCCAACAATGTTGCTTCACCCACCTCGTCCCAGCATACTGGAGAACGACACTTTTGTCCATACAACGCCTCAAATGGAGCCATGCCTATACTTGTTTAATAACTGTTGTTGTAGGAGAATTCTACCAATGGTAAATACTTGTCCCAACTTCCTTTGAAGTCTAGTACGCAGAGTCTTAATAAATCTTCAAGAGTTTGAATAGTCCTTTTTGACCGCCCATCCGTTTAGGGATGATATGCAGAACTGAATCATAAATCAGTGCCCATAGATTTCTGCAAGCTGACCCAAAATCGTGAAGTGAATCTTCGGTCTCGATCAGAAACTATGGATACTGGCATACCATGTAATTTCACAATCTCATTTATATACATACGAGTAAGACGTTAAAGTGAATAAGTTTCTCATTTAGGCAAAAACTGAGTAGATTTGGTTAATCTATCGACAATGATTCAAATTACATATATGCCTTGAGAAACCCTGGGAAGACCAGTAACAAAATCCATGTTGATGTGCTCCCACTTTCGTTCTAGAATTTCAAGTGGCTGCAATGGACCTTTTGGTACTTGATGCTCTGCCTTGACACGTTGACAAGTTAAACACCTTGAGATAAACTCCACGATCTCTCTCTTCATATTGCTCCACCAAAATGTATGTCAAAGATCATAATACCTTTTGGTACTTCCAAGATGGATAATTAGGTATACATCACCCGTCTTGGGTGGCGCCCCACTTACATCACCCATCTTGAGTGCGAATTACATAAAATTTAAACAACTTATTAACATAAGCGTAGGTATGCAATCGACATAAAGCTGTGAGTTTAAATACAAATATCGTCTACTAGATATTATACAAACTCGAACAAAAAGTCCTCATTCTGATTATTATCACACTATTTTTACGAGAATAGTGAGGACTACTAATCTTATCTTGAGGACCATCTTTCGTTTCCCAGGCTCGTCCCGGCTATATTATCATTTCACGAAGAAACGGTGAAAGAAAGGGTGAGCTCAACTAGCCCGGTGAAATATTATGACTAAGATAATGCGAGAATAAATTATCAATAGTCTTGATAATGTTAAGCGATAAAATCTGATGAACAACCGGTTTAAGCTGCGGTGAATATCTGATCCATTAAAAAGTCGAGTAGAAAATAAAAGTCTACTATCTTTTAGGTTTTAAAGGTTTTTCATCTTTGTTTATAAATTTGAGACTCGACTTTAATAAATATTCACATCATCGAATCACCCCACTTTTCTGACGAGGATATTCTTTAGTATCGCGACCACAATTATTCATGCACTACGGGCGAGAATATTTGTGTATTCATTAATAGTCATGATCATGCCAACAATTTGTCCATCGATACACTTCTGACCCTTTGAGGATTTTTATCACATCATTTGTAACATTACGGTCGTGATTGCAGAATAGTCTCTGGTCGTAATCATACCAAGTCCATACATACCACTACTGACCCACGAGATGACTTTCAAAAAAATATAAACATGAGGATGATGACAATGATATAAAAATTGATAAAACAAGTTCAAAATTATTTTATCCGGGAATTATTAACGTCAAATTATCAACATAATCTTTGTTTTGTAGAGTAAAATTCAAGAATGATCGGAAGAATATTTCCATGAAAGATCTTTGGATGAAAGCATGAAATATCGAGGATATTCTACTAATTTCATGGAGTATAGAAGTCAAAGTTTTAACCAATTTGGGTATAATAAAGAATGGAATAACAAAAGAAATCACCGTGCATGCGATAGAGCCCTTAGACGAGGTTATTCAGCGAGAATAATAAATAACGGAACGGAACGGTCGGGGTGAAATTCACGCAAGCGAGGATGTTCAGCGAGAATAATAAAGATGGAACCCGGATCGGTGTAAAAAAACACGAGATAGGATATTCAGCGAGAATAATAAAAGGCGGAACCGGTCGGTGTAAAACACACTGAGACGAGGATGTTCAGCGAGAATAATAAAAAAGCGGAACCGGTCGGTGTAAAAACTGTGAGCAGGATGTTCAGCAGAGAATAATAAAAAAAGCGGAACCGGTCGGTGTAAAACACCTGACGAGGATGTTCAGCGAGAATAATAGAAGAAGAAGAATGTCACCAAGTATAGGGTAAACCACTTATCTGAGGTTATTCAGCGAGAATAATAAGCGATGGAATAACAACAGTTCTCTTCAATGAATAAAGAAGAATAACACCCCTTACATTTGGTAGGAGATTGAATCTTTGCGGCGGTGTAGTAACAAAATACTCTTCTTCTCTCTCTCTTATTCTCTCTCTACTTTCTCTCTCTATAAGCTTGAATGAATTAAGTGAAAATAATGAAGCCCTAGGCCTCTATTTATAGAAGATTTCTAGCTTAGCTTTTCTTGTGTGAAAAGAAAAAGAGTGGACTAATGGTGAAAAAAGAAAAGTGGTTTGGCCTTTGTAATGTGAAGCGACAAGTGGTTCGGCGCTTTGTAATGTGAAGCGACAAGTGGTTCGACGTCTGGTAAAGGTAATTACTATTATGCGAAGGTAAATACTATTGTGAAGGTAAATACTATTCACTGAGGGTAATTCGAAGGTATTATTGCGAAGGTAATTTCTATTGTGAAGGTAAATACTATTCACAAGGTAATTACTATTGTGAAGGTAATTACTATTGTGAAGGTAATACTACTATTACAAAGGTAATTACTATTGTGAAGGTAATTACTATTTGAAGGTAAATCTTATTGTGAAGAGACTCTTAGATGATGACATATAGGCCCCCCCATAAAATAATCAAACTTACCACAAATCATTTTTTTTTTCATCAACACATATTTAATCTTTCAACAATTATTAATCATTTATAACTTGTCGTCTCAATTATTGATTTAATACTATAACATATTATCGGATGATCTTGTGACAATAATTGAATCGATAATATAAGAGATATGATCGACAATTCTTTGTAGTGATAATTGAGCATAGGTGAGTGACTTCTCACGTAAGCATCGATAATCAATCTGAGTGTCTTCTTATCGACTCTGGCGTATTCTTGTACTTTTACCATAGGGTAGTTCAGCAGTTTTAGCGGTAACACCTCGTAGTTATTTTTATAAAATATTTTTGTCGTTTTCTCGATCAAGCCAATAATTACATTATGGGGTCCTGATGATTGAGCCGTTATGCGAATATTCCTAACAAAAGAATATTCCCAGGCCAAACGAATATTTTATAACAACTTGCATACTTTGCAAAATTTATAAATATTACCCCTGACTATAACATTATATCAAATTTATTCCATAATATTCAAAAATAATATTTATAGAAAAATTCATCTTTATTTATAAAAGTTGGGGTCTTCTGACCTCCCTTCTTATGAAATTTAAGCCCTCGAAATTAAATGCGATACACTGGTATGTCGAAGAGGTAAGGATACCTTGATTTCATTTGATTCTAACTCCCAGTCATTTCCTCGACATCGTGGTTCCTCCACAAAACTTTGACTTGAGGTATAACCTTGGGCGTAGAATATGTTCCTTCTTATCAAAATTTGAGCAGGAACCTCTTCATCGTCAAATCTTCCGCTATTTAAATGGGGTTCTTCGATAATATGGTTCGGGTCTTTCACATATTTACGTAACATAGATATGAAAAGCGTTATGAACGAGACGTATTTGGCGGTAAAAGCGAGTCTATAGGCCCGAGTTCCTACTCGATCGAGGATTAAAAATGGGCCAGATGAATCGAGGGTTAAGTTTTCCTCTCTTTCCAAATCTTGTAACTCCTTTCCATGGAAGCGACTCTTAACAACACATGATCTCTATATCGAATTCCCGTCCTTTCGATGAAGATCGGCATAACTCTTTTATCGATTTTGTGAGGTTTTTATCGTTGTCGGATCGTTTGAATCTTTTAAAGTAGTCATACGTACCAACTCGGTCCCAACAACGTTGCTTCACCCACCTCATCCCGGCATCTTTGGAAGCGACACTTTCTTCCATCTGATGCTTGAATGGAGCCGTGCGATACTTGCTTGATAAGCTGTTGTTGTAGGAAAACTCCACCGATGGTAAGAACTTGTCCCGACTCCTTGAAATCAAGGACCACGAGTCTTAATAGATCTTGAGAGTTTGAATAGTCTCTCCATTGTCCGTCAAATGCGAGGATGATATCTTAGAAAGCTAAATCGTGAAAATGTGCCCATAGCTTTTTGCAAACTAACCCAAAATCGTGAAGTGAATCTTGGGTCTCGATCGAAACTATGGATCTAGGCATACCATGCGATCTTACAATCTCGTTTATGTACATCTGACGCAAGGCGTTCAAGTGTATAAGTTTCTCGTATCGGTAAGAAATGAAAGCGGACTTGGTCGATCTATCAACAATGACCCAAATCGCATCGATGCCTTGAGAAACCTTAGGAAGGCCGTGCTTGAAATCCATGGTAATGTGCTCCCACTTCCATTACGGAATTTCAAGTGGTTGCTGATGGACCTTTTGGTACTTGATGCTCGCTTTAACTTCGTTGACAAGTTAGACACCTTGAGATAAGCAGCTGCTATCTCTCTCTTCGTATTGCTCCACCAAAATGTATAGCGAATATCATGATACATTTGGTACTCGAGATGGATTGCAAATGGTGTGTTGTGTGCCTCCATCATGATATTATACTTTAAATCGGGGTCGTTAGGAACACAAAGTGCGGAGTTGACTCGAAGTATTCCTTCTTCATCGATTCTTGCTTGGCGTAGCACCTTCTTGCACTTTTTCTTCCTCATGCGCATCGGCTCAGTGCGTAGCTTGGCGACTTTAACTTTATCGATTAAAGTCGGTTCTACTCGTATACTCGCTATCATCACATCGTCCACAGAGTCTTTAATTCTATCTCCATCCTTTGCAAGTCACACAAAATGGGCCTTTGCGTTGACAATATCCTTTTCGTGCTTGCATATGATTTTCTACTCGATCGTCGGCTACCACGTTCGCTTTTCGAGGATGGTATTGGATGGTATGATCATAATCTTTCAGCAGTTCAAAGCCCAGCGTCGTTGTCGCGTGTTGAGTTCCTTTTGAGTGAAGAAATATTTGAGGCTTTTATGATCGTAAAGATCTCCACTTTCTCCCCATACAAGTAATGCCTCCAAATTTTAAGTGCAAAAGACAACATTTACTTGACTCTAGATCATGAGTAGGATAATTCCTCTCATATTCTTTGAGTTGTCATGAGGCATAGGCTATACTTTTCCATGTTGCATGAGAACACATCCCGACCCTTTGCGAAGCATCCTTTGTAGATGACAAATCCCTCAAGGCGGATGGTATTGTCCGAGCAGTCTTTGAAATAAGTCTCCTCTTGAGTTCTTGAAAACTCTTCTCACATTCTTCGCTCAATAGAACTTTGTATCTTTCAAAGTCAATTTGAGTCGATGGAATAGCGATTCGAGAAAATCCTTCCACGAATCTCCGATAATAACCACTAAGCGAGAAAGCTCGTACTTGATCCTTTGATTTAGGTTGTTCCCGACTTTGAATAGCTTGATCTTTCTTTGGGTCAGCGGATATTCCATGACTTGATACCACGTGCCCGAGGAATGCTACTTCTTGACGAACTCGCATTTCTTGACTTGGCATAAAGCTTATATTCACGAAGCTTTTGGAGTGTCGACCTCAAGTGTTGCTCATGATCTTCACGGCTTTTGGAATAAATAAGGATGTCATCGATAAAGGCGACCACAAAGTGATCTAAATATTCCTTGAATACTCGGTTCATCATATCCATGAAAGCGGCGGGGCATTAGTCGATCAAAGGACATGACTAGGAATTCATAATGCCGTCTAGAGTTTAAAGCCGTCTTTGGAATGTCGGTGGTTCTAATCTTGATTGGTGATATATCAGGAGCGAAGATCGATCTTTGAAAAGAATTTGGCTCCTTGCGGTTGGTCAAACAGGTCATCAATACGTGGCGATGGATACCTATTTTTGATGGTGACATGATTGACTCCAGATAATCAATACAAAATCGCATACTCCCATCTTTCTTCTTCACGAATAGAGCAGGAGCACCCGAGGAGAATACTAGGGCGAATAAAGCCGATGTCTAACAATTCTGCGGTTGGGTCTTTAACTCACGAAGTTGATAGGAGCCATTCGATATGGGGCTTTGGAAATAGGTTTTGTCTCTTAGGGTTGAAGGTCGATACAAAATTCAATTTCACGCTACTGGGGGGTAGGCGGGAAGTTCTTGAGAATCGTCGGAAATTTATTAACAATAGGAATATCGTTTAAAAGCGGCGTATTTTATTTAAATACGTGACATGAGCTAAGAAAGCTTGACATCAGTTTTTTGATAAGCGAATAGCTTTATGGCTTGAGATGGAGTAGTGATTGATTTTAATGGTTTGGTCGTTTGAATTAGCATAATAGGTTGATTAGGAATATGAAAGCTAATGACCTTACGAAAACAATCAATTTTGCATGATAAGTAGTTAACGATCAATCCCTAGAATCACGTCAAATGCAAGTATTTTTAATGAAATAAGATCGACGGGTAATGTGAGGTGTAGATTTGAACCAAACAAGACTTATAAGCGTGGATGTAATGAAGGTTTCTCCCAGCGGAGTTTCCACGAGATAAGTCGAAAGTCTAATTTCTCGGTCAAATTTAATCGATGGCGCAAGTAGGAGAAATAAAAGAATGGGTAGAACGGTATCAAATAAAGTATAGACTTCATTAGAGTTTATGATAAGCTTACGTGATGACCTCATTCGGATTCCTTGCTCTTTGGGAGGTCACATGACAAATGCTCTCTCCCTACCTTCTAGGTTTTGAATTTTACGGGATGGCCTTTGGTGCCTCCATCTAGTTGAATTTGTCTTGATGGACAAAATCGAGCTAAGTGACCTTCTCTTCCACAATTATAACATGCTTTTGAATGGCATGGCCTTGGTTTGGGTGATGTGTCCCTCTCCTCGCATTTGAAGCATATGATAGGTGGTCTTTCTCCTTCCTTAACAATGGGTCTTTGGTCTTGGCGTCTTTCCATCATTGTTGAATCTCCTTTTCTTGAAATGTCCATTCTTATTGTTTTTGTACGATTACCCATAGAAGTGGTTACCATATCTGGCTTTATTGATTCCCTCACGCTTGTTGTCATAGCCTCGATGACTATTCTCATTTGGTATTATAATTTTTTGCGGTTGCTCTCTTTTAGTTGCGTTGACTCATTATCGCGCTCCACTAAGCGAGCCCTATTTACAACATCGAATACAAACCACGGTTTATGAGAAATAAGATGTTGGCGTATCTCGACTTCAAACCTCTTAAAAACATTAGCGCCATTTCTCTCTTCATTATCCACAGTGGAATATGGCTTAGTGATAACTCGCAAATTTTGCCTCGTATTGCGACACGGTCGTATTGTTTTTGTTCGACTTGATAAACTCCACCTCCGCCGTATGGCGAATACTTTCGGGAAAGTATTTGTCGTTGAACGACTCTGGAACTTCTCCCAAGATATCTTGATGCAATTTGGTTGAGTCGTTTCTGGATTCCCACCGTCCGCCTCTCGCATATGACATAAAAGCGTGAAAGGAACCTTTTGCTCCTCGGAGCATCCAAGACATCAAATATCTTGGTAATCTGCTTTATCCATGCTTAGCGAAGTGGTTTGGCTCTCCCTTAAACTCCGGTGGTCGGCTCCTTAAATTGTTTAGCGGTGTGGCTTGAGAGTTTCCGTGTTTCCACCTACGTTTTGGGCGAGTCGCTCTACTTTCTTTGTTGCATAAATTGCATAAAGCCCTCGAACATTTGATCATTCATCATTTTGGTCGGTGTTGTTGTTTGCATGAGGATTATCGCCTTCACGATGCACATTATCACGATTATTGATATGTGGTGAATCAGCGATGCGCTGCGCTCCATTCTTTATTCTCAACATTCTCGGATGTCATTTTGAATCTTGCCACAAAACAAAAGGTTAATTGACGTATAACAAATTATCCTATCTTACGACCAACCGATAAAATATCACATAAACTTAGGTAGGTCATACTAGCGAAGGTATTCCCGTCTCTCCCCTCTAGTACTATTCTCACATCTTAGCGGGGATCGTATCCTAAGCTACGATACCAGTTGTGGCGCCCCAAAATTAGGTATACATCACCCATCTTGGGTGCGCCACTTACGTAGTGAAATTTAAATACAACTTATTAACATAAGCGTGCGTATGCAATCGACATAAAGCGTGAGTTTAAATACAAATATAAATCTACTAGATATTATACAAACTCAAACAAAAAGTCCTCATTCTGATTATTATCACTTTATTTTACGAGAATAGTGAGGACTACTAATCTTATCTTGAGGACCATCACTCGTTTCCCAGGCTCGTCCCGGCTATATTATCATTTCACGAAGAAACGGTGAAAGAAAGGGTGAGCTCAACTAGCCCGATGAAATATTATGACTAAGATAATGCGAGAATAAATTATCAATAGTCTTGATAATGTTAAGCGATAAAATACAATAGAACAACCGGTTTAAGCTGCGTGGAATATCTGATCCATTAAAAAGTCAAGTAGAAAATAAAGTCTACTATCTTTTAGGTTTTAAAGGTTTTTCATCTTGTTTATATTTGAGACTCGACTTTAATAAATATTCACATCATCGAATCACCCCACTTTTCGGCCGAGGATATTCTTTAGTATCGCGACCACAATTATTCATGCTACTACGGGCGAGAATATTTGTGTATTCATTAATAGTCATGATCATGCCAACAAGCGTCCATCGATGCACTTCTCTGACCCTTTGAGGATTTTTATCACATCATTTGTAACATTACGGTCGTGATTACAAGAATAGTCTCTGGTCGTAATCATACCAAGTCCATCTATGCACTTCTGAGGCCACGAGATGACTTTCAAAAAAATATAAACATGAGGATGATGACAATGATATAAGAATTGATAAAACAAGTTCAAGAATTATTTTATCCGAGGAATTATTAACGTCAAATTATCGACATAATCTTGTTTTGTAGAGTAAAATTCAAGAATGATCGGAAGAATATTTCCATGAAAAGATCTTTGGATGAAGCATGAATATCGAGGATATTCTACTAATTTCATGGAGTATAGAAGTCAAAGTTTTAACTTATTTGGGTATAATAAAGAATGGAATAACAAAAGAAATCACCGTGCATGCGATAGAAGCCTTGCAGACGAGGTTATTCAGCGAGAATAATAAATAACGGAACGGTCGGGGTGAAATTCACTGCAAGCGAGGATGTTCAACAGAATAATAAAGATGGAACCCGATCCGGTAAAAAAACACGAGATAGGATATTCAGCGAGAATAATAAAAAAAGCGGAACCCGGTCGGTGTAAAACACTACTGAGCGAGGATGTTCAGCGAGAATAATAATAAAAGCGGAACCGGTCGGTGTAAAAACCACAGACAGGATGTTTCAGCGAGAATAATAAAAAGGCGGAACCGGTCGGTGTAAAAAACACAGACAGGATGTTCAGCGAGAATAATAGAAGAATGTCACAAAGTATAGGGTAAACCACTTATACGAGGTTATTCAGCAGAATAATAAGCAATGGAATAACAGAAGATTCTCTTCATGAATAAGAAAGAATAACACCCCTTACATTTGGTAGGAGATTGAATCTTCTGGCGTGATGTAGTAACAAAATACTCTTCTTCTTTCTCTCTTATTCTCTCTCTTATTCTCTCTATACTTTCTCTCTCTATAGCTTGAATGAATTAAGTGAAAATAATGAAGCCCTAGGCCTCTATTTATAGAAGATTTCTAGCTTAGCTTTTCTTAGTGTGAAAAGCGAGTGGCAGAGTGGATTGAAACGAAAAGTGGTTTGGCCTTTGTAATGTGAAGCGACAAGTGGTTCGGCTTTGTAATGTGAAGCGACAAGTGGTTCGACGTCGGTAAAGGTAATTACTATTACGAAGGTAAATACTATTGTGAAGGTAAATACTATTCACAAGGTAAATTACTATTGGTGAAGGTAATTACTATTGGCGAAGGTAAATCTACTATTGTGAAGGTAATTACTATTGTGAAGGTAATTACTATTACAATGAGGTAATTACTATTGTGAAGGTAAATACTATACTATTGAAGAGACTCTTAGATGATGACATATAGCCCCCCCCATAAAATAATCAAACTTACCACAAATCATTTTTTCATCAACACATATTTAATCTTTGACAATTATTAATCATTTATAACTTATCGTCTCAATTATTGATTTAATACTATAACATATTATCTGACGGATGATCTTTGTGACAATAATTGAATCGATAATATAAGAGATATGATCACGACAATTCTTTGTAGTGATAATTGAGCATAGGTGAGTGACTTCTCACGTAAGCATCGATAATCAATCTGAGTGTGTCTTCTTATCTGACTCTGGCGTATTCTTGTACTTTTACCATAGCCGTAGTTCAGCAGTTTTAACGGTAACACCTCGTAGTTATTTTTATAAAATATTTTTGTCGTTTTCTCGATCAAGCAATAATTACATTGTGGGGTCCACTGATGATTGAGCCGTTATGCGAATATTCCCTAACAAAAAGAATATTCCCAGAGCCAAGCGAATATTTTATAACAACTTGCATACTTTGCAAAATTTATAAATATTACCTGACTATAACATTATATCAAATTTATTCCATAATATTCAAAAATAATATTTATAGAAAAAAATTCATCTTTATTTATAAAAATTTAATCCACCGGGTTTGGTTCCTTCTTTTGATCAATGTTAGCCACCCAAATGTTTGGCCTTTAGAGGTGATCCACCAAGAAAGAAGAAAGATTCAAGAAGATAGGTATTTGGTAAAACCCTAGTTTTTCTATCTCTCATAGAAAAAGAGCGTACTCTCCAACAATTGGAATCACGTCTATTGATATCTGATATAAGACTCCTCATATAAAGATATCAGTTAACCCTTTTAATCTAATTAGAAAATAGGGTATTATTTATTTAATTAAATTCCTTTAATTAATTAAGCTCCTTTATCTTATTAGGGATAATTAATTAAACTATTTTAATTACTTTGCCTCTTAATCTTATTAGGAATAAATGAGAGTACTTTTATTAATTAATTTTCAAACTCCTTTAGGAATTAAATAATAATAATAGTAATAATAATAAGACTCCTCTTATTAATTTATATTTAATATTTCAAAATATTAAATAATAAATATTAAGCTATTTAATTTATTCTATCACCATAGATTAAATTAAATATAATTAACTTATTATTACGATTATGCCATTAACTTCTTAAATAATTATTCTTCCTTTTATGGTGTGACCCTTTAGGTTATCCATATTAAACCCGTTAATGAATAAATCAATTAGAACAATTCTAATCTTATTTAAATAAATAAATTAAACTATTAATTTATTTAAATAAATAATATTTATTATCTGATAGGGATAAGCCTCCCTAGCGATTAACGACTTTTCGGATAATATAGATTTTAACATTAATCATAAAAGAACCTTTGAGTAAATAGTTACCAAATCAATTCAATCTTTTCACCATCTGATGTCCCGATTAAATATAAGACATGGAATTGTCAAAGCCTTATTTTATTTAATTATATGTATTTCGACTCTTAAATGCACAACTCCAAATAATGCAAATTAGAAACTCCTTTCTATTTTCATTCTGTCTTGACCAAGGACTACTGGGTTGTCATTTATCGAATCACATAGGACATTTCTCTTCTTTTACTAGAAGCGGTAGATTCTTTATTGATCATACATTATCTCCATGTATGACTTATTATACCCAAGCATATCCTTTGATATACCCTAAGGGTCTTAAGGAATAAGTCAAAGTATAATTCATCATACACAAGATACTATGATGATCTCAAGTCCAAGGATCATTTGTACTACTATTGTGATGCCCCCAAAATAGGTATACATCAATCATCTTGGGTCGCCAAATACATGGTACTGAATACAAATACAAACTTAATTATACAACATGAGGTGAAAGTTTTTACACGAATATTGTCTTCTAGACAATATCCAAACTCAAATGGAGTCCTCATTACATTTATTATTACACTATTTTATAGAATAGTGAGGAATAATATAACACCATCTCGGACCATCACTCCATTCCTTGACTAGTCCCTGCTACGTTCTCATTTCCTGAAGAGAACAATGAAAGCAAAAGGGTGAGCTCAACTAACCCAGTAAGAAATATTATGACCAAGATAATGCAGAATAAATTATCATTAACCTTCAACACTGTTAAACTGATAAAATACAACAAACATCAAGTTTAACTGCAGCAAAACAAGCAATCCATTAGAAGAGTCAAGTAGAGAATGATATCTACTATCTTCTATGATTTAAAGAGTTTTTCATCAACTTTATCGCTGAGACTCAGCTTAATAAATAAACCACATCATCAAATCATCTCTTCACTATGGGCCAAGGATATTCATGTAATCATCAATGGTCATGATTATATCGAATAATCCCTAGTCATAAACATACCAACAACTGTCCATCAATGCACTACGGCCCAATGAGAACTTTTATCACATCATTTGTAATATTACGGGTTATGATTATACCGAATGATCCCTGGTAATAATCATACCAATCAATAGGTCATCTATGCACGTAAGCCACAGATGACTTTCATCACAATATAAGCATGATGATGATGGCAATGATATAAGAATTCAATTAAAAGAAAACAAAGGATAAATTTTAAATATTTATAATTTAATTTATCCAGAATTTAATAATGTTCAAATTGCCAACATGATACTACTTTGTGGAGTAAAATTCAAGAATGTTATTGTATCAAAAACGATTTGGATCGAAAAGAAATCAATTTTTGTCATGAATAGTACTCTGGGTGAATAGTACCCAGGTGAATAGTACTTCAGGAATAGTACCCCGTGAATAGTACTTGTGAATAGTACTTCGTAAATAGTACTTTATGAATAGTACTTTATGAATAGTATCTGTGAATAGTACTTTGTGAATAGTACCGTATAAATGAATAGTACTCATGGACATTACTCCGACATGAAAAGCTTAAAATTTAACAAAAATGTGCTTGTGAAACGATACTAGATGATGCACAAATTTCAAAGATATTCTACTAATTTCACGAAGTATAGAAGCAATACTTTAACAAAATGAGGGTATAATTAAGAATACGAGACGAAATAATATTACTCACATACTACAGAGTATGGAAGAAAATATTATTCCTTATGAATACTGAACAAAAATAATATCCCTTACCTCAAAAGAAGACTGAATACTGGAATAGTGAGGTAGCAGACTTCTCTTCTTCTTTCTCTCTATAGTTTCTCTCTCTATAATTGCTCTTGTGAGTCTTAGTGAATTGGTGACAATGAAAGAAGAATGAGATTCTATTTATAGGAAAATATAGTTTCAATAATTGCACGTTTTGGGGCTCAAAATATTACAGTATAATACCTTCATCTTTTCTTTCATTTTTAATTTAGGCATGCAAGTATTATCAAACTTGCACCACCTCACCTAATAGTACACCATGTAAATCAATAGTACATTTGTGTGAATCAATAGTTCTATACATGTTAAAAAAATAATTACAGTATAGTACTTTCATCTATACCTCCATTTTTAATTTAGTCATGCAAGTATTATCAATTTTGCACCACCTCCCCTAATAGTACATGCATGTGAATTAATGGTATACACATGTGAACAAATAGTTATAATCATGTGAATTAATAGAAATTAATTGCTCATTTATTCGATTAATTACCCGATTGGTCAATATATCCTCCAGACATCAATTATTATCGAAATAGATGTCGATTTCCAGTAACACTAATAATCCTAACACAATGGAACTATCAATTTCATCTTTAATCAACACGAACTTATTCATCATTAATACTATAACTCACAATATTTAACAACCAGACCATTCCAGGAAAGAGGAGGCTTTCCGATAAGGATTTCTCCCTATTGGCGCGCAATTAGGTGACCAAACCTCTCCTCGATAGAACTTTCTAGACATCGTCAATATTGTAAAAAATAATATGAATAACTTTTTTGTCTCAATTATTGATTTAATAATATAAAATATTGATCTGATGACAATAATTGAATCAATAATATGAGAGATATTATCAAGTGATTTATTGTAGCAATAATTGAGTATAACTGAGTGACTTCTCACGTAAGCATCAATATTCAATACCGTGTGCTACTATTCAACCACGCGTATTACTGTACTTTTACCACCGGGTAGTTCAATAGTTTAACGGTAAAACTTTCGCCGTTATTTTTATAAAAAGATAATTCTGTCATTTTCTAACTACGACAATACTTTCGTTGTGGGGTCCACTAATGATTGTGCCGTCATACGAATATTCCCTATTAAAATGAATATTCCCCGACTAATCGAATATTTTATAACAACTTATAAAATTATGATGGCGGCGATACGAGCTACAATGACGGCAATCGATGACAATAACAACGATACTAATACCAACGTCTTAAAGATAAATAAACTAATAGTAACACCAATGTCTTTCAGACCCATAACTGGTCGTATCCTCTCTATTATATGTTGCAAAAGGCGCATGTTGAATTCCTGCCACAAAACCCACATTATCCAACATGAGAACAAAATTTACAATATGATTTTCACGTACAAACAAAAAACAAAATTTCCTGTGTTCCCATTTTGCAAGGTATAATTCGTAAGCAAATCAAAAGATTATAATTTTATAAATTGTCTCATAAAAGGATATACTCACGGACTCACGATGTCTAACAAAGCATCACTTTTAAATTTTATTTGTCTTAAAACAAAATAAAAAATGACTTGAAATGTGGTAATTAATTTTCTCTTAAAAAAAATACTAGTATCAATGTTGTGAGAGGAATATATGAAAATTTTTAGTTATTTTCTATAAAATTAATTATGAGATAAAAATAAAATTCAAAAGTGATCATTTTTACGAGACATAACGGATATGCTTTGGTCATCACTCCACATGTAACCTGGTTGCTTAGAGAGAAAAATTAATTAATACACACACACACACACAAACACACACACACACATACATATATATATATATATATATATATATGTTGGAAATGGGTTTAACAATATAAATATTTAAGCATTTTGAGGGTTAATTTAATATGGGATCCACACGCCGGATATGCCGGGTCTTTGCATCAATGTGTTCTCCTTCGTGAGGAGTATAACTTGGTATATTTATGTGTTCAAATCCATTAAGAATTGAATGAGAATATTGACTCCAAAGTCACCTACTTGAAATGTTATAAATTGCAAAAGTCCCACATAGGGCATTAGAGGGAAAAATGAAGAACATATATATGGGATGTTTGAATTGATGGGAAGGGCCCCAAAGGGCACCCCACTTTTAATGGAAGGGAGAGGACCTAGTGAGGCTTGGTTCGAACCAGCGTCTGTGTATGCATGCGTCCGTCCAGATTCGGTCGGTAAGAACTCGAGGCGGGTGGGTGGGTGCGTCATGATATATAATTTTTTGGACAAAATCTGTTTAATATATTATCAGATTTTGTTTTAAGTTATTATCAATACTACGTAGTTTTGATGCGCCAACGATAATAAACTGCCTACTCATTCTATAAATTAATCTATCTGGGCGTTAAAACAGTATGTGAATTTCCCATTCCTTCCCTTCCATAAAAACCTGTTCTGCCTTCTCTGCAAAAATCCCGTTTCTGCAAATGGCTTCCGTTTCCTGTTCCGTTCTACTTCTGCAATAAGTTTTCCCGTTTCTGCAATAAAATTGTGTAGTAAGTTTTTTCTGTTTTATTCATGCGTGCATCATTATTATTCATTCAGTTCGGTACATAACATAAAGTTGTGTTCGTAGTGTTCTTAATTTTGAAGTGCTTCTAATTAAGAACTGGAAATCCATTTTATCTTGGGAAGCAATTATTTAATTAATCCTTAGCACCAGTGAGGGGAATAAATTTGCTTTAAGGAGACTTTGTGAATTCAAAGGACTCAAATTTATTTGTTTATATTTTTTCCGTGTTATATATATATATATATATATATATATATATATATAATTACATTACATTTATATATATTAAATAATACTATATATTACGGATAACAATCTTAATAACAATCTTAAAGCAAATTTAGTTGTTCTATAATTATAATTTTATTTAATATAATTACGTAATTTGTATCTATATTAAATCTTTTAAAAATCAAAATTATAGTTTAATTATTTCAACAGAAATTGTTTTATAAAACAAGTTTTTGTAAAAAAGCAATTTGTTCATTGAATTTACGCAAATTTTGTTGAATATGAATACATAGTATTATGTTAATATATAGTATTACGAAATTGTTTGCATGTTATGATACATAATATTTTGTTATTGTTTGCATGTTAACATAAGCAGTTTATTTTGTTTGCATGTTGATATATTACATGTTAATTGATTTATATATTACGTATGTTCCATATTAATTAATGGCATTTTAATATCTTGTTTATTACATTATTATTTTAATTTATATAAGGAGTATAGTATTGTATACTATAAGAGTAATAAATCAATAATTACAATAGCATGTGATTGTCAAAACCTATCCAACAAAAGAAACAAAATCTGTTAAACATAAATGTGTAAATTGAATTTGTAAACAGAATTTGGATTTGTGTTATACGAATTTGTAAAACAAAATTGTTGTTTTAATTCTGCAAACAAAATTTGTTATTAAAATTCTGTTAAATCTTTGTACAACAGAAATTTGTTTCTGTTTATTAATAATAATCTTCTTGTATAATAGAAATGGCATCTCAAAGCACCATTCCTGCCGTGAGTATGTCTCATGGAGAAAAGCCTGAAAAGTTCAATGGAACTGATTTCAAGCGTTGGCAACAAAAGATGCTCTTCTATCTCACAACATTAAATTTGGCGAGGTTTTACTGAGAGGACTCTCTACTCTTGTCAAGGAGAAATTGACAAAGAAGAAAAGTGGCTGCTTGATTAATGCATGGAAACATCTGATTTCCTTCTTGAGAAATTATGTAATGAATGGATTAGACAATACATTTGTATAATATGTATTGTACAATTCAAAGCTATGAAAGGAACTTTGGGAATCTTTAGACAAGAAATATAAAACTGAAGATGCTGGCATGAAAAAATTTATTGTTGGTAGATTTCTTGACTATAAAATGGTAGATTCTAAAGCAGTTATCACTCAGGTTCAAGAATTACAAGTAATTCTACATGACATTCATTCTAAAGGAATGTCATTAAGTGATTCATTCAAGTTCGTTGCAATGATTGAGAAACTTCCACCATCGTGGAAAGACTTGAGAATTATTTGAAGCATAAGCGCAAAGAAATGAATCTTGAAGAAGCGATTATGCGACTTAGGATTGAAGAGGACAATCGAGGATGCGAGAAGAAGATTGGGAAAAACTTCATTGAAGCAAAAGGCAAATATAGTAAAACAAAGGCCAAAAAAACAACAAAAGAAGCGTGAAGCAAAAGATACCTTTAAGGCGAAGAAAATTCAAAGGCAAATGCTTCAATTGTGGCATTCGGGACATAAATCAAATGAATGTCGCAAGCCAAATAAATTCAAGAAAGAACAAAAGGCTCAAGCAAATGTGATGTGAGCTGGAAAAACTTTACGAAAATGTTTTGAGACATGAATCTTTAATGCGATTATATCTCGATGTAACTTGGTAGGAAACCCCAAAGAATGGTGGGTGGACCTTTGGGGTTACTCGCCACATTTGTTCCAACAAATGGATGTTTTCTACCTACAAACCCAGTGAAAGCGATGATCGACTCTTCATGGGAAACTCCTCGAGTTCAAAGGTTCAAGGGCGTGGAAAGATTATCTTTGAAAATGATATCGGCAAAGAAGCTGACTTTGAGCGAAGTGCTTTATGTGCGGATATCCGCAAAAATCTAGTTTTGGGTCACTACTTAGCAAGAATGGCTTCAAGTTGGTGTTTGTGTCGATAAATTTGTACTTACTAAAAATGATATGTTTGTGGGAAAAGGGCTATATGGTGATGAACTCTTTAAGATGAATGTTATATTATTTATGAAAGTCTATTGATAATAATAAAATTAATTCTTACGCTTACTTGTTAGAATCTTCAAATATATGGCATGCTAGATTAGGACATGTTAATTATAATACTTTGCGTAGATTAATTAATTTAGAATTCTTGCCAAAATTTGATATTAATCAAAAACATAAATGTGAAATTTGTGTGGAATCAAAAATGACAAGATTACCTTTTCATTATGTTGAAAGAAAAACTGAACCTCTAGATTTAAATTACACTGATATATGTGACTTAAAGTTTGTGCAAACAAGAGGTGGGAAAAAATATTTCATAACCTTTATTGATGATTGCACAAGATATTGTTATGTATATTTGTTAAGAAACAAAGATGAGGCTATAGAAATGTTTCAACTTTATAAAAATGAAGTTGAAAATTAACTTAACAAAAGATTAAAGCGATAAGAAGCGATAGAGGTGGTGAATATGAATCACCATTTGAAGAGATACCTTTCTACTCATGGTATTATTCACCAAACTACCGCTCCTTATTCACCTCAATCTAACGGTATTCTTTGAGCTTGATAATAGAACATTGAAAGAAATGTTGAATGCTATGTTAACTAGTTACGGAGCACCCCGAATTTGTGGGGGAAGCTTTGCTTTCTGCAAATTATATTCTTAACAAATTACCTCATAAGAAAACTCACAAAACACCTTATGAATTATGGAAAGGTCATAGACCTTGCTATAAATACTTAAGAGTGTGGGGGTGTCTAGCAAAAGTGATGGTTCCTAAACCTAAAAAGGTTAAGATAGGACCAAAAATAATTGACTGTGTATTCATTGGTTATGCAAATAACAGCAGTGCTTATCGCTTTCTTGTTCATAAATCTAAAATTTCTGATATTCATGTTAATACTTTTATTGAATAAAGAGATGCATCATTCTTTGAAAATATGTTTCCATATAATTTAAATAATGATTCAAATTCAAACAAAAGACCTTTGGATGCTACTAGTAATAATCCTGAAAATATAGACAAAGAGTCTGAATTGGATGAACCTAGACGTAGTAAAAGAGCAAGGACTTCAAAGTCTTTTGGTTCGAATTTTCTAACATTTTTGTTAGAAAACGATCCTCAAACGTACAAGGAAGCAATATACTCTCCAGATGCTTCTCATTGGAAAGAAGCAATTAATAGTAAAATTGAGTCCATTATGCAAAATCATACATGGGAATTGGTGGATCTTCCACCTGGTTCCAAACCCTTAGGTTATAAATGGATCTTCAAAAAGAAGATGAAAGCTAATGGTTCAATTGATAAATATAAAGCAAGGCTTGTTGTTAAAGGCTATAGACAAAAGGAAGGATTGGATTATTTCGACACTTATTCACCTGTTATAAGAATTACATCTATTCGAATGCTAATAGCAATAACATCTTTAAATAAACTTGAAATACATCAAATGGATGTAAAAACTGCATTCTTAAATGGTGAATTAGATGAAGAAATATATATGGAACAACCTGAAGGTTTCATAGCTCCTAGACAAGAGAGAAAAGTATGCAAATTTGTTAAATCCTTATATGGGTTAAAACAAACACCAAAACAATGGCATGAGAAGTTTGATAATGTTATGTTATCAAATGGATTTAAAATCAATGAGTGTGACAAATGTGTTTATGTCAAAAGCACTCAAAAGGAATATGTCATTGTTTGTCTTTATGTGGATGATATGTTAATTATGGGTAGCAACAATGAAGTTATCAACTCTACCAAACGTAAGTTGTCAAATAGGTTTGACATGAAAGACTTGGGGGTTGCTGATATAATATTAGGAATCAAGATTTCTAGAACATCTAATGGAATTATATTATCTCAAACTCATTATATTGAAAAAATACTTGAAAAATTTAATAAGTATAATATAATTCTAAATAAAACCCCAGTTGATATAAATCTTCTTCTAGCTAAAAATGAAGGTGATAACATATCCCAACTAGAATATTCTCATATAATATGCAGTTTAATATATGCCATGAACTGTAATAGACCAAATATAGCTTATTCGGTAAGTAAGCTAAGTCGGTATACGAGCAATCCAGGTAAAGATCACTGGAAAGCTATTTTGAAAGTTTTGGGATATTTAAAACATACTCAAAAATATGGACTGCATTATACAAGATATCCAGCAGTATTGGAAGGATATAGTGATGCTAATTGGATATCTGATAATAAAGACTCGAAATCCACAAGTGGATATGTCTTTACCCTTGGAGGTGCAGCGGTATCTTAGAAATCCTCAAAACAAACGTGTATTTCAAGGTCTACAATGGAATCAAAATTCATTGCGTTAGACAAAGCTGGAGAAGAAGCAGAATGGCTTCGTAATTTCTTAGAGGATATTCCAAATTGGTTAAGACACATGCGCCTATATATGTATTCCTTTGTGATAGCCGATCGTGATTGGAAGAGCACATAGTCATTTATATAACGGTAAGTCACGCCATATAAGACGAAGACATAATACCGTTAGACAATTGCTCTCAAATGGAATTATCTCAATTGATTATGTAAAGTCAAAAGATAATATTACAGATCCGCTTACGAAAGGTTTAACAAGAGAGCAAGTGGAAAGATCATCAAAGGGAATGAGTTTAAAGCCTACTTTTTGGATAAGAGTCGTCATAGTGGCAACCCAACCTAGCTGTCTGGAGATCCCAAGATCTAGGTTCAATAGGCAAACCAAACTATGTAATACTCAGTAAAGCACTGAGGAGATATTTACTCCTAGTCATTCCTATTATGAGACAGTGCACATCTGCCACGAGAATTAGGATAAGTTACGCTTTTAATGACTTTTATATCTTGAAATATGTTCAAGTGGAGTATTGTAGGATACTCTTGATAGAAGTCACCTACGTGAGTAAGAAGGGGACCACTTCTGTGAGAATTTTGAAGGCTGAATTCTCTAATATACTCACGGAACCAAGAGGTGTTTGAGGCGAAATGAACACAAGCGTGAGAACCGACTATATGCGAAAAAGATATTTTGTGAATTCTATTGTCTAGATTTATACGAAAAACTGACAGTTCAAAGACATCAAGTCTACTGATTAGTTGAGTAAATTCGATAGACTTTACTAGGGCAAGTTCAAAGCCACTAGGCCACTTAACCCGATGAAGTATCTTTTCTTATGTACTCGAACTAGTGTCTGCATATTCATAACATTTTTTTTTCTTTCTCCATGTTGTAAAGCCAATTTTACATTCATGTGGGGGATTGTTGGAAATGGGTTTGATAATATAAATATTTAAGCATTTTGAGGGTTAATTTAATATGGGATCCACACGCCGGATATGCCGGGTCTTTGCATCAATTTTTTCTCCTTCGTGAGGAGTATAACTTGGTATATTTATGTGTTCAAATCCATTAAGAATTGAATGAGAAAATTGACTCCAAAGTCACCTACTTGAAATGTTATAAATTGCAAAAGTCCCACATAGGGCATTAGAGGGAAAAATGAAGAACATATATATGGGATGTTTGCTCAATGGGAAGGGCACCAAGGGGCACTCCACTTTTGTGGAAGGGAGAGGACCTAGCAAAGGCTTGGTTCAAACCCCCTTGTAGCCTTGTGCATGAAGTAAGTAGTTGATCGGTCGGTCCGGGCTCGGGTGGGTGGATGGGTCATGATATATAATTTTTTGGACAAAATTTGCTTAATATATTATCAGATTTCGTAGTTTTGATGCGCCAACGGTAATAAACTGCCTACTCATTCTATAAATTAATCTATCTGGGCGCTAAAACAGTATGTGATTTTCCCGTTCCTTCCCTTCCACAAAAACCCGTTCTGCCTTCTCTGCAAAAATCTCGTTTCTGCAAATAGCTTCCGTTTTCCGTTCCGTTCTACTTCTGCAATAAGTTTTCCCGTTTCTGCAATAAAATTGCGCAGTAAGTTTTTTCTGTTTTATTCATGCGTGCATCATTATTATTCATTAGGTTCGATTACATAATATAAAGTTGTGTTAAGTAGTGTTCTTAATTTTGAAGTGCTTTAATTAAGGCAGGAAATCCGATTTTATCTTGGGAAACAATTATTGATTAATCCTTTGCAGGTGTGAGGGAATAAATTTGCTTTAAGGAAACTTTTGTGAATTCAAAAGGATTTCATTTATTTGTTTATATTTTTTACGTGTTATATATATATATATATATATATATTATTTAGTATTATAGTAAATATATAGTATTATATAGTATTATTTAATATATATAAACAGAACAATTATTATATATATATATATATATATATATATATATATATATATATATATAAAAGCTTATGGATCGAATTCGTAAGCAAATAAAAAAATTATAGAAGCATAAAGTGCATCTATATTCGTATATATAGGCTTATGGAATCAAGAACTTTTTACCATGCATAATTAATTAGACTTATAGGAAGAAAGAAAATTAAAACATTTGCTAGTACAAATATATATTATGATCAATTGACCCCCTTCGCCCCCTTGGTTACACCTTTGATTATATGGAATAATGTATTTGTATATTAAATTTTAAAGATTAAATTTATTATGCAGCATAACTTCTTACAAATTAAGGTGTTTTATATAAACCTTATTATCTGAGGCCTGGAGTAATTAATAATATATATGCTATGACAATATAGCATATTAACGCTCTTGTTTGGTAAGAAACTAGAAAAATTATGTCATGTAAGTGTGATCTCGTACCAAGATGGGAAGATCGATCTGGATGTGTGTTTGGTTTCTTTGATGCACTTTCTTTTTACCACAACCAAAGATAACAACTAAGATTTTAAATAGAAGTAATTTAATATTTTAATTAAAAGCTATTTAATGTACAATGTTACTATAAAAAATCTGGTTCAATATTTAAGGTTGGAGTTTGTTTTTAATTTATTCAATTTGAGTGCATCTTGGATGTGGACATATCCAAATGGATTTTTTTTTTTTGGCCGATGTGGTCTTAGTCAAGTGTTTAAAATTGAAATATTGTGACATATAAGTATCAGATTATGAATTATATTGTACTCTCAAAAAATGAGGCTTCAAAAAATGAAAAAAAAAAAAACAACCTTTAATTTAGTATAGTAATTATCACTTGGTGTTGAAAGGAGTTTGTGAAGTTAAGAATAAACTTGTGTCATTTGAAAGCATTCCAAAATAACAAGTTTTGTCCAACCATATATATTGTAAAATTATGCACATTACTTCTTCATCTTTAGAATTAAACAACTAAAGACTACATATAAAGCGCAGATTCGCATATGAAGCATTTAATAAGATAATCTCCCAAAAGATATAACTTTCAAAGTACCATATATGGAATTAATATATTCACAAATATAAATAAAATGATAGTTTCACAAGTTCTTTCTCTTATACATTAAATAGTAAAGAGAGTCTATCCTCTTTTGAAAAATTTATATGTGAAATTAACACTTTCACTTTTGTAAATATCAATTTCTCATATATATATATATATATATATATATATATATATATATATATATAAAAGAACCATTGACCATATACATGAATTTAATTTATCTTGACCTACCTTGTTATACATAGATACCTATTTAATAATAGCAATCTTACACTATCAATTTTGAATGTTATAAATATATTTCGAATACATATATTTTTATTACATTAATAGGTGTCATGTTGGACCCTTAAAAATCATTAAATAATAATAATAATAATATAATAATAATAATACTGATATTTGACTTTTAAGATGTTATGTTTGACAACTAATTAATTCCAATTCTTAGAATTGGAATTGAGTGTCAAAATTTAACTAAATTTTAATTATATGATATTGTAAATGCATTTTCAACTCCAATTTCAAAGTTTAGTCTTCATGTCCCACAATATATTTAATTTGTCAAAAAAAAAAAAATTCAATATTTGTTCTCATCTTATATGCTGGTTCACTAAATCTCCACTCTTGTTATTTTGATAATAAAATTACTAGATCTTAAATATATATGACTAGTTATTTTAGGATATGAGCTAGGACTTTCTTTTTGAAAATCTTAGTATTATAATATATTAATACGGCAGAGATTATTAATCCTCACTTAATAAATTAAATTAATTAGTTTTATATTTTCTTATCATTAATTTCAAAAGAGGAGAATAAAATGAGGGATTATCCAGTATATTTTAATCATTAATTACTTCATGAATATGATTTTGAATAAAGACGAGTAATATAAGAAAAATTATAATAATCTAATCCACATGAATTAGGTGCAATTAATATGAGATTTTAAAAATAAAAATAACTCATAATATTTATATACTATTTTCATGCATATTAGGAAATCTGGTCACCCTATTAATCACGTTCCTTAAGCAAAGAATGAGCATTAAACCCCCTCTAAACCCTCTTTATTTAAAGAACAGAACTCTTCATTCTGTCTTCACACCATTCCTCGTTCTTTCCATACCATAAACTAAACAAAGAAAAATATTGTTGTTTAGACATGGAGTCCCACAGTTTCGAGCTATATGCATCTCATTCTTCTTCTTCTTCAAGCAACTCCGCCGCTTCTCACGAATCTTCTTCTGTTTTTGAGAAGAAGATCCAAATGAAAGAGGAGGTTGCTGAAGAAGAATCCCCTCCAATTCCGCCACCCAATCCCGAAAATCCCAACTTACCAGAAGACCTCAACATTGGACCGCCAGAAAGTCCTGAACTCAACTTGTTTAACTCCTCAAACATGGGTTCTAGCTCCAGTGAACAACCCCCCGAGTCGTCGTCAAGGGCAAGAAAGCTTTTCAGCTGCAAGTATTGCCGGAAGAAGTTCTCCACTTGTATGGCCTTGGGAGGCCATCAAAATGCTCACAAGAAAGAGCGCGCTATGGAGAAATGGCCTCATGACAAAAGACGCATGGAAATGGGGCCTTTGTATCACCCTTATGGATCCACTCTCTCCCCATTCGGGGTGAGAATGAATTCCCTCATTGGCAAGCCAACTTACCCCTGGTCGCTCTCACAGTCTTCATCCAATTCTTCCTATAATTTTGGGCACAACAACATGATGTTTGACAGGCCGTCTTCCTTTTACAACTATGGCCTGCCAAACAACATGTTTGATAAGCCACCTCCGGCTTTCAACTTCGAGCAACGTCAGAACAACATGTTTGATAAGCCACCTCCGGCTTATAACTTTGAACAACGTCAGAACCACAGGTTTGACTGGACTGCTGCCCCTTATGATTTCAGACTCCGTAACAACAATTGGCAGCAGATGGAGATGCCGGTACCGTACGATAGGTTCAGGAGGGAAAGTTTTCAGCCGGAAAATTTTCTTTCTGCGGCAGCCTCTTCCAGTACTTTCCATGTAGGAAGTACTAGTGGATCAGTGCCTGATCAATTCTTCCGAGTTTCTGATTCTTCTGCAACCACACCAGATCTCATGGGAGTTTCTGATTCTCCACCTATACCAAATCTGATGGGTGATGCAATCAACCGCCCCAATGGGAATGATAAAGTACTGGTGGAGGATCCATTTGAACCTGTCAAACAAGAGGAGGGGGATCCAAAAGATGGACTTGTCAATCAATTAGAGGAGGAGGAGGATCCAGCAGCTGGACATGTGGATCAAGAGGATGATAATCCAGATGGACTTGATTTGGAGCTCAAGCTTTGATTAGCTTGATGGTTTTAATATTCTTGTTCTAGTTTTTGGGTGTTTGATTATTGTCAACAGGTTGTTTTCAGGTCATGATATGTTTTGAGGTCTTTAGTATCCTTCAAAATTTGTATTCTTGAATTGGATTTCATCCAATGATGTAGTTTTCATTTCCATGCGCTATTATTTTAATATAATTTGGTTATTAATGAAATTTGAGTAGTTGTTCTCCAATTCAAAATTTGTAGTGGCATCTGATTTTATTGATTTTATTATTATTTAATATTAATCTATTAATTAATTAGTAAGAACCTGGCAAAGATTACACTCTGAAGTTAAAGAGTGTGATATCACTCTCACATTGGAACATATTTAACATAGTTGTAGGACTGAAACCTCTACCCTATTTTAATACCAACTAGATGTAATTGAGTATATATATATATATATATATATATATATATATATATATATATATATATATATATATATATATATATTGATAATTCGAGGTTTATGAATTGATGAAAATTAATTACCATCAACCAAATAAAGATTATACTCTCATAAAAAGAAATTAATCATGTGTCGGGCCAAATCTTGTAAATATATCTTTTACGTTGAAAAGAAGTCATGGGTGCCTGCCTAATTGAAACAACAAATTGAAACAACAAATTAAGCCTTGATAATTCGATCTTGGAGTGGAACAACAGCTTGAGCCTTGATTTGAGTCTGTGGTGCAACAATGGATTGAGTCTTCATCTGGGTTTGTGTTGGGGATGGGTTGTAACAAATAGTTTCAAATAGATGGTTCATTGTAGCGTGGTAGCTCTGGTGCTCACGCATATCCTTTGTGAATTGTGATTAGACTAATTTTTTTTTTGAATGTTAATTTTTATATTTGACGACATATTTATGACGATATTAAATATATGTAAATACATATTGTTACACAAATGAACTTGCATATTATTATTCTATTTTAATTATGACTTACAATTTTATCTTAATTCACATTTAATATAAAACTAGTCAACATATAAATCATTTTTTTTATAAAGCCTCAAACATGTTATCAAAGACACGAGCAAGTTATGATATTTTAGATCAGTCAATAATGAGCCAAGAGGGACATATTAGATCGGGGTTCGTAGTGAATTTGAACGGTAACATAGATTACCATCATTCATTGGCAATTATCTCCCCGGACAGTCAAAAAAGATAAAAGAAAAAAGAATTTGTCTAACCTGAGGATATTACGTACCATGAAAAATAAATAATTTTAATTATGATTTTTCTTAAACACATGTAATCAATCTAATTGTTGCAAAAACCAATCATATATTAATTGTTATGTATTACTTGTTTGATTACATGGTTTAAAGGTACTATAAATGATGATCACATGTGTAATATCAAGATTTACATGATTTAAAGGCCAGTACAGATAATACTATTAACAATAAGAACATCAATTTGTCCCCGATTAAATTTCCAGACGTACTTATTCTATAGGGATTCAGTATCATATAGTTCATTTGTTCTAAATTATATGATTATTATTGATTTTTGAAAATTAATTTAAAATATTTTTAAATTTAAAATTAAGATATTTCATTTAAAATTATAATTGTATTAATTAAAATTAAAAAAAAATACTATATGCCAACTTTGAGTTTAAAATTTCTTAAATTAACTTTAAAAATCAATAATGATAAATAATATGAAACAGATGAAATATAAAATATATGAAAAACTGAAGAAAGATGTTATGAAGAAAAGCCTAACACTTGAATCCGGAAGTTCAGTCAGTAGCTTCTGGTAATTCTAATAACCACTTAATTGTTCATTCTTTCAGTTACGTCAACCTTGGTATATATCTCCTTCATAATATGCACATACACCTTAATTTTAGTTGTTTTGCCGTTTTTTGTTCTACCATCAAATAAAAATTATTGAAAGCTTTCAGCACCAGATCTTCAGTTTTCAATACAGATGCTCACAATTTCTTAAAATGATCATCCATAAAGCTAGGTCACAAATAATGTCCCCCACTAACATATATTTAATTATTTTTTCAAAATAAAAACATCAGTATATATATGTAAAAATCTATAATATGAGACTTTTAAGAATTCATAATTAGTAGACGATCTAAATAGTGTCCTATGCTTTTTATATTAGAAACCCATTCAATGAGATTTACACCAACGTATATACAAAAATCTCAAGTAGAACTTCTACACATTTTACGTTTGGATTGCAGAGTAATAAAGTGAGAATAAAATGATTCATTCTATTAGAATAAAAAATATTGTGCTTTGTTGAATTATTCTCATTTCCTGCCAAAATTTGTAAATTTTATTTTTTAGTAAAGAGTATGGAATAAATTATTTCCAAGTAGAATGAAATAAATCATTCCACTCTTTATTCCATTTTTTGTCTATTATATTCTTTTAATTCAAACGTAGCATCACTACAAAAACAAATATATTCTTTTAATTCAAACATAACATCACTACAAAAAAAATCACATTAATATGTAATCTATTATGATTGTTAATCGTGAATTTCTTTTTACGTCCAATTTATTTCATTATATTAACAATTGTATCAAATGATATTTGTAGTATTCGAACCCTCTTCCATTTGCAAACTAAATAACAAGTATTATCACTACACCAAAACTCAGATCATGATTATAACTTTAAAACAAAATATAAAAGGAAGCATATGTGAGTTGACTTACTAAACAAAATTAGTCCCACATAAGATTTGGTCATATATTTTATTGTTTTGGTGATGACTTGAAAATTCCATCACAAAATTCCATCCTTTTGTAATTACAAATAAAAGTTGTCACAAAAATCTATCTTTTTTAATGATTGTTATGACCGTTATAAAATATTGTTTTGATTATTTTTTTCATTTAAATATTGGTGATAGCTTAAATGCAATCACGAAAAAGACTTAGTGCGTCAAAAAAAATAAAATTTATTTTGCATGAAAAATTTGGTGATTGACATGGTCGTCACAATTATTATATTATTATTATTATTATTATTATTATTATTATTATTATTATTATTATTATTATTATTATTATTAATTCTTTAAAATAGTTATTATAGAAATAATACGTTATTTTTTTTATAAAAAAAGTCAAACAATATTTTAATACGGTCAAACTGTATATATAAAACTATTTGTCTTGCTGGCAATTGAGGTATTTCGATCAATTTTAACTGGAAAATGAATTTAGGGGGGACAATGTATGAAATTCGGTAGTTGATATAAAAAAATGCAAGCTCAATTAGTTTAGGGGCTAAATTATGAGTGGGGTGGAACTTGGTGTATATAAGTGTATTTAGCCCTATATAATATTAGTCATTTCATACCCTCCCTCAAAGAATAAAATTCATAAATTTGGTAATGAGCAACAAAACATAATTTTTTTTATTTCATAAAATGATCAGTCATTTTATTCTCACATTCATTCATCTAATACAAACTTAACATTAAAAATATTTGATTTTCCAACTTTGCACTATCAAATATTTAGATCCAGAGGCGAGCTATAATTTTACTGTAATTTTGGGATTGAATGAAACAAATCATAGTCTCAAAACCCAATCAAAGATCAACATAACAAAAAATGAAAATGAGTAATCAACAAATGATCGCAGAGATATAGATACTTGAAGAGTGATAGATCCACCGATTAAGAACGTGCATTCTGGTAGTGTATCCTGCCTTGGTACGTACAAATAAAAATTTTATATGAAAAATAAATATAAATATATGTATTATTTTATACACGCACGGAAATTTGAAAACTTATATTATATATATATTTACGTACTGAAACTAAGGGGAATTAAACGAAACGAATTATAGTACTGTCAAGAATTAAGACACATGAGTCAGAGATAATAGAAATATATATAGATACTTAATTAACCTTTACTCCCTGCTATGTACAAATAAAAGATTTATAACATGAAATAGTTAGCCTAGGGTGACATGCCTACATTGACAATATTCAAAACATCAAAAGATGTCGGTTTTAGGCTTCCTAATTTATGAGTGAGACATGCAGCAAGGGTACTTTTTGATAACCTTTCTTAGGTGTAAAGGTAATTTGAAGCCTGATGTTTGCACATATAATATACTGATACACCGCAAGATAATTCTTCATCCTAGCTAGCTACGCTTAATTCATCTTACTTACATTATACCTCCGGAGAGATTTTGAGTTGGATGATGGATGTATGTAACAAACTAGTTAGAACAATTTATAAGCAAGCATAATATCAGTTTGCTCGTAGAAACTGCTAGAAAAACTGGATATTGTGACGGACATATCCGTCACAAATAAGCCTGTTCCGTCTCAAATAAATACATTTGCAAAAAGCTATTAACCGGAATGTGGAGACTAAACACCACATCTGAAAATATACATGCAAAAAGCTACTTTCTAAAATTATTATTATTAAGGTGTGTCGGAGGGACATAAAACCTAACCTATAGGAGTCACCATAATACATAAAAAGTCGAGACAAATTATTGGAAATATCTCAACAAGATGATATGTTTTTCCAATTATGAATATATATGTTGGGGAATGAAAATTAACATAAGATCCTCCTGTTTATCATCATTGTCATTGGCTTTATTGATTGTAGCAACTAGCAATAAGATCTGTTGTGGGAGGAGAAGAAACTTGAAAGAAATCAAGCACTACTCCACCCCTTATATCGAACACAGAAGAGACTGCCGTTTTTGGCTGAAAACTTTGGATCCTTAGCCTATCATAGGCCGACTGCATCTGCATCTGCTGCAACATGTAGTTATAGGACGGCCACGGGTTATAAGTTGGCATGCGAATCATGGCATCCATTGCCACCTTGAGTGAAGGGTTGAGAGTGGATCTATGCGAAGGAACTTGAGGGTGACACAAAGACGCCATGTCTATGCGGCTTTTGTCGGGAGCGCTCTCTCTTTTGTGCGCGTTCTGATGTCCTCCCAACGCCATAGAAGTTGGGAACTTTCTTATGCAATATTTACATGCAAAAATCTTCTTTGACGACTTGGGGTTGTTTTTCAGAGGAGGATGAGCTAGTGTTTGATGAATTAAACAAGTTGAGTTTAAAATCAGATCGTTCTTGGTTAAGATCTTTTGGGGGTATTTTTGATTTGCGTGGATTTGGTAGGGATTGATCTTCCACCTCATGAGAGATGGTGAAGTTGCTTGAAGATTTCGAACTATGTGCATCCATGCCAATACTATTATCTGTGTTTAGTTTAGGGTTTGAAGGTTGAATGAATGGTGTGAAGACCGAATGAAGTGTTCTGTTCTTTAAATAAGGAGGGAATTTAATGATCAATCTTCTTGCATATGGAAGGCGATTTAACGTTTTGACAAGAGATCACCTTACATGCAAAAAAGTCCATAAATATTATGAATTATTTTCATCTTTCTAAGGAAGAGTCTCTCAAACGAACTGTTCATTTACGAACAGTCTTAGCTGTCAATCACTATTTCACTAAGTTCTAGTTGACTTTTTAAATTAAATAAGTGGACATGAACAAGATATTCACTAAAAAACAAAACTTTAGTATCCAAACAAAACTTATCAGGCATTCTCTTCCCTCTTTCCCTCTCCATACCACATATTCTCTTCTCCCTCTGCATACCAGCGAAAAACAATCTAACGATTGAAGAGTCATTCCGTCCATCCCTCCCAAGTTCGACGTTCTCCCAAATCCAACGATCTCGATTTCAAGTAATACTTTTTCTCTCTTTTCAAATTTAAGCTTAAACAAAAAAAAGGAGAGGAATCTAGGTTTAAACCTAGATCTAGATAACTAAATAAGTGTATGAATTTTGCTAATGTATATATAGAACTTAATTTCTCTAAAAGTTACAAAGAAAAAAAAATCCTAATTTTGGATTAATTGTTCTGTTTTTTTCTTCTTCTTTACAAAACAAAACAATTAATGTTAGGGCATTAGGTGCAATTAATGTGAGGGCATTAAGTGGAAAATTGTCTATAAAAATTGTCATTTTTAAAATATATCTCTAGTTTAGGAACAAATGAAGTTTTTTGATATCTATGCTCATAATATATTAGGGTTGCAATGACACTTTAAGACAAATATATAAATTTCTTAAGTCCATTAATATTTGTTGAGTTGTAATCTTTATTCAAAGCAAACTTGGCTAAATTGTACAATTATTGGGTTGTTGAATTGTGGCTTGTTACTTTAACAGGCTTCTTGCACTCCTGAATTTTAATTAGCAGAGGAACAATGAGGGGTTTAGCATGTCTAATTTAGTACACATATGTACATCATTTTTTAAATGGGGACTTTTAATACTTGATTATCTTTTTCCTATATGAATAATTTTTTGCATAATTTTTGTATATTTACAGATTGTTGAAATGGACACTGTGGACTTAAAGTTTGGGAGTTGTGACAATGTTGATTTGAATGTAGGAGAGAGTGACGATGATATAGAGTTTCATGTAGATAATGAGTCAGAAGAGTTAAATTCCATTTATAATCCTTAAGTAAGACTTGAGCTAAAAACCAAAAAAGGACAGTACAATTTGAAACATTGAGGATGCCAAAAAATTTTACAATGCATATGCAAAAGAGGCCGAATTTAGTATTCGAAGTTGGACCCAAAGAAATAAAGGGGGAGGGAGTGAAGAAATCATAAGGAAGGAATATGTTTGTTTTAAGGAAGGACGGGGTTCAATAGTAACAGATACTGATACACAAAAGCATTGGGGGAATGTGAAAGAGAATTGCAAAACTAAAATTACTTTTTTGAAATCAAAATCTGGATTTTTTTGTTGTGAGTGTATTTATTGAAGGGAATAGTCACGCATTGTCCACCCCAAGAAAAGTCCATCTTTTAAGATCTCACCACAATGTTTCTAATGCCCAAAAATGCTTAATGTGACAACTTGGAATGGTAAATATACCACTGCATCAATAATATAATTTTTTGGGAGTTCAAGCAGGGGGTTAGAAAACATAGGATGTGACGCCCCCAAAATAGGTATACATCACCTATTCTGAGTCGTCAAATACATAATCGTAGTGCAATCTGACTACAACTTAAATATACATGTTGTAGGTGTAAAATACGACAAAATATAGTTGAGAGTTTTAACACGGATATTGTCTTCAGACGATATCCAAACTCAAATTCAATTTCATTACAATTATTATCACACTTTATTTCACGAGAATAGTGAGGATTACTAAAACAACCATCCGGATCGTCGATCCATTTCCCGACTAGTCCAAATTTATATTCTCATTTCACGAAGAGAACGATTGAAAGAAAAGGGTGAGCTCAACTAGCTTTCGAAGAAATATTATGACTAAGATAATGCAGAATAAATTATCCTTGGCCTTCAACAATATAACAACTGATAGAATACAATAGACAACAAGTTTTAGATCAACAACTATAGCGTAATAAGCAATCTATTAGAAGAGTTAAGTTGAGCATGATATCTACTATCTTCTATGATTTAAAAGTTTATCATCAATTTTATCGCTGAGACTCAACTTAATAAATAATCCACATCACTGAATTATTCATGCATTACGGGCCAAGGATATTCATTAGTATCACGACCATGAATTATTCATGCACTACGGGCCAAGGATATTCGTGTTTTCACCAATGGTCATGAACATGCCAAACAATAATTCATCTTTAAACCCTTGGCCGAAGAGAACGCATAGTCATGATCCTAATAACTGTCGCTAAGACTCAGCTCAATAAATAATCCACATCACTTATAACATTACATGTCATGATTATACCGAATAATCCCTGGTCATAATTAATCATACCAATCAACAGGCCATCTATGCACTACGGGCCAAAGATGATTTTTATCACAATATAAGCATGAGGATGATGACAATGATATAAAAATTGAATCAAATGAGATCAATGATAAATATTAAAGACTTTAAATTTATCCAAAATTTAAAAATGTCTAAATTGTCAACATGATATTACTTTGTGGAGTAAAATTCAATAATAATATTGTACCAAAAATGACTTGGACAGAAAAAAATTAAATTTTTATCATGAATAATACCCCGGGTGTATAGTACCCGAGTAAATAATACCCCGTGAATAGTACTTTATGAATAGTATGTGTACGTATAAATAGTACCGTACGTATGAATAGTGACGTACGTATGAATAGTATCGCATAAATGAATAGTACCTATAAATAGTACTCCGGCATGAAAAAGTTAAAACTTATCAAGAATGTTCAGAATAATATTTTCATGAAAAGATACTAGATGAAGCGCAAATTTTAAGGATATTTGTGACGCCCCCAAAATAGGTATACATCACCTATTCTGAGTCGCCAAATACATGAGTACAGAATCTGAAATACAATCTTAAATATCTGACATGAAATCTTTGTGAGTTTTAAAACAAATATTGTCTTCTAGATAGTATTAAAACTCAAAATAAGTCCTCAATACATTTATTAACACACTATTTCATAGAATAGTGAGGACTACTAATCTTATCGTGCGGACCATCACTCGTTCCCGACTAGTCCCTGCTACGTTCTCATTTCACAGAAGAGAACAATGAAAGTAAAAGGTGAGCTTAACTAGCCCAAGAAGAAATATTATGACTAAGATAATGCGAGAATAAATTATCATTAGCCTTCAACAATGTTAAAGCGATAAAATACAATAGACATCCGGTTTAAGCTGCGGTGAACAAGCAATCCATTAAAAGAGTCAAGTAGAGAATAAAATCTACTATCTTTTATGATTTAAAAGGTTTTCATCACTTTTATCATTTGAGACTCAACTTAATAAATAAACCACATCATCCCGCACTTTTCGACCGAGGATATTCATTAGTATCACAACCATAAATTATCCAATGCACTACAGACGATGATATTCATGTATTCATCAATGGTCGTGGTCATGCCAACAAATGTCCATCGATGCACTACGGGCGATGAGGACATTACGGTCGTGATTATCTTGAATAATCTACGGTCATAATCATACCAAGTCCATTACATGCCTTCTACAGGGCCACAGATGACTTTCAACATAATATAAACATGAGAATGATGACAATGATATAAGAATTCAATAAAACAAGTTCAAGAATTAATTTATCTAGGAACCAATAACGTCCAAATTGTCGACATGATCTTTGCTTTGTGGGGTAAAACTCAAGAATGCTCGGAAGAATATTTCCATGAAAAGATCTTTGGATGAAGCGTAAATATCGAGGATATTCCACTAATTTCATGGAGTATAAAAGCCAAAACTTTAACCAATAGAGTATAATAAAGAATGGAATAACAAAAGAAATCACCGGGCATGCGATAGAGGCCCGCATGGATAGGTTATTCAGCGAATAATAAATAATGGAAACCGTGTAAATGCATGCTTATGCATCTGAGATTTTCCAGCGAATAATAAATAATGGAACGGTCGTGCGTAAAAGCATGCAGACGGGATGTTCAACAGAATAATAAAGAATGGAATAATAGAAGAATTTCACTATGTATGCGGTACGCATAGGCGAGTTATTCAACATAATAATAAAGAATAGAATAATAGAAGAATTTCGCCAAGTATGCGGTACTTGGCGTATGACGAGTTATTCAACATAATAACAAAGAATGGAATAATGAAGTTCTCTTCATGAAGGCGAAAGAAAGAAATAATACCCCTTACAAGTAAAAAAGAAGAGTATTAGAATGGTAGAGGCGAAGATATTCTTGAAGAAAACTTGACTACGCTTTCAAAGCTTCTTATAACTCTAAAGAAATACGCTTTCAAGATTATAGAAGAATTCTACGAACTTTTGGTGTGATTTTCAATTCTAACTAAGCATCCTATTTATAGGAAAATAGAAAGGATACTTATCTTTGCCTTTATCTATGATAAAATATAATATATTCTATTTATAATCAAATAAAATAAAACTTTATTAAAAATATTACATTTTATATAAAAAATTTTTTACTATATGAAAACTTATATGAGACCACTATGCAAACACTATGCATAATAAAATATAATATATTATAATTATTGTCTAATAAAATAAATAACTTTATAAAAGTATTACATTTTTATATAAAAAGATTTTTACTATGAAAACACTATGCGTAATAGAATATAATATATTCTAATTATTGTACAATAAAACAAATAGCTTTATAAAAAAGTATTATGTTTTATATAAAAAGCTTTTACATTTTATTACATTAATAATACTAATAAAACAAAATTTATATATATATATATATATATATAAACTTAGTGACTTCATAAAAAGACACCTCAATATATCTAACAACATTTATCATTATTATTATAATTCACAATATTAATCGACGAGTCGTTCCCGGAAGAGGGGCTTTCAATAAGGATTTCTCCCTATTAGTAGCGCATTTAGGTGACCAAACCTCTCCTTGTGAACTTCTAGACATCGTTAATATTGCAAATAATAATATTAATAACTCTGTCATCTCAATTATTGATTTAATAATATATAAAATATCGACAATAATTGAATCAAATAACGTGAGATCTTATGCAACAATTACTAAAGCAATAATTGAACAAAACCTGGTGACTTCTCACGTAAGCATTAATAATCAATACTGGTGTGCTCTTATGCAACTACAGCGTATTCATTGTACTTTTTACTACAAGAGTAGTTCAACAGTTTTAAGCGTAAAACTTCCATAGTTATTTTCATAAAAATATTTTTATCGTTTTCTCAATCCAAAGCCAATAATTCCGTTGTGGGGTTAACCCGTGATGATTATGTCGTAAATCACGAATATTCCTGTTAAAATGAATATTCCCCAGAGCCAATCGAATATTATATAACAACTTGCGTACTTTGCAAAATTTATAAATATTACCCACAACTATAACAATTTATCAAATTCATTCCATAATATTTAAAAATGATATTTATAGAAAATCATCTTTATTAAAAAGTTGGGGTCTTATAATATTCTACTAATTTCATGGAGTATAGAAGCCAAAACTTAACAAAATGAGTGTAGAATTCTGAATCTGAAATGAAATAATATTACTTACAAACTACAGAGTATGGAAGAAAATATTATTTCATACGAGTATTGAACAAAAATAATATCCCTTACAACTGTTGAACGAAAATAATATTCCTTACGAATATTGAACGAAGATAATATTACTTACGAATATTAAATGAAATAAAATTTCTTACGAATACGAAAAATAATATCATAAACGAATATGAAATAAATAATACACTTACCTTAAAAAGAGAGTACTTCTGACTGGTAGTGCAGAGATATTCTTGAACATAACTTTTACTGATTTCTACACTCAAAGCTTCCTAAAACTTGAAAGAAATACGCTCAATATTATAAAAGAAGAATTCTCTGATTCTGGTGTGATTTTCTTTTCTAAACTGAACATCCTATTTATAAGAGAATGGAAGGGTACCACTGTTTTAGAAAATCACGGACGAAGCAACTGAAAACTCACGGGCCATTTTTTTTTGAAATTCACAGACGTCGAATTTTTAAAATAATAATATAATATTCAAGTAAAACAAATAACTTTATATATAATATATTCTATTTTACATAAAAAAAAACTTATTATAATATGTATATAATAAAAATTTCTCCCTCCTAACCATTCTTTTCCTCCCACCCGTGAACATCATTTCTCCCCCCCCCATTATTTTTCGAACATGTGGGCCCCACCTGATCCACTCATGGATATATATATATATATATATATATATATATATATATATATATATCTTGAATAACTTTCTATCGATTATTTTGAAAAATGGGTAAATGGGGGGTTCATATAATAAGCAAAATTTACAACAAATACTTCATAAAAATCCCCTCAATTAATATTTTAACAAAATTTATTCATCGTTATTATAACTCGCAATATTAACAACCAGATCGTTCCCAGGAAAGAGGGGGCTTTCCGATAAGGATTTCTACCTATTGGCGCGCAATTAGGTGACCAAACACCTTTCCTCGATAGAACTTTCTAGACATTGTTAATTATGCCAATAATAATATGAATAACTTTTCATCTCAATTATTGATTTAATAATATAAAATATTGTGCAGATGATATTGTGACAATAATAGAATCAATAATGTGAGATCTTATCAAACAATTCTTGTAGCAATAATTGAGTATAAGCGAGTGACTTCTCATATAAGCATCAAATATCGTGTCTTCTTATGCAACCACGCGTATTCTTTGTACTTTTCATCCTTTGGATAATTCAACAGTTAGCGGTAAAACTTTCACCGTTATTTTTAAAAAAAAGATATTTCTGTTATTTTCTCACTCCGATAGTAATTCCGTTGTGGGGTTCACTAATGATTGCGTCGTTGTAAGAATATTCCCTGCTAAAACGAATATTCTCCGACCAATCAAATATTTTATAACAACTTGCTTACTTTGCAAAATATATAAATATTACCCACAACTTTAACCTTTTATCAATTTAACCATTTACCAAATAGAATAATAATTATACAAAAATTGAATACTTTTATTTCATAAAATTCGGGGTCTTACAATCTCCCCTCCTTATGAAATTTCGCCCTCGAAATTTACGTACCTGGTAGTTCGAAGGAATGAGTTTACCTTGTTTTCATTTCAGCTTATAACTCTTGAGGTATAACCTTTGAGCGTAGAATATGTTTCTTCTTATCAAAGATTTTAACAGGTATCACCTCATATGTTAAATCTTCTGTTATCTCATCTAGTTCTAATACAATAATGTTGTTTGGGTCGTCCGCATATTTACGTAACATCGATATGTAAAAAATGTTATGAACATGCGACATACTTAGCGATGAGGCGAGTCTATAGGCCACAGTTCCTACTCAATCGAGGATTTCAAATGGGCCAATGAATCGAGGGTTGAGATTTTCTCTCTTCGTCGATTCTTGCTTCTAGAATAACGCATTCTTGCTCCTTCTTCTTCATATTCATCAGCTCCGGGTGTGTAGCTTGAGCGACTTTAACTTTATCGATTAAAGTTAATTCTACTCGTATATTTGACATCATCACGTGGGTCACTAGAGTCTTTAACTCTTTCTCCATCATTTGTAAGTTATACGAAATGGGTCTTTGTGTTAACGTCGCATTCGTAACCGCATACGATCTTCTACTCAATGCGTCAGCTACCACGTTCGCTTTTCCAAGATGGTATTGAATGGTATTATCGTAATCTTTCAACAACTCGAGCCAACGTCTTTGGCTCATGTTACGTTCATTTTAGGTGAAGAAATATTTGAGGGTTTTGTATCGGGTTCAAGGTTGATACAAAATTCAATTTTACACTCTAGGGGTAGGCCAGGAAGTCTTCAGGGAATACGTCAGGAAATTTATTAAAGATAGAAATATTATTCAAAACTGTGACTATCATCCAAGACTTGGATAACACCTCACAATGATACCTATCAACTTGCAACCATTATTCACGGCGTTCCCTACGAAAAGTATGGCTTCAGTGCATCCCACACAAGCAAGTCACCAACGAAAGGCTCAGGGCACTTTACTTATGGCTTAATATGATAGTGATTGACTTTAGTGGTTGGGTTATTTGAATTCGCATAACAAGTTGGTTAGGAATATGAAAACTAATAACCTAACGAAAAAATCAATTTTAGCACGATGAGTAGTTAACCAGTCGATTCCTAAAATCACACCAAAGGCAAGTATTTTCAAAGAGATAAGATCGACAAGTAATGTGAGGGTATCAATTTGAATCAAACAAGATTTATAAAACAGTGGATGTAATGAAGGTTTCTCCTAACGGAGTTTCAACAGATAAGTCAAAGTATAATTTCTCTGGAGTTAAATTTAAACGTTGAGTGCAAGTAGGAGAAATAAAAGAGTGGGCAGAACCGGTATCGAACAAGGTAAAGACTTCGCAAGAGTTTATGATTAGTTTACCCGTGATAACTTCGTTCGGTTCCTCGCTTTTTGGGAAGTTACAAAAAACGCTCTCACTTGAACCACCGATTTTGACTTGTCTGGGACAGCCTTTGGTGTCATCATTACCGCTGGAATTAACTTTCGCTATAGGGCAGATTTCACCCTCAACTTCTTTGTCGTACTCCTGATCCATGATCTGAATCATTAATCTTCGATCCATATCGAATTGGGTTTGACCGCAATGTACAGGGTAATTCAAAACTCGATGTTGGGTTCTCCTAATTGTTATCCAAAAAGAGAAATACATATCATCTATTTTAGCCTTCCTGTATCAGACTTCTCTTTCCACAATATCAACGCGTCGTGCAGCTTTTACTTATGCATCCTTCATTCTTACTCGTCAGTTGTTTCTTCTTTCAGCTGATTCTTGACATTTGAATTTTCAGATTCTAGCTTTATCATCTTATACTCTGCCAAAGAGTGCTTCTGTTCAAGCATCACATATCGGGTAACACAAGCTTGAATTGTTGCATCCCTTTGTTCCACGATCGCCTGCCATTCTTCAACTTGCTCTTCTAACTCATGAATACGATTTTTCAGTTCTATATTTCGATCATAAAGTTCTCATAATAAATTCTCCTCAGGTTTCTCTTCTTCCTCACTCTCAGCTGTTACCTCTGTGACTAGCTCGGGTGCAACTATTAATTCTTCACTCACCACATGGATATCTCTAATTTCTTCTTCGCTTAACATCCTACAATCAAGTTTAATAACTTAATTAGTACTCCCCAATAAAATCTTTGTTATAAAAAAAATATTATACTCCAATATTTATTCTTTAAATGAATCTCCTCGATTCATCACTTAAAAACTTTATATGAGTTCATCTCTTGATTTTCAGATGTCATTTTCAAACACTGTCGTAAAATAAGGGTTAATTGACATACCACATATTATTCCTATATTCTGACCGATCCATTAAATAACAATTAAGCTTAGGTAGGTCATACTAGTGAAGGAATTACCCATCTCTCCCCTCCTAGTTCTAGCCTCACATCTCAGACAAGGATCATATCACTAAGCTTTGATACCAACTGTGACACCCCCAAAATAGGTATACATCACCCATTTTGATTCGCCTAATATATGGTACAGAATATAATTACAACTTAAATATACAACTGTCGTGTAAAATACGAAAAAACATGGTTGAGAGTTTTAACACGGATATTGTCTTCTAGACAATATTCAAACTCAAATTCAAATTCATTAAAATTATTATCACACAATTTCACAGAATAGTGAGGACTACTAAAATAATCATTTGGACTGTCTATCCATTCCCCGACTAGTCCCAGCTATATTCTAATTTTCTGAAGAGAACAGTGAAAGAAAAGGGTGAGCTCAACTAGCCCAGTAAAAAATATTATGACTAAGATAATGCAGAATAAATTATCCTTACCCTTCAACAGTATAACAACTGATAGAATACAATAGACAATAAGTTTTAGATCAACAACTGTAACGTAATAAGCAATCCATTAAAAGAGTCAAGTAGAGCATGCTATCTACTATCTTCTATGATTTAAAAGTTTAGCATCAATTTTATCGCTGAGACTCATCTTAATAAATAATCCACATCATTGAATTATCTATGCAATACGGGCCAAGGATATTTATTAGTATCACAACCACGAATTATCCATGCACTACGGGCCAAGGATATTCGTGTTTTCACCAATGGTCATGAACATGCCAAACAACAATTCATCTTTGCAACCGTGGCCGAAGAGAATGCATGGTCATGATCATACCAATAACTGTCGTTGAGACTCAGCTCAATAAATAATCCACATCACTTGTAACATTACAGGTCATGATTATACCGAATAATCCCTGATCATAATCATACCAATCAACAGTCCATCTATGCACTACGGGCCAAAGATGATTTTCATCACAATATAAGCATGAGGATGATAACAATGATATAAAAATTCAATCAAACGAGATCAAGGATAAATATTAAAGACTTTAAATTTATCCACAGTTTAAAAATGTCCAAATTGTCAACATGATATTGCTTTGTGGAGTAAAATTTAATAATAATATTGTACCAAAAATGATTTCTACAGAAAAGAAATCAATTTTTATCATGAATAGTATCCCAGGTGTATAGTATCCAAGTGAATAGTACCCCGTGAATAGTACCTGTACGTATGAATAGTACCGTACGTATGAATAGTGACGTACGTATGAATAGTGTCGTATAAATGAATAGTATCCATGAATAGTAGTCCGACATGAAAAAATTAAAACTTATCAAGAATGTTCAGAATAATATTTTCATAAAAATATACTGGATGAAGCGCAAATTTGAAGGATATTCTACTAATTTCATATAGTATAGAAGCCAAAACTTAACAAAATGAGTGTAGAATTCTGAATCTGAAATGAAATAATATTACTTACATACTATAGAGTGTGGAAGAAAATATTATTTCATACAAGTATTGAACAAAAATAATATCCCTTACAACTGTTGAACGAAAATAATATTCCTTACAAATATTGAACGAAGATAATATTACTTACGAATATTAAACGAAATAAAATTTCTTACGAATACGAAAAATTATAAGCGAATATGAAATAAATAATACCCCTTACCTTAAAAAGAGAGTACTTCTGACTGGTAGGGCGAGGATATTCTTAAAGAAAACTTTTACTGTTTCTACACTCAAAACTTCCTAAAACTTAAAAGAAATACGCTCAATATTATAAAAGAAGAATTCTCTGATTCTGGTGTGATTTTCTTTTCTAAATTGAGCATCCTATTTATAGGAGAATGGAAGGGTACAACTGTTTTAGAAAATCACGGACGAAGCAACTGAAAGTTCACGGGCCAATTTTTTTTTTTGAAATTCACAGACGTCGAATTTTGAAAATAATAATATAATATTCGAGTAAAACAAATAAATTTATATATAATATAATATATTCTATTTTACATAAAAAACTTATTATAATATATATAATAAAATTTCTCCCTCCTGACCATTCTTTTCCTCCCACCCGTGAAAATCATTTCCCCCCATTATTCTTCCAACATGTGGGCCCTACCTAACCCACTTATGGCCCCACCTTTATTATATATATATATATATATATATATATATATATATATAACTCGCTATATTAAAAACCAGATCGTTCCTAGGAAAGAGGGGGCTTTCCGATCAGGATTTCTTCCTATTGGCGCGCAATTAGGTGACCAAACTCCTTTACTCGACAGAACTTTTTAGACATTGTTAATTATGCCAATAATAATACGAATAATTTGTCATCTTAATTATTGATTTAATAATATAAAATATTGTGCAGATGATACTGTAATAATAATAGAATCAATATGTGAGATACTTTGCAGCAATTACTGTAGCAATAATTGAGTATAACTAAGTGACTTGTCACATAAGCATCAAATACTGTGTGCTACTATGCAACCACGCGTATTACTGTACTTTTCATCACCGGGTAATTCAACAGTTAATGGTAAAACTTTCGTCGTTATTTTTTTATAAAAGATATTTACATCGTTTTCTCACTCGAATGATGAATTACATTTGTGGGGTCCACCAATGATTGCGCCATTGTACGAATATTCCCTGCTAAAACGAATATTCCCCGACTAATCGAATATTTTATAACAAATTCCTTACTTTATAAAATTTATAAATATTACCCCCAACTTTAACCTTTTATCAATTTAACCATTTACCAAATAGAATAATAATTATACAAAAATTGAATACTTTATTTTCATAAAATTTGGGGTCTTACATAGGATGTACGTAAAAAGATTTATATAATTATGTGAGGGATAAACGTAATGAGATGAAGGGGCATGATGGTGGTATGTTGGTCCCTCTTCTCCATCGAAAGAAATGAGATTCTCGCGAATCCAAGACATTAAAAAAATTAACAAAATTTGCCTGATGTAGAGGCAACCAAGAAAGCCGCATAAGTGAATATATAACCTACAGAAAAGTGGGCTAATCCAACCAATCGTGCTTGCACAATGGAAAGGGCCACCGGTTTCTCTCTCCAACGAATCAAATTGGCCAAAGGTGTGCGAATTTGAAATTAGAACAGATCAAGAATTCTTCTTTCATATTTCAAATTGAGTCAGATGATGAAAATCATATTACTTGTTGTTTTTGGGCCGATGGAAATTCTAGACGGGCTTATAACTTTTATGGTGATGTGGTGATATTCGATACTACATACAATACCAACCGATATGGAATGATTTTTGCACCATTATTGGGGGTTAATAATCATGGGCAGACCATTGTCTTTGCTTGTGTTTTCTTATCTGATGAGACTGTAGATTTTTTGTTTGGCTTTTCAATCAATTCCTAGAATCTATGCCAGGTGATGCTCCAAAGATTATTATCACTGATCGAGATCCAGCGATGGCAAAATCTATTTTTGAAACTCTTCCAAGTATTTATCATAGGTATTTTAGTTGGCACATTTTGACAAAAAATTTTAAGAAGTTAGATTCGGTAAAATATGCTCAATACTATAAGGAATTTTTAGATTGTATATGGAAACCAAAAAGTATAGAAGAGTTTGACTGTAGGTGGTTGGGTCTTGTTCTCATAAGTGGGTTGAATGAGAATAAATGGCTAAAGTTAATGTTTGAAATTCGTTCAAGATAGGTGCCTGCATATATTAATCATGTTTTTTCGACCGGTATGTTAAGTAGCCAACGAGCTGAGGGCACTCATACATTCTTCAAGAGATATGTTAACAAAAGAAATTAATTCATTGGTGGATTTTATGATTCAATTTGGTAGGGGTCTTGCACACCAACGTCATGAAAAATTAAAGGCCGACAATAAAAACATGAATGTAAAGGTTAAGATGAAAATTCTCCACTCTTTTTTGTTACAAATGGTTGATAATTATACATGTGAATTATTTTATAATTTTCAAGATGAGTTGTGGGGGAGCTTCTTGAATTATAGTTTCCAGCTTATTGGAGATTATGTGTAAGATCCCAACTTTTATGAATAAAATAGAATTTTCTCAATTTATTATTTTGAAATGGTAAGGGGTTGATTCGATTAATGTGGTTAGTTATGGATAAAATGTGCAAATATTTTAAATAAGCAAGTGATTATAAAATATTAATTATTGTCCGGGAATATTCGTTTGGTCGTGGAATATTCTTGCTGTCGGGGAATATTCGTACGACGGCGCTGTGACGCCCCCAAAATAGGTCCAATCCACCCAACCTATTCCGAGTCTCCAAATACATGGTACAGAAACAACTACAACTTCATTATTACAATTGTCGTGCAAAATACGACAACACATACTATGAGTTTAAATACAAATATTGTCTTCTAGACAATATCAACACTCAAATAAAGTCCTCATTACAATTATTGATACACTATTTTACAGAATAGTGAGGCCTACTATAACCACTGCCTTGGAACATCACTCCACACCCCGACTACTCCTCGCTTTATTCTCGCTTCCTGAGAAGAAAAATGGAACAAAAGGGTAAAGGGTGAGCTCAACTAGCCTAGTAAAGAATATTATGACTAAGATAATGTACAATAAATTATCCTTAGTCTTCAACAGGGAAAAATCTGATAGAATACAATAGACAACAAGTTTTAGATCAACAACTGCAGTGGAAACAACAATTTATTAAAAGAGTTAAGTAGAGAATGAAATCTACTATCATCTATGAATTTAAAAGTCCATCATCGATATTTTGTCCTGTAACATCAATCAATATACATCTTTAATCAAATAGTCATCTTTGCACTATAACCCAAAGATATTAATCGACTTCATTCGTATGTTCATCTCAACACTGTTCATCTTTGCAGACTACTGAGCCAAAGATATTCATCAAGAAATCATTCATCTTTGCACTTCTGGGCCAAAGATATTGATAATATCATCATTTAGGATTTGAGGATGATGAAAAATATTTTTAAAAAGCGAATCCGATTGAAACAAAAGAATAAATATTAAGGATTCGTATTTTAGACAATCCAATTTCAAAAATACTCCATAATAAACTATTGTAGATCAGAATTCAAAAATGAAGATCAAAACATAGATCCAATCAAAGATAGGAACCATAACAGACAATCTTGGACACAGAAAAGAAAATTTAATTTTTCTGTGAATAGTATCATATTCGTGAATAGTGCCGTATAAATGAATAATGTCGTATACGTGAATAGTAACTCCGACACTAAAAGATAGCAATTTCACAAGAAAAATCATCATGCTTCGTGAATAGTACTCGTAAATAGTAACTCGTGAATAATAACTCGTGAATATTAACTCATGAATAGTAACTCATGAATAGTAACCCCGACATAAAAAGATAAGAATTTCACAAGAAAAATCTTACCAATATTTTGGCATAATGATATTGAAAGAAATAATATCATTTTAAAAAAAATAACATCCCTTGCCTCAAAAGAATAGTACTTTTGACTGGAATATTAGATATAAGGCTGAAAGGAACTTGCACCGTATAGCAACACTCAAAGTATCAAAATACTCACAAGAATACGCTCGATAATATAGAGAGAGAAGATTTCAGTTTCTGGTGTGATTTTTAATTCTAACCTAAGTACCCTATTTATAGGAAAATGCTTAGAATACCAGAGTAGAAAATTTAATATAATATTATTTTTTAATCAAATTGTCCTTAGCCCACCACATCAAAAACACATTTTCCCACAAAAAAGGATTTTTCATGAAAAAAAAAATTTAAATCCCAAAATCAATTCACACTCAATATTCTGAAACTTCAATAATTTATAATAAATAGCTCTTTTATCAGAAAATTTTGAATCTTATGTCCATTTCATAGGAAATTCAATTCTCTACAACTTTGTAGAAGAAATTTTTTCCAAATTCCAAACAGAAATTAACCGAAATCCACATACGGACGATTTTGAAGGCTATAATCAAATTTCAGTCAAACATAGGGTCCACCAACACACAAAACATGTGTTAAATATTTTTTTTTTAATAAAAATACTCTTCCTCCTCATTTATTCATATATCACACATTCATTGTAAAAATATCACCATTATTATATTATTAAAATATAATAATATATTTAAATGAATTATTTTATCAAAGAAGATAAAATATCAATTTTCAACAATTGTCACATTAAAAATTTTCTCCATCTATATCCACATAAAATGAATATTTTCCTTATCATATAAATCCATAATTAATTATTCACAAATAATATTACGGAATCACAATCATCAATGAAGTAGATTTCAGGAAAGAGGGGCTTTTCAATAAAATTTCTCTCCTTCTTGGTAGCATGATTAGGTGACCAAACCTCTCCTTATGCGAACTTTCTAGACATTGCCAATAATCCTATCTAATAATATTATTCAAATAATATGAATTATTGATCGATAATGAAAAATCTTGTGTAGTGACAATTATTGAAACAACAATAATATAAAATATCAACGTAGCAATTATTGAATCAATAAAATAAAATATTGAGCAATAATTAATCGTAACAATTATTGAGTAGTGCCTTCTTACGTAAGAATCAATAATTGGTGCACACTGGTGTCTTCTTGTGTTTTAACCACCGAAAGTATTCAACAACAGTATTAGCAGTAATAACTACAACCGATTATTTATAAACAACTTATACTTGTCGTTTTCTTCATCCAATCGCTTTCTGTTATGGGGCTCACACAAGGCTGCGCCGTCGTACGAATATTCCCCGACAGTAAGAATATTCCACGACCAAACGAATATTCCCCAACAACAATAAATATTTTATAACCACTTGCTTATTTAAAATATTTGCGCATTTTACCCATAACTAACCACATTAATCAAATCAACCCTTACTATTTCAAAATAATAAATAGAGAAAATTTTATTTTATTAAAAAAATAATAATTTGGGGCCTTACAACCTCCCCTCCTTATGAAATTTCGTCCTCGAAATTGACGTACGTACCTGGTATTTCGAAAAGGTGAGGATACCTTGCTTTCATTTCTGATTCCAACTCTCAGGTCATTTCTTCAATAGCATGGTTCCTCCACAAAACCTTGACTTGTGGTATAACCTTTGTACGTAGGACATGCTCTTTCCTATCCAAGATCTTGACAGGTACCTCCTCGTACGTTAAATCTTCGGCTATTTTGTCTGATTCTAACTCAATAACGTGGTTCAGATCGTTCACATATTTTCGTAACATCAATATGTGAAAAACGTTATGAACACGCGACATACTTGGCGGTAAAACGAGTTTATAGGCGACAGTTCCTATTCGATCGAGGATTTTAAATCGACCAATAAATTGAAGGTTTGAGCTTTCCTCACATCGCCGATTCTCACTTTTGGAATAAAAACTTCTTGCACCTCCTTCTTCATATTCATCAGCTCTGGTGTGTAGCTTGAGCGATTTTAACTTTATCGATTAAAGTCAATTCTACTCGTATATCATCACATGGGTCCCTAGAGTCTTTAACTCTATCTCTATCATTTGTAAGTTATACGAAATGGGTCTTTGACAATATCGCACTCGTACTCGTATGCGATCTTCTATTCAACACGTCAGCTACCACGCTTGCTTTTTCAGGATGGTATGGTCAGAACATGTGCCGAAATGAGTCTCCTCTTGAGTTCTTCGAAGCTCTTCCCACATTCCTTGCTCCATTCAAATTTTGTACCTCTACGAGTCAGCTGAGTTAATGGAGTAGCGATTCGAGAAAATCTTTCCACAAATCTTCGATAATAACTAGCTAAGCCCAGAAAACTACGTATTTCGATTACTGACTTAGGTTGCTCTCAACTGTGACTTATATCCCAATCTTGGATAGCACGTCACAATGGCACCTATCAGTTTACCACCGCACGAATATGGCGTCCCCTACGGAGAGTTTGGCTTCAATGCATTCCACAAAGGAAATCACCAGATAGAGGCTCGGGTACCAACTTCTATAGTTGAATTTTTAACTCCTGAAGTTCAATAAGAGCCATTCGATATGAGATTTTAGAAATGGGTTTTGTACCGGGTTCAAAGTCGATACAAAATTCAATATCACACTACAGGAGTAGGCGGAAATTCTTGAAATCGTCGGAAATTTACTAACAACAGAAATATTATTCAAATCTGACGTATTTTTGTTCAAGTCCATAACATGGCCAAGAAAGCTTGACATTCGTTTTTCAATAAACGAATGACTTTATGGCTTGATATGAAAGTGTTTGACTTCAATGGTTTGGTTGCTTGAATTTGAATAACAGGTTGCTTAGGAATATGAAAACTAACAACCTTACGAAAATAATCAATTTTGGCATGATGAGTAATACCCAATCAATCCCTAAAATCACATCAAATGCAAGTATCTTTAAAGAGATAGGATCAACATGTAGGGTGATAGTACCAATTTTAATCAAGCAAGATTTATAAACAATGGATGTAATGAAAGTTTCTCCTAACAGAGTCTCCACAGATAAGTCAAAGTCTAATTTCTCCGGAGTTAAGTTTAAACATTGAGCGCAAGAAACAGAGATAAAAGAATGGGTAGAACCGGTATCTAATAAGGTATAGATTTCGCAAGAATTTATAATTAACTAACCCGTGATACCTTCGTTCGGGTTCCTCGCATTTTGGACAGTAACGACAAACGCTCTGCCAGAAACCGCCGACTTTGTTTTGTCCGTATCCGCCTTTGGTGCCACCGTCCCATCTGGACTTGATTTCACTACAGGACAAAATTTAGCTATATAACCATTATAAGCATTAATTAAACAAAAACAAGGATAAATATTAAAGACTTTAAATTTATCCAAATATTATCAATCACTTAATAAACTCATATGTGACGCCCCCAAAATAGGTATACATCACCCATTCTGAGTTGTCAATACATGGTACAGAAACAACTACAACTTTATTATTACAACAGTAAAACTGTGAGTTTAAATACAAATATTATCTTCTAGACAATATTTATACTCAAATAAATCCTCATCACATTTATTGATACATTATTTTACAAAAATGGTGAGGACTACTAAACAATCCTTTCTAAAACCTTCATTCCATACCCCGACTCGTACTCGCTATATTCTCGCCTCCTGAGAAGAATGGAACAAAAAGGAAAAGGGTGAGCTCAACTAGCTCAGTAAAGAATATTATGACTAAGATAATATACAACAAATTATCGTTAGTCTTCAACAGGGAAAAATCTGATAGAATACAATAGACAACAAGTTTCAGATCAATATTCGCAGCGGAAATAATAATTCATAGAAGAGTTACGTAGAGAATGAAATCTACTATAATCTATGAATTTAACAGTCCATCATCAATATTTTATCCCTGTAACATCAATCAATTTTCATCTCAAATCAAATATTCATCTTTTTTACTACAGCCAAAGATATTCATCGATTAGTCATGTTCATTTAAACACTGTTCATCTTTGCACTACAGCCAAAAGATATTAATCGATCGGTCGTGTTCATCTCAACACTCGTTCATCTTTTGCACTCTGGCCAAAGATATTCTTGAAATCATTCATCTTTGCACTCTGAGCCAAAGATATTCAATAATATCATCATTTAAGACCGAAGATGATGAAAATATTTTTAAAGAACGAATCCGGTGAAACAAAATGACAAGGATTAAGGATTAGTACTTTGTTTTATCCATGTCCAACAATACCTCAAAAATAATCATAGTGGTGTAAGAATGATCAAAACATGGATACAATCAAAGCTAGTATCCGAATAGATATTTTTAGACTAAAAGAAGAAATTTTATTTTTCGATGAATAGTGCAGTATCGTGAATAGTCTTGAGTATCGTGAATAGTGCCAGATATCGTGAATAGTAACTCAGACACCAAAAGATAGAAATTCCACAAAAAAAACATTTTCACGCTTCATGAATAGTACTCGTGAATAGTAACTCGTGAATAGTAACTCATGAATAGTAACTCGTGAATAGTAACTCATGAATAGTAACCCCGACATGAAAAAGTTCCAAATTTGATAAAAACTTCGGATCAACATTTCAAAGATAATGATATTGAAGAAATAATATCATTACGAAAAAAATAATATCCCTTACCTCAAAGAATCGAAGACGGGAGGAAAGGTCAGGGAGTGATCTTTGAATGAAACTTGTCTTTGAATAAACAACTCTCAAAGTATCTAAATACTCACAAAATACGCTCAACAATATAGAGAGAAAAAGAAAACTTTGTTTACGGTGTGATTTTCAATTCTAACTTAGCCCTCTATTTATAGGAAAATGTTAGCTCGTAGAAAGGCAGACTTGACACGCTACACACGATGGCTTTACACCTACTATTGCCACCCACCACATTTGAAATAAAATTCAGCACATTTCTTCACCAACCATAAGTGGGGCCCACTCAATTCTAGAATTTTCCACCAAAATCAATTATAACCCTAATTTCAATCGAGACACCTCTTAAAATTCATAACAAATCATTCGTGCATTTTTAACGGTTCAAAATTTGTGGACATATACTCAACTTATGTATGTATAACATACCCAAAAATTACCACAATCCAACGGTCGATTAAAAATTATAACCCCATGCAATATATCTCAAAACCCCGATTTAATTTTTTAATACCTCCAACGGTAAAATCTCGATAAAACACCTCAACAATAATTTCTTCATTTATAACCACATAAATAAATCCATCATTTATATCCACATAAAATAAATATTTCTTTATCATATGAATCAATAATTAATTATTCACAAATAATATTACAGAATCACAATTATATAACAACCAGTAGTTCCTGTGAAAGAGGGGCTTTCCGATAAGGATTTCTCCTTACTGGCGCCAGCAATTAGGTGACCAAACCTCTCCTTGACAGAACTTTCTAGACATTGCCAATAATGCTATCTAATAATATTATTCAAATAATATGAATTATTGATCTGATAATGGAGATAATGTAAATGACAATTATTGAACAACAATAATATAAAATATCAACGCAAAGAATTATTGAATCAATAAAATAAAATATTGAGCAAGAATTCTTGTGAAAATTATTGAGTAAAGGCCTTCTACGTAAGGATCAATAATTCAACAATCTTTGTGCAATCTTGGTGTACTCTTTCGCAAACACGCAGACATCGTATTTTAACCACCGGGTATTCCAATGATCTTAAGCAGAATAACAACTACTGGCAGTTATTTTTAACCAACTTATATTTGTCGTTTTCTTCATCCAATCGCTTTTTAGTTATGGGGCCCACACATGGTCATTTTTGCCGTCGTGCACTAATATTCCCAACCGTACGAATATTCCACGACCAAACGAATATTCCCCGACAACAATGAATATTTTATAACCACTTGCTTATTTTGAAATATTTGCGTATTTAACCCTTAACTATCCACATTAATCAAATCAACCCTTACTATTTCAAAATAATAAATAAAGGAAATTCCTTTTTATTTAAAAAAAATTTCGGGGTCTTACAACCTCCCCTTCTTATGAAATTTCGAGTCCTCGAAATTGGCGTGACGATACACAGTGTTTGAAAAGGTGAGGATACCTCGCTTTCATTTCCGTTTCCAATTCCGTGTCATTTCCTCTATAGCATGATTCCTCCACAAAACTTTAACTTGTGGTATGACCTTTCTTGGCGTAGGACATGCTCCTTCCTATCCAAGATCTTGATAGGTACCTCCTCACACGTTAAGTCTTGGCTATCTCGTCGTTTCTAACTCGATAACGTGGTTCGGGTCTTTCACATATTTACGAAGTACGAGATATGTGAAACACATTATGAACACGAGACATACTCGGAGGTAACGCAAGTCTATAGGCTACATTTCCTACTTTCGGTCAAGAATTTGAAATGGACCAATAAATCGTGGATTGAGCTTTCCTCTCTTCCCAAATCTTGTAACTCCCTTCCATGGAGCAACTCGCAACAATACATGATCCCCACATTAAATTCCACGTCCTTTCGATGAAGATCCGCATAACTCTTTTGTCTATCTTGAGCCGTTTGTATACGTTGTCGAATCATTTGGATCTTTTCGGTGAGTCATCACGTATTTAACTTTCGGGTCCCAACAATGTTGCTTCACCCACCTCATCCCAACATATTGGAGAACGACATTTTTCGTCCATATAATGCTTGAATGGAGCCACACCTATACTTGCACGATAAGCTGTTGTTGTAGGAGAATTCCACCAATGGTAAATACTTATCCCAACTGCCCTTGAAGTCTAGGACACAGAGTCTTAATAAATCTTCAAGAGTTTGAATAGTCCTCTCTGATTGTCCGTCCGTTTGGGGATGGTATGCCGAACTAAATCGCAAATCCGTGCCCATAGCTTTTTGCAAGCTAACCCAAAATCTTGAAGTGAATCTTGGGTCACGATCCGAGACTATGGATACAGGCATGCCATGCAACCTCACGATCTCATTTACGTACATACTAGCAAGACGTTCAAGGGAATAAGTCTCCCGTATCGGCAAGAAATGAGCAGACTTGGTTAATCTATCAACAATAACCCAAATAGCATTGATGCCTTGAGAAACCGTAGGAAGACCCGTGAATTGAAATCCATGGTAATGTGTTCCCACTTCCATTAGGAATCTCAAGTGGTTGCAACGGACCCTTAGGTACTAGATGCTCCGCCTTTACACGTTGGCAAGTTAAACACATCGAGATAAACTTTGCAATCTCTCTCTTCATATTATTCCACCAAAATGTATGTCGAAGATCACGATACATTTTAGTACTTCCAGGATGGATTGCAAATGGTGTATTGTGTGCCTCCATCATAATCTTGTACTTCAAATCAGAGTCGTTAGGAACACAAAGTCTAGAGTGGACTCGAAGTATTCCTTCTTCATCAATTCTCGCTTCCGGAATAGCTCCTTCTTGTACTTTCTTCTTCATACGCATCATTTTCAAGATTCGGTGGCTTGAGCAACCTTAACTTTTCTATTAAAGTTGGCTCTGTCGTATACTTGACATCATCGCACTTTTCGTTCGCGATATGATCTTACTCTACTCAACGCGTCACTACCACGTTAAACTTTACGTGGTGGTATTGAATAGTGTGGTCGTAGTCTTTCAATAGCTTTCGAGCCAACGTCGGCCGCCGCATGTTGAGTTCTTTTTGAGTGAAGAAATATTTAAGGCTTTTATGATCCGAATATATCTCCACTTTCTCCCCATATAGATAGTGCCTCCATATCTTTAAGCGAAAACGATTTACTTTGCTAACTCTAGATCATGAGTAGGATAATTCCTCTCATACTCTTTAAGTTGTCGCGAGGCGCATAGGCTATGACTTTCCCGTTGCATGAGAACACATCCTAACCCTTTGCTCGAAGCATCATCAGATAACAAATCCATCCAAACCGGATGGTATTGTTAGAACAGTGCGAAATAAGTCTCCTCTTAAGCTCTTGGAAACTTTTCTCGCATTCTTCGCCTCTAAACGAATTTCAGTATCCTTTCGAAAGTTAAATTTGAGTTAATGGAGTAGCGATTCGAGAAAACCCTTCCACGAATCTCCGATAATAACCAACTAAGCCCAAAAAGCTACGTACTTGATCCACCGACTTTGGTTGCTCCCAACTTTGTATTGCTTCAATCTTCACGGATCAACGGATACTCCATGTTTTGACACCACATGCCCAAGAAAGGCTACTTCCTCAAGCCGAACTCGCATTTCTTTAATTTGGCATATAGTTGGTTTTCACGAAGCCTTTCGAGTACCGACTTCAAATGGTGCTCATGATCTTCACGACTTTTGGAATATATAAGGATGTCATCAATAAAGACAACAACGAACCGATCAAATATTCCTTGAATACTCGGTTCATCAAATCCATGAAAGCCGCGAAGCATTAGTTAGTCCGAAAGACATGACTAAGAATTCATAATGCCCATACTGGAGTTCAAGGCGGTCTTTGGAATATCCTCGATTCTAATTTTCGGTGATGATATCCGTAAGCGAAGATCGATTTTGAAAAGAATTGTGCCCTTGCAATCGGGTCAAACAAGTCATCAATACGAGGTGAGGATACCTATTCTTGATGGTGACATGGTTCAATTCCGATAGTCAATACAAAGTCGCATACTCCCATCTTTCTTCTTTACAAATAAAGCAGGAGCACCCCAAGGAGATGTACTTGGGGACGAATGAAACCAATGTCCAACAATTCGTAGTTGGACCTTTAACTCCTGAAGTTCAATAGGAGCCATTCGATATGGGGTTTTAGAAATGGGCTTTGTGCGAGTTCAAGATCAATAAAGAATTCAACTTCACGCGTTACGGGGGTAGGCAAGGAAGTTCTTGAAATACATCAGAAAGTTAATAACAACAGAATATTATTCAAATTTGGCGTGTCTTTATTCAAATCCATAACATGGGCTAAGAAAGCTTGACATCCGTTTTTCAATAAACGAATAACTTTATGATTAGATATGCGGTGATTGATTTTAATGGTTTAGTTGCTTGAATTGCATAACAACGGGTTGGTTAGGAATATGAAAACTAACAACTTACGAAAACAATCAATTTTGGCATGATGAGTAGTTAACCAATCAATCCTAAAATCACATCAAAAGCAAGTATCTTTAAAGAGATAAGGTCAGCAGTGTAAGGTAATGGTGCCAACTTGAATCAAACAAGATTTATAAGCGGTGGATGTGATGAAAGTTTCTCCTAACGAAGTTTCCACGATAGGTCAAAGTCTAATTTCTCCGGAGTTAAGTTTAAAGCGTTGAGCACATGCGGAGAGATAAATGAATGGGTAGCAAATTATCAAGTAAGGTATAAACTTCGCAAGAATTTATAAATAGCTTACCGTAATCACCTCGTTTGGATTCCTCGCATTATGACCGATCACAACAAACGCTCTTCCCGAAATCGTTGACTTTGACTTTTACGGGACGATCTTTTGAGTCACCGTCCTCATTGAACTAGGTTTCGCTACCGCATAATCTCGGCGATATGTCCTTCCTTTCCACAACTATAGCATACCTTGAGCTGTTGTGGGCAATTTGGACCGATATGTCCCTCTTTTCGCATTTGTAGCATATAATGGGTGGTCGATCTCCTCCTTAGAACCGATTCTTGTAAACGCAGACCGTCGTCTTCACATAGTCGTTGTTAAATCTCCTCTTTTAAAATCTCCTCGACTCGCTTCTTACTTTTTCATGACCATGATTACCACCGAGTGGTTACCACTGTCCGTCATCTGTTTCTTTCTCCGCAGTTATCATTATTACATTGATCGCTATCTCGAATACGATCCTGGTTATGGTCCCTCACTGACCGTACTCGTTATCTCGCTCTAATAATTGAGCCTATTTTTACAACATCTGAATAAAGAGAAAGTTTATGAGAAATGAGATAATCGACGTCTTAGGGTTTCAAACCTCTAAGAAACATCCGCGTCATACGTTCCTCATTCTCCACCAAATGAGGTGCAAACTGGATAACTCGCAAACTTTGCCTCATCTTTGAGACACCGTCGTGTTGTTTTGCTCTAATCGATGAACTCCACTTCCTTCATATGACCGAACACTTTCGTGAAAGTATTTGTCATTAAATATCTCTCTCAAACGTCTCCCAAGACATCTTGAGTGCGGTTTGGATGGTACGCTTCACAGACTCCCACCGATGAGTCTGCCTCGCCACGAAACAAAAAAGGTGGCGAATGGAACCTTCTGTTCTCCGTGCATCCCAAGACATCGAATATCTTGGTAATTTGCTTGACCCATGTTTCCGCCATTAATGATCGGATCTGGCTTTCCCTTAAATTCTGGTGGTCCCAACTCTTTGAGCCGCTTTCATTGTGACAACCCGTGAATTGCTATCATTTCCTCCTCGTATTTTGAACACGAGTCTCCTCAAATCGATTTTGCATGAACCGCAAAAAACTTCTAAACATCCCTCGTTCATCATCGCTCCATGGTGTTGTTCACGGGAGGAACATTGCCGACTACACAGACGTTCTCCTCGTTGGTAAAATCTGAGCATCTCCACGGTCTCATTTACTCCATTGTTAATATTCTCGGTCGACATTCTCAAATCTTGTCATAAAACAAGGGTTAATTAAGGAAATCAAAATATCACATAATATCCCTATATCTTGACTAACTAACAAATAAGCTTAGGTAGGACACACTAGCGAAGGATTTACTCGTCTCTCCCTCCTAGTTATATTCCCGATCTCCGCGGGAGATCATATCCTAAGCTCGATACCAACCGTGGCGCCCCCAAAATAGGTATACATCACCCATTCGAGTTGTCAATCGTACGGTATGAAACAACTACAACTTTATTATTACAACAAGAAGCGTGAGTTTAAATACAAATATTATCTTCAGACAATATTTATACTCAAATAAATCCTCATCACATTTATTGATACATTATTTTACAACAATGGTGAGGACTACTAAACAATCCTTTCTAAAACCTTCATTCCATACCCAGAGCTGCACTCGCTATATTCTCGCCTCCCGAGAAGAATGGAACAAAAGGAAAAGGGTGAGCTCAACTAGCTCAAGTAAAGAATATTATGACTAAGATAATATACAACAAATTATCGTTAGTCTTCAACAGAAAAATCGATAGAATCTGATAGACAACAAGTTTCGGATCAATATTCGCGGTAATGGAAATAATAATTCATAGAAGAGTTACGTAGAGAATGAAATCTACTATAATCTATGAATTTAATGATCCATCATCAATATTTTATCCTGTAACATCAATCAATTTTCATCTCAAATCAAATATTCATCTTTGCACTACTGAGCCAAAGATATTCATCGATTGGTCATGTTCATTTAAACACTGTTCATCTTTGCACTCTGTGCCAAAGATATTAATCATCGGTCATGTTCATCTCAACACTGTTCATCTTTGCACTACTGAGCCAAAGATATTCTTCGAAATCATTCATCTTTGCACTACTGAGCCAAAGATATTCAATAATATCATCATTTAAGACCGAGGATGATGAAAATATTTTTAAAGAAACGAATCCAATTGAAACAAAATGACAAGGATTAAGGATTCGTACTTTTGTTTTATCCATGTCCAACAATACCTCAAAATAATCATAGTGGTGTAAGAATGATCAAAACATGGATACAATCAAAGCTAGTATCCGAATAGATATTTTGGAATAAAAGAAGAAATTTTATTTTTCGATGAATAGTCAGATATCGTGAATAGTCTTAGTATCGTGAATAGTCCGAGATATCGTGAATAGTAACTCCCACACACAAAAGATAGAAATTCCACAAAAAAACATTTTCACGCTTCATGAATAGTACTCGTGAATAGTAACTCGTGAATAGTAACTCATGAATAGTAACTCGTGAATAGTAACTCATGAATAAGTAACCCAGAGCATGAAAAAGTTCCAAATTTGATAAAAACTTCGGATCAACATTTCAAAGATAATGATATTGAAGAAATAATATCATTACGAAAAAAAATAATATCCTTACCTCAAAGAATCAAGATTTGGAAGGAAAGGTCAGGAAGTGATCTTTGAATGAAACTTACCAACAAAGAACTCTCAAAGTATCTAAATACTCACAAAATACGCCAACAATATAGAGAGAGAGAGAGAAAACTTTGTTTACGGTGTGATTTTCAATTCTAACTTAGCCCTCTATTTATAGGAAAATGTTAGCCTACCACCAAGCAGACTTCGACCTTTACACGATGGCTTTACTCGCTACTATTGCCACCCACCACATTTGAAATAAAATTCAGCACATTTCTTCACCAACCATAAGTGGGGCCCACTCAATTCTAGAATTTTCCACCAAAATCAATTATAACCCTAATTTCCTAAATCGAGACACCTCTCTTAAAATTCATAACAAATCATTCGTACATTTTTAACGGTTCAAAATTTGTGGACATATACTCAACTTATGTATGTATAACATACCCAAAAATTACCACAATCCAATCGGTGGATTAAAAATTATAACCCCCATAATATATCTCAAAAACCCCGATTTATTTTTTTAATACCTCCAACGGTAAAATATCGATAAAACACCTCAACAATAATTTCTTCATTTATAACCACATAAATAAATCCATCATTTATATCCACATAAAATAAATATTTCTTTATCATATGAATCAATAATTAATTATTCACAAATAATATTACAGAATCACAATTATGACAATGAAAGTAGTTCCTGGGAAAGAGGGGCTTTCAGATAAGGATTTCTCCTTCATCGTGCGTATGCAATTAGGTGACCAAACCTCTCCTCGATGTAACTTTCTAGACATTGCCAATAATGCTATCTAATAATATTATTCAAATAATATGAATTATTGATCCGATAATGAGAGATAATGCAATGACAATTATTGAACAACAATAATATAAAATATCAACGCAGCAATTATTGAATCAATAAAATAAAATATTGAAGCAAGAACTCATTGTGAAAATTATTGAGTAGTGCCTTCTTACGTAAGGATCAATAATTCAACAATAATGCGTGCAATACCGTGGTGCTATCGCAACCACGCCAGACATCGTATTTTAACCACCGGGTATTCCAACGATCTTAACAGAATAACTACGCAGTTATTTTTAACCAACTTATATTTGTCGTTTTCTTCATCCAATCGCTTTCGTTATGGGGCCCACACATGGTCGCGGCTGTCATGCATTTAATATTCCCCGACAAAGATTTAATATTCCACGACCAAACGAATATTCCCAAACAACAATGAATATTTTATAACCACTTGCTTATTTTGAAATATTTGCGTATTTAACCCTTAACTATCCACATTAATCAAATTAACCCTTACTATTTCAAAATAATAAATAAAGGAAATTCCTTTTATTTAAAAAAAATTTGGGTCTTACATCATAATCTAATATTATTAATATTATAACAATATTTTAATCACTTCTTAAACTTATAAACAATTTATTTCAATTGTTTACACTTTACCAAATAATGCATTTAATCATTCAAAAATAACATACTCATAAGCTTTCATCACCAATAATGAAATTCCTCATCAAAAATCTGCATATACCTTATATAGGATTCCCAAGCCATAAAATCCTATTTTCCAACTTTGTTACTTCACATAACATATTTAACTCATTTACTCATAACTAGATCATTTTCATAAAAAATACCAAATCAGTCCCAAAAATACTTCTTTTCTGGGATTTAGTTGAATATAGTCCCATATTGAACATATATTTTTCTCAGAATTTTTAAAATTCATTTACTATTTTTCAAAAATTAATTTCTAATTAATTCCTTAAGAAATTAGCTACCTCAAGTTTAACTCCAGAAATTCCCAAATCTTGGCAGGATCTTACACATGTTAACGTGAGCTTCCAGTTTAAATTTCATGGTCATCGGAGTTATAGAACTCCGGTTATAGCATTTTTTGTCAGAAAAACCAAAATATTGAAATGGTCATAACTTGCTCATTTTAAGTCGGAATGAGCTCATTTTTGGACAGGAGGTACCTTATACCATATAATTTCATGTCCCAAAAGGCCGGAAGTTTTCTCACAAATTAAGTGGCCGAAAATGCCCTTTAAAAATCAAGGCAAGCTTTTTGAAATTGTGGTTTTGACTCCTTTGCTAAAATCAGTCCACACGAAAATATACAACACCTTTTCTAGTGATTCCACTTGGATAAGTTATAAAACTCATAGATCTAACTCTAGAACTTGACCACACTCAAAAATTCAAAATATAATAGGAGATATGGTCAATTGAATTTCATGTTCCGTTTTCACCAAAATCTAATTTTTCAACCCTTTGTGATTTCTAAGAAACTTTTATGTTTTCACATAATAACCAACATAACTCATCATAACACTTACTAATACCACATATACCCATGATTTTCATCAGTCCAATGCTTTTATTATGACTCTCATCATAATCAACGTAAACTGATCATTTCCACAATTTAATAAGGAATGAATACAAAGGATCATTCACCATGCATGGTAATCCACATAGGCGAGTTATTCCAATAGAATAATAAAGAATGGAATAATGAAGGATTCACCACGCGCATGCGATAGATCGCATGCATAAAAGTTATTCCCAAATGAATAATAAATAATGGAACCAGTCCACATAAACACACACTGGACGAGGATATTAAAACAAAATAATAAATAATGGAACCAGGTCCGGCGTAAACGCACAGACAAGATATTCCGACAGAATAATAAAGAATGGAACCAGGTCCGGCGTAAAACGCACAGACAGGATATTTCGACAGAATAGTAAAGAATGAAATAATAGAAGAATTTCACCATGTATGCGGTACTTCGCATAGACAGGTTATTCCAACATAATAATAAAGAATGGAATAACAGAAGAGTTTCACCATGTAAGCGGTACTTTGCATATACAGGTTATTCCAACAGAATAATAAGGAATGGAATAACAGTAGCTCTCTTCATGAATACGAAAGAAATAATACCCCTTACGAGTACAACAAATAATATCCCTTACCTCAAAAGAAGATTGGATTAGTGAGGTAGCAGACTTCTCTTCTTCTTTCTCTCTATAATTTCTCTCTATAATAATTGCTCTATAGCTTTAGTAAATTGGTGAGAAATGAAGGAAGAATGAACTTCTATTTATAGGAAAATATATTTTCGATAATTGCACGTTTTGGGGCTCGAAATATTATAGTACAATACCTCTAACTTTTCTTTCATTTTTAATTTAGTCCTGCAAGTATTATCAAACTTGCACCACCTCCCCTAATAGTAAATCATGTGAATCAATAGTAAATCATGTGACTCAATAGTTCTAAACATGTGAAAAAATTAATTACAGTATAATACCTCCATCTATACCTCTATTTTTAACTTAGTCATGTAAGTATTATCAATCTTGCACCAACTCCCCTAATAGTAAGTAAATGTGACTCAATAGTACACACATGTGAACAAATAGTTATATAAGCATGTCAATTAGTAGCAATTAATTGCTCATTTATCCGATAAATTACCCGATTTATCAATATAACCCCCAGACATCAATTATCATCGGAATAAATGTCGGTTTCAACTAACACCAATAATCCCAACACAATGGAACTATCAAATTCATCCTTAATCAACGCGAACTTATACATCATTAATATTATAACTCACAATATTTAACAATCAGGTCGTTCCCAGGAAATAGGGGGCTTTCCGATAAGGATTTCTCCTTATCGGCGTGCAATTAGGTGACCAAACCTCTCATTGGCAGAACTTCTAGACATTGTAAATATTGTAATTTAATAATATGAATAACTTTTTTGTCTCAATTATTGATTTAATAATATATCATATAATGCATATGATACTGTGGCAATAATCGAATCAATAATATAAGAGATATGATGCAGCAATTACTGTAGCAATAATTGAGTATAACTGAGTGACTTCTCAAATAAGCATCAATAATCGATACCATGTGCTACTATGCAACCACGTGTATTTTACCACCGATTATTTTATAACAACTTGCTTACTTTGCAAAATTTTCACATATCACCCTTAACTTTAACCTTTATCAATTTAACCATTTACTAAATAGAATAATTATAAGAAAATTGAATACTTTCATTTCATAAATTTGGGGTCTCACAATCTCCCCTCCTTATGAAATTTCGCCCTCGAAATTTACGTACCTGGTAGTTCGAAGAGATGAGAATACCTTGCTTTCTTTTCGGATTGTACCTTCCCGGTTATATCCTCTGTATCATAATTTTCCCATTGTTCATCTCCTGTATTTCAGATATCATTCAAAAATATACCTTCAAAACAAAGGTTAATGGACATATCACAAATTGTCAACTTATCAAGTAAAATTTTCGGCTTAGGTAATTTGCGCTCATTATTGCGCTCCAATAACTGAGCCCTATTCACAACATCTGAATATAGAGAAAATTTATGAGAAATGAGATATTGACGTATGTCGGGTTTCAAACCTCTCAGAAACATCCGCGTCATACGTTCCTTATTCTCCACCAAATGAGGTGCAAACCTGGATAACTCCGCGAACTTTGCCTCGTACTGGGACACCGTCATGTTGTTCTGTTCTAGTCTAATAAACTCTACCTCCTTTATATGACGAATACTTTTAAGAAAGTACTTGTCATTGAGCATTTCAAACGCGTTTCCCAAGACATGTTGAGTGCGGTTGGTCAAGAGTACGCTTCACAGATTCCTCGATGAATCCGCTTCATTACGGAACATAAAAGTGGCGAATGGAACCTTCTGTTCCTCTGTGCATCCCAAGACATCAAATATCTTGGTAATTTGCTTGACCCACGTCTCGCCTTTAATCGGATCCGCTTTTCCCGAGTGCAGTGGTCCCAACTCTTTAAAGCGCTTGGCTATGACAAACCGTGTGTTGCTATCATTTCCACCTGTATTTTGTAGACGAGTCTCCCTCGTCTGATTTTGCATGAACTACAAAAAGCTTCTAAACATCCCGTCGTTCATCTTCTGATCAGTGGTGTTGTTTACAGGAGGAACATTGTCGTCTTGTTGCACGTTTTCATGATTAGTGAGTAAAGGTGTCTCCACGGTCTTATTTACTCAACTGTTAACATTCTCAGTTGTCATTATTAAATACTACCATAAAACAAGGGTTAATTAAAGAAATTGACATGCAACATAATAACCCTATACTCTGACCAACCAACAATAAGCTTAGGTAGGACATACTAGCGAAGGATTTACCCATCTCTCCCCTCCTAGTTCTATTCTCCGATCTTCGCTAGAGACCATATCCCTAAGCTCTGATACCAACTATGACCCCCCCAAAATAGGTCCAATCCACTCAACCTATTCTGAGTCGCCAAATACATGGTACAGAAATAACTACAACTTCATTATTACAATTGTCGTGCAAAATATGACAACACATACTGTGAGTTTAAATACAAATATTGTCTTCTAGACAATATCAACACTCAAATGAAGGCCTCATTAAAATTATTGATACACTATTTTACAGAATAGTAAAGACTACTATAACCACTGCCTTGGAACATCACTCCACACCCCGACTACTCCCCGCTATATTCTCGCTTCCTGAGAAGAAAAATGGAACAAAAAGGAAAAGGGTGAGCTCAACTAGCCCAATAAAGAATATTATGACTAAGATAATGTACAACAAATTATCCTTAGTCTTCAACAGGGAAAAATCTGATAGAATACAATAGACAACAAGTTTTAGATCAACAACTACAGTGAAAACAACAATTCATTAAAAGAGTTAAGTAGAGAATGAAATCTACTATCATCTATGAATTAAAAAGTCCATCATCGATATTTTGTCCCTGTAACATCAATCAATATACATCTTGAATCAAATAGTCATCTTTGCACTTCAGGCCAAAGATATTAATCAGTCGGTCATGTTCATCTCAACTCCTGTTCATCTTTGCACTACGAGCCAAATATATTCATCAAAAAATCATTCATCTTTGCACTACATGCCAAAGATATTCAGTAATATCATCATTTAGGACTGAGGATGATGAAAAATATTTTTAAAGAAACGAATCCAGTGAAACAAAAGAATAAATATTAAGGATTCGTATTTTAGACAATCCAATTTCAAAAATACTCCATAATAAACTATTGTGGAGCAGAATTCAAAAATGAAGATCAAAACATAGATCCAATCAAAGATAGGAACCATACATACAATCTTGGACACAGAAAAAAAAATTTAATTTTTCTGTGAATAGTGTTTATTGATGAATGAATAGTCTTGAGTATCGTGAATAAGTAACTCCGACACTAAAAGATAGAAATTTCACAAGAAAAATCATCATGCTACGTGAATAGTACTCGTGAATAGTAACTCATGAATACTAACTCGTGAATAGTAACTCGTGAATAGTAACTCATGAATAGTAACTCATAAATAGTAACCCCGACATAAAAAGATAAGAATTTCACAAGAAAAATCTTACCAATATTCCGGCATAATGATATTGAAAGAAATAATATCATTTTAAAAAAATAACATCCCTTACCTCAAAAGAATAGTACTTCTGGCTGGAATATTAGATATAACGCTGAAAGGAACTTGCACCGTATAACAACACTCAAAGTATCAAAATACTCACAAGAATACGCTCGATAATATAGAGAGGGAAGATTTTAGTTTCTTGTGTGATTTTCAATTCTAACCTAAGCACCCTATTTATAGGAAAATGCTCAGAACACCAAAGCAAAAAATTTAATATAATATTATTTTTTAATCAAATTTTTCTTATCCCACCACATCAAAAACACATTTTCCCACAAAAATACGTTTTTCATGAAAAAAATATTTTATAACCAAAAATCAATTCAGACCCAATATTTCGAAACTTCAATAATTCATAATAAATAGCCCGTTTATCAGAAAAATTCAAATCTTATGTCCATTCCATAGGAAATTCAATTCTCTACAACTTTGTAGAAGAAAGTTTTTCCAAATTCCAAACAGAAATTAACCGAAATCCACATACGGACGATTTTGAAGGCTATAATCAAATTTCAGTCAAACATAGGGTCCACCAACACACAAAACATGTGTTAAACATTTTTTGTAATAAAAATACTGTTCCTCCTCATTTATTCATATATCACACATTCATTGTAAAAATATCACCATTATTATATTATTAAAATATAATAATATATTTAAATGAATTATTTAATCAAAAGAAGATAAAATATCAATTTTTAACAATTGTCACATTAAAATTTTCTCCATCTATATCCACATAAAATGAATATTTTTCTTATCATATAAATCCATAATTAATTATTCACAAATAATATTACTGAGAATCACAATATCGACAACCGGTAGTTCACAGGAAGAGGGTGCTTTCAATAAGGATTTCTCTCATCGACGCCATGATTAGGTGACCAAATATTTCCTTAAACAAAACTTTCTAGACATTTCCAATAATGCTATCTACTAATATTGTTCAAATAATATGAATTATTGAATTCGATAATGAAAAATACTTTGTGTAGTGATAATTATTGAAACAACAATAATATAAAATATAAAGCGTAGCAATTATTGAATCAATAAAATAAAATATTGAAGCAGTAATTCTTGTAACAATTATTGAGTAGTGCCTTCTTACGTAAAAAAATCAATAATTGGTGCAATACCGATCGCGGTATCTTCTTGTGTTTTAACCAATAAAGTATTTCAACGGTGATAATCTGTAATAATTCTACGCCAATTATTTATAAACGACTTTATACTTGTGCGTTTTCTTCATCCAATCTCTTTCCGCTATGGGGCCCACACAAGGTTGCGCCGTCGTACGAATATTCCCCGACAGTAAGAATATTCCACGACCAAACGAATATTTCCCGACAATAATGAATATTTTATAACCACTTGCTTATTTGAAATATTTGCACATTTTACCCATAACTAACCACATTAATCAAATCAACCCTTACTATTTCAAAATAATAAATAGAGAAAATTCCATTTTATTAAAAAAAAAATTAGGGTCTTACAGGCGCAACCATTTGTGGGTCCCATAACGGAAAACTATCGGACGAAAAAAATGACAAGCATGAGTTTTTTTATAAATAACAGCGTAGTTATTACCATTAACACTGTTGGAATACCGATTGGTAAAAAAATCGATGTCGTGGTGTTGCACAAGAATATTACTGCAGTATGACACAAATTATTGATTCTTACGTAAGAAGTCACTACTCAATAATTGTTACAGTAATTACTGTTCAATATTTTATTTTATTAATTCAATAATTGCTACGTTGATATTTTATATTATTGATTCAATAATTATCACTGCACAGTATTTTTCATTATCAGATTAATAATGCATATTATTTGAATAATATTATTAGATATCATTATTGGCAATGTCTAAGGAAGTTATGTCTAGAAAAGGGATTTGGTCACCTAATTACGCGTTAGTAAGGAGAAATCCTTATCGGAAAGCCCCCTCTTTTCTTGGGAACGACTTGGTTGTCATTATTATAATTCTGTAATATTATTTGTGAATAATTAATTATTGATTTATATGATGAAAAAAAACTATTTATTTCATGTGGATATAAATGAAGGAATTAACGCTGAGGTGTTTTATCAGTATTTTGTCTGAATAAAGGTGTTGAAGATCATCTGTATGTGGATTTCGGTCATTTTTCGTTTAGAATTTGGAAAAACTTTCTTCTACAAAGCTGTAGAGTATTAAATTTCCTATAGAAAGGAGATAAGATTCGAATTTTTCTGATAAAATGACTATTTATTATGAATTATTGAAGTTTCAGAATAATTGATTTTTGGAGTTATAAATATTTTTTAAAAAAACATTTTTAATGTGGGTGGGACCCACTTGTGTGTGCTGAAGAAAATGATGTGGTATGCATAGGAATTTTTTTAAAAATATAATTATTTTATTAAATTTTTTGCTTTGGCGTTCTAAACATTTTTTTATAAATAAGGTGCTTATGTTAGAATTGAAAATCACACCAAAATTAGAAATTTTTTCTCTCTATAATATCGAGCGTATTTTTGTGAGTATTTAGATACTTTGAAAGTTGATAAATATTAAAAGTTTCCTTCATCATTATATCCGATATTTCAGTCAGAAGTACTGTTCTCTTGAGGTAAGGGATGTTTTTTTTTTTCATAAATGATATTATATCTTTCAATATCATTATATACTGGAATATTGGTATGAATTTTATTATGAATTTTTTACCTTTTTGTGTCGGGGTTACTATTCACGTATACGACACTATTCACAGAAAAATTAAATTTTCTTTTCTTTGTCCAAGTTGTCTATTATGGTTACTATCTTTGATTGTATCCATGTTTTGATCTTTATTCTTGAATTTTGCTCCACAGTTAATTATTATGGATTATTTTTGAACTTGGATAAACTAAAGTACGAATCCCTAATCTTTGATCTTTTATCTCACTGGATTCGTTTTCTTTATTTTCATCATCCTCAGTCCTAAATGGTGATATAACTAAATATCTTTGGCCTGTAGTGGAAAGATGAATGATTATCTGATGAATATCTTTGGCCGTAGTGCAAAGATGAACAAGTGTTGAGATGAACATGACCAACTGGGGATACAAATGAATATCTTTGGCCCGTAGTGCAAAGATGAATATTTGTTTCAAGATGTATATTGATTGATGTTACAGGGATAAAATATTGATGATGGACTTTTAAATCATTGAAGATAGTAGACTTCATTCTCTACTTAACTTTTCTAATGAATTGTTATTTTCACTGCAAATATTGATCTAAAACTTGTTGTCTATTATATTTATCTGATTTATTAAAGACTAACGACAATTTATTTTTCATTATCTTAGTCATAATATTTTTTACTGGGCTAGTTGAGCCACCTTTTTCCTTTTTGTTCCATTTTTCTTCTCAAGAGGCGAGAATATAGCAGGAACTAGTCGGGGTATGGAATGATGGTTCTAGACAGTTGTTTTAGCAGTCCTCACTATTTTGTAAAATAGTGTATCAATAATTGTAATGAAGACTTATTTGAGTGTAGATATTGTCTAGAAGACAATATTTGTTTTTCAACTCACATATGTGTTGTCGTATTTTGCACGACAATTGTAATAATAAGGTTGTTATTTCTGTAACATGTATTTGACAACTCGGAATAGGTTATGTGGACCTATTTTGGGGGCGTCACATTATGATAATCATTGTGTGTATAATATTAAAAAAATGATGATAAGTATAAAATGAGAGAGATTGTTTATGAAAAAGATTTGGATAATGCTTCATATAGTTGTAAAAAATTTGAGAGCGTTGGAATTCCTTGAAGGCATCTTTTAGCTTATTTGAACAAGTTTCATGATCTAGAGAAACTTCCAAATAAGTATATATTAAAGAGATGGACTCAATCTGCAAAATGTGGGAATGTCAGAGATGGTGCATGAATGAAGATAAATGATGACAAATTATATCTCAAGTTGCAGAGTCAATTGGTTCAAGAATCTTTAGAAGTTGTTGATAAGGCACTTGTAACTGTGGAAGGAACTAAGATATATAGGGATGCTTTGAGTAATGCACTTGAGAAAATGGATATATTGAATAATGGTGATAAAAGTGTAGGAGTTTCTGGTGAAAAAATTGGTCTTGATATACTTAGTTCAGTGAAATTGAGTTCAACATATTAATATATGCTTCAAGAACCGAGTCAAGTGCGGGCAAAGGGGTGCGAAAAAAAGCTCAAAGGAGGAAAAGAAAGAGCATTAGGGAGGCCAAAAAAATAGAAACCGAGAATGTGTCATGGATGTGGAAAAATTGGACAAACACATGATAAAAGAAATTGTCCAATGCTTTAACTCAGGTAACAAATTTTTTTTATTTTTGTTTTATCATTTTAATTTGATTTTGTCAAAATTATGAATATATTTTTTGTTTAATGTGATTTTATTGAATTTTTTGTAAGTCGTCCATATGCTCTGAAGATTCCAATTCAAATGCAAGTGAAGACGATGGCGAAAATTATTCATCTACTTGATTGACTACTATTTTTATTTTTTTTGACTATGTAATGGCTATTGAAGTTGTGTGTAGTTAACCAAGGTTGTTAATTAACTAGAATTAAGTTTTATTGGTCAATGTAATTAAAATTCTCAATTTTAGAATTGATGTATTTAATTGATAATTTGTAAATTGTGTTGAAATTAATAATTAGTTTTTATTTTTTTTTATGGTATGCACAGAGAGAAAAGAATACCTAGTATGGAGAGTGGAGAGGAAAGAGAGAATGCCTGATAAGTTTTGTTTTTTAGTGAATGTCTTATTTGGGTCCACTTATTTAATTTAAAAAGTCAGCTAGGTATGTTTTGTTTGACTTAGATAGTGATTGCCAGGTTTATTGATCTTTTTAAATCTTATATTAATTTCACCTACTTCCATGTGGTTTGAACTTTGATTCTGATACATGATTGATAAAAGATTATAGAGTATTTAATGATTTATTATCATTTTTTTTCAGATCGAACCCATTATCAAATCCAAAAATTTATTGGGATGGATACATGAGTTAGTGGTTTGACTAACAAGAACTCTATGAAAATTATCATAAATATATTTGAATTTTATTTATTTGTATTTTAACTTCAATGGTGGATAAAATAATAAATAAGTGAAATTTAAATACACTTATGTCCAATTTTCATGTCCGCCTAAAAGATCTCCTAATAAATTTTTAAAAAATCTCTCTACTTTTTTAATAAAGTAAAGTATAAAAAATTACAATTAGGTGTTCAACTGGGCTGGGAGAGCCTAGAAGTCAATATCCCAATTATAGCCCCTGTACCAATCTACAATAAAATTGGTCGGCTCGGATTTGAATTTCCTTTATTACATTTAGTTGATGAACCCGCAAGAACGCATCTGCGCTAGTTTAATTCAAAGACAATCGTTCTCGAATTTGAAAAAGTATTATTCGTTGTAACAATTAAACATGACTTTAAAAACCATTCATCACATTTAAATCTTAATTACTCAAAACACCACCTTACTTGGCATGAATTTCTTTATGATTCAACAGATTATATTAAATTGAAGATGTATTATCCGTTGTAACTCTTAAACATGAATTTAGAGACCATTCATCGAATTTAGATCGTAATTATATAGTTTTATTAAACACCACCCTACACATTTTTATAACTAATTCATAGTTAACACAAAATTTCAAATACCCACTACGAAAAGTCTCTTAAGTTGAACACCAAGATTACAAACGCGAACAAACCCATCATAATCTAATAAAGCTATATATACATATATCTCAAACTACAATTCATAGTCAACAACAAAAATTCTTAATTTGATAAAGTAAAGCAAATGAAAATTGTCAGATGGTTTATATATTACTATTGAACTTTCAAAGTAAAAACAATCAACCAAAGAAACCCCCAGATATTAAAAGAAAAAAATAATGATTTAAGGAGTTTATTGCTTACTGAAAATAAATTTCCTCTAATCTTGATCATCATAAACAATGACAGCATGAAAACCACCCTCTTGAGCATTTTGAATTTTGTCCTGAAAAGTATAGTTTTCCCCAACTATCAAAGCAAACTTTAGGGTGGCTGGGTCATCCAATTGAAAGCCAAAATACACAAAACCAATAATAATGACATCTCACACAAAAGACAGTCTTAATAGTTACCGAATCTGGCAGAAGTTTCGATGAATGAAGTGAATGATGTCAATTGTCACAAATCTGGGTAAATTCTAATATGCACTTCATCAAATACCTGTTGTGCATGAGTGATCTTTTGGTTCTTCAACAGAAAATGAATCTTCCTCTTTACAAACCAAAAACACACCATCATTTTAATCAATATCATGATATACTGACAACCGCATAATGTTTTCACCCTTTTGTTCATCAGAGGCACCATCTAAGCCTCTGTAACTTCTTTCACACAACCCTGTCAATATGTTACTGAACTTGGACAAAATATTGAATATGGAAGAAAAGTGCAAATTTATGCATCAAGAAAATTTGAATTCTACAAAGTCACAAAGAGACCATAATATTTATGTCTACTGACTATACAAAGTCACAAAGAGACCATCATATTTATGTCTATTGACTTTATGGGTCTATCTGAAATGAATTTTTTACTCAATCCCAATTTAAAATATTAGGAGTTTTTCCTAGTCATGACATGGTGTAGTGGAAGATTAGGGTAATTGCACCAATGATAAATGATTTTTTTATAGAAAAAATAATATGTAGGACTCTTATTTTTCTATAATGATAAGAATAACCCAAAACATAGGCAGACCCACACACTAACACAAAACTTCTACCAAACATCTTAAGTAGTCTCAAAGAACTTACTTGGTATTTTACCTAAAGGTGGAAGATAACAAAGTTGGCCTATAATACTTGTTTGATTGTCACAAAAAGAAAAAGAACAAAAAAATGGATTTTGGCATACTTCAGCATCTACTGGAGCCCCAAAGCAATCAACACATCTCATATCTTATTCTAATTATTATGTATGCATTGTGCTGTCCGTGATGATAGAGAACATAAAATTCTAACCTTTCCACTCAGACCTCTTCAAATCAAATACTGCCTCGGTTCTAAATTAATGAAATTTATGCACTCGTACTATGTAAACTGGATAACCTTGCACAATTGAAAACTACAAAGGGACACCAAACTTAAAAAAAATCTACAAAAACTAATCCAAATAAAATAAGAAAAAATACCCAGAAAAAAATCCAATACTTAATCATCCATTAAAAAAGATCAACAAAATAAAAAAGAAAGGGGATGGGGGGCAAACAATTTTCAGATATAAACTGAATTAAACATCAATAAAGTTAATTAAGAAGCTAAACAATTTTTTAACCTTGGGAACTCAAAGATTGTGATGCCCCTTTTTGTCATCGTCAAATTGAATTACTCCTCACTACTCTTCTGACACTATGTTCAACAAAAGTAATGCATGTAAGCATGAAATGGTAGCAAGAGGCATGAAGTATAAGACACTCATGTGTGCAGAGCGATTCGTGATATTTGAAAAATTATGGTTTGGAATTACCTTAAGCGCAGTGGGGAAGGAAGTTATTCAAAGCAGCGACTATGGGTAATAGTATGCATAACATATACAGATAGATTTGACCTCCATATTTGTTCCATCTTTTGATTTTTGTTATGAAGGGACAAATTCAACAATGTAATCGGTTACAGAAAAGAGCCAATCAACTTCCTTTCTCCACCTCAATTTCCTATCTACAGGCATATGCTCCAATTTTCTTTGTTCTCCAAAAGCAGAAGCCGCATCATATCAGAAAAAAGAACAATAATAGACATGCCAGAGCCAGATTCATATTTTACCCGAAACATAAAAGCAATTTTTATATATTTTCATCTCTTATCAAACATGCAACTTACCGGCATGATTTGTAATGGCATTCGACAAAGCCAAAGCCGAAGAAACACCCTTACCACCTCCTGACATGTTCTCTCCCAAAAGCAGCTTAGCAAACCTTTCCTTCATCAAATCCATATCTATAGCCAAATAACATCAATGCAAATCGGATAAACTAATAGAAGAACATTAATAAAATCTCTGAAACTTCATTTTTGTTAGTAAAAACTTGAAATTTGTCGCTCCTTGGATTGGGGGCTGCCTGCTTTTGATGAATGAAATGAATGATGTCAATTGGATATGAGATGGGTAGTTATAGATACGTGCGTAGAGTTGATCGATTGAGAGGAGAGTGAAAAGATGAAGAGCTTGGTAGATGATTGGACAATAGAGAAATCCATATTGTAGTTGTTTAGGGTTTCGTGATAGAGGGAAAGAGGAGAATAAAGGGAATATATAATGGCATATAAATTAAAAATGGAAGAAGAAGAGGAGACAAAGCCGAACGATTAATGACAGAGTAGAAGAGAAGAGGAAGAGGAAGAGGAATGATTGAAAATCTGAAGAAAGGAAAGGTTTTGTCGAGTTTCAATTGAGCGAATTAACTCCTAATCGATTTCAAATTGAGTGAGTTGACTCACCCAATTATGTAATTTAAAAGATCGGTTGTGATGCCTTTATATATAAGGCATTGATTTTTTAAAATACACTATAGTTTTATAATTATAAATAATATAATTAAAATAAATATCATCCAATTAATTTATTAATTATAATCATATATTTTTTTCACTATTTGATAAACATGTGGATTTTTCATCAAAATTTTAATAGATGAATTTTTTTTAAAAACTTCTAACAGTGAATATTTTTATAATTATAATTTCTTGTAGGATTGATCTTAATATCATCAACTATCTATAAACATATTTTGATCATTACTAACAAAATTATTAAAATAAATAATTGATGTATTGGATGAAATTGGAGAAAATGTATAGTAGAAAGGAGCCAAATCCCGTCCGCTCGAACTAGGTTGGGCGGTTTTACCAAACAAATATTAAAGTTAGAATAAACCTAGTTCACCATAATTCTAGATTAACTGAAAATTTTGTTAAACACATAAGAAAAATCTGCGAGAATATATATCAATAGGAGCTATATATCAAACATTGTTGTTGAGAGGAAAAAATTAACTATAGATTATTAGTAGTAGTTCAAATTATGTTTTATTTGTACTAATAAATAAACAACAGTATACAATAAGTACAAAACATGTTATAAACAGTAGAATAGGATTTTCTATTAAAAAAATTACGACCAAAAAAAATACTATAATTCATAACCATAAATTGTTGATAAATATATGACAACAATTTAAGCTTTTTCACATCCTTTTTCTCATAACAAAGAAGATAGATATAATCATTTCATAAAAAAAATTAAAATATAAAAAAAAAGTTGCACAATAAAAGGAAAATAAAAGTTAAAAGTTAATTGATCACTACAAATATAATTTTAAAATTAATACAAGTATATATTCAAGTCGGCCTAAATTAGATTTGGGTATACTACAAGTTGGGCGGGTTTTTAAAAGTATGAAAAAAAGTTTTAACCTAAATACCACAAAATTGTGGGCAAACTCATGTTACCTCCCAAGTTATACCCGTTCCAATATAATTAAAAACGTATAATCTTAATTGAAAAATTGATATTAAAATTTATTTTTAAAATATAGAAAAATCAGTTTATGAGGTCAATTTGATCAATTTATTGGTTGAAACACCAATACAATCAAAATTTTGACCAAACTAATTCAATCAAGTTAAACCCATGTCGCATAGGATCGATTTCTTGTCAAATCGGTTCAGCAAGTGGTCAGGTCCAATTTTCAAAATATCAATTATTATTATTAATGCCAAAGCAAAATAGATAATGTGAAGTAATGTACAAGCATAAAGAATAGTCTTATATCGATTACAAATGTAATTTGGTATGAATAAATATAGGTTTTAGTTTGTCTCATTAGGTAGCTACCTTTTAAAGGTAAAACAAAGAGACTAATTATGTTAATTTGTATCATGATTTGTACTTTTATTGAGAGTCCGTACTTGTAAGTCGAAACTCGTAAACATGGCAACTTATAGAAAGAGCGATATCTAAAGACTAGATAAGAAATAGTCTCACATCAATTGCAAATGCAACCCGTGATGTGGATTGATATAGGCATTAGTCTTGGAGGTGTTTGATAAAAATTAAATGAATCTGAATCTGAATGAAAAAGTTGTTTGATATTTTTATTATTTTACCCTCTAAAAAAATTCAAAAATGTTATAAATTTATTTAATATTACTTAATATAATAATTAATATTATAAAAAAAAAACTTTATTCAGCCCAAATCGTTTGAATGGCTGACTGATTCAGTCACTCAATGCTAAACAAACAGTCCCTTAACCCCTCTAGTTAAGTAGTTAACTTTTCAAAGTAGGAGTAGGACAAAAAGGTTAAAATTTGTATCATTATAAATCTCATTTTCGTTTACACTATCGGCTATTTGTTTTGTTAACCCATTCCCGTATCCTCTTTATTCAAAATCATATTTTGGAAGTTAATTAACGAGTAAAATATAGAGCAATATACAATATCACCTATCAAGATAACCATGATAACAGCCTTACCATCCCTATAATTTTTAAAGTAAATAAGTATCCCTGCATGATCAAATAAATAAAATTATATATTTGCCTACATATCTTATCAAATTAAACTGAATGAATAATATATATTTTGTTAATGAAAAAACTATTTTATATATTATTCTAATTCTTTCACTCCAATTAAGTTTGGAATCAACAATAGCCTTCGTCTCACTCAAATAAAGATAATTTATATTAAAAAAAAATATTGAGATTATTAATAAATTTTGATTTGTGAATGTTTTGGATTCGAGGGGAAACCCTTCTCCATCGTTTTAGAGTTCTTCTGCTCTAATCTCCGAACTTGAAGATCAATTCAGTTAGTATTGATTCATACAAAGATACTCCTCTTAAAGGAATAAGAGATTGTCCAGCTTACCGTCCCAAAAAACATGCAATGATACAGACTCCAAAAGTATCTACGCTCAAACCATCGAATGGCTATGAATTATGATCAAGGTTTTATATGAGGTAAAGTAAACATGCTCGCTCTCAACATTAACCCACATTTCTCTTTTCGGTTTTCTCTCTCCATTAAATCTGGCGTCTATATTTAGTTCCCTCTTCTTAATCCCTCAATCGGTTTGGTCATTTCTGGCTTAGGGTTTTCAAACTCCTTAAATTCTCCTCTCTTTTTTTTCATTGGTTTGCTCTCACGCACGCTTCGCAATCCTCTATTTTCCACTCAAGGGTTTTCAAACATTAGCTTAATTAATTAAGGTTTGATTGGCTTAGGCTTTTCAAACATTGGTTTGAAGAAGAAATGAACCATGACCAATTCTCTCTGTACTGTCTAGTGGAGTATTAACAATATTCTCATAATATATACTAGTATCACTTTAATCTATCTAGACTTTGTGAGAGAGAAAGAGAGAGAGATCATTTAGTGATCCAGATATTATTCATCGGGCTTGAAGTTATTATGACTATAACTATACTGGCTCTTTTAATTTTATGAGGAAATATTATTCAGTATGCCGAGCTCCTACGTACATGCATACACATAAATATTACGAAAAGACCAAATTGGTGGAATTGGAATATTGTGAAGTATTATGAAACTTAAATCTCCAAATAATTTTATTAATTATACCATTCATTCGAAACATGTGGATTGCTCATTATATAATAGATGTAGATTAACAATAAGAAAAAGAGAGACAGAGAGAGAACACACATCTCTCACGAAGTGTAATCGATGATTTCGCTACAAATTAAATAGGGTAGCTTACATGCATGTCATATTGTTAAAAAGCTAAACTTACCCCTGGAATATTAAATTAAATTACACTCATAAAAATGTAAGTCAGAATTAAGGACAAACAACTAAGAAGTGATCTAAACTCATGAGAATTAATCGTATTTTTATCACGTGTCTGAGTTGAAGATTGAAACAAAATATATAGAAAAGTGGTACCAGGAATATCGAAAAAATTGGATGAATATTTGACGTCGGGTTGGATAGCGATTATCCTGCAGATTAGATAAATAAATAAATCTACAGAAAAAACAAATAGGTTCATTGAAAAAAAAAGCAAAAAAATGTTTCTAATGTGTATAATATATTTATCAAAATCAAAATTTTCTCTTGATTTTAACCTACAAGCCGAGTTTATTTAGCTTAGCAAAACTTTATCTCCAAGTCACTCTAGAATCTTTCTAAAGATATAAAAATAATATGGAAATAAAATCCTCCTAAGAATGTGAAAAAAATTCTAACAAACTTTCTACTTTACGGAAACAACTCCTAACAAATAAAAAACTTGCTAATAATAAAATATTTTTAAATAAAGAACTAAATAGGAAACAAATGGGAATATTATTAATCTGTCGAACTCCCGAAATCAGGACGTCATTCCATCTCCCGAAGTTGAAGGTGATAATGCCGAAGGTGTCATCCCATCTCCTGAAGCCAAAGGTGTTTAATGACCTCTTCGTGTGTGATAATCTTCCAATTCATGATATTCTAATGCCATCAACATACTATCCGATAACTCGGTATCTTTAGTCTCGGACCATCCTGCATCAGTCATCCCAGGTTGAGAAGAACTAGTCCTCAAGTTCACAGTTTGTTCAACAAACTGCTCAAAACAGGGGCTCAAATGTTTAACGTTGAAAACTTCTGAAGTCCGCAGATGACTCGGAATGCGTAACCGATAAACATTATCGTTGATTCGATGCAAAATTTCACAAGGACCAATTTAATTTTCGATCCTTAAATTTATTATATTCGCCAATAGGAAACCGATCACGGATAAGTACGACGACCAAACAAGATCTCCAACTTTAAAAACGATCTAACAACGATGACTGTCAACCCGATCCTTAGCATTGCTTTACGAGATGGATTTGTACACTTGTTCAAGGATAACCTAAAGATGATCTGTCATTTCTTCCGCTTTGGGGTGTACTCGACCAATCCGAGGAACAGGAACTAAATCTAAGACTCCATAAGGGTTCTGACCACAAACTATCTTAAAAGGACTCATGTTAGTGGTCCGATTCTTCGAACGTTTATAAGCAAACTCTGCTTGAAAAATCTCCAGATCCCATTGCTTCAGTTTATTTCCTGCCAAACACCTAAAAATATTACTAAAACTTCAATTTACTACTTTGGTCTAACCATCGGTCTGAGGATGGTAAGCACTGCTGAAGTTCAATTGCGTTTTGAGCTTTTTCCACATACTCTTCCAGAAATTAATCATAAATTTAGTATCCCGGTCGGATGTAATAGACTGTGGAACGCCATGTAAACGTAAAATCTTTCGAAAGTAGAGGCGGACGATCCGAGCAGCATCCATGGTCTTCTGACAAGCGATGAAATGAACCATTTTAAAGAATCGGTCGACGACAACCATAATAAAATCTGAAGCTCTTTGAGTTCGGGGCAGACCTAAGACAAAGTTCATACTAACATCATACCAAGGCCTTTCAGGGACATGTAAGGGGGTGTATAATCCCGCATTGGTAAGAACTCCTTTTAACTTTTGACAAGTAGAACAAGCTTTTACATAGCGATTGACATCGCTCGAGATCTTTGGCCAGTAATAGTCAGTTGTTATTAATCAATGTCTTATCTCGTCCGAAGTGCCCTTCTTTGTGAAGTTCACTTATTGTCTGTTGCCAAAGCGATCAATTAGGAATACACAACTAGAGTCCTCAAAAAAAATGCCCCTTATGTAAGTTAAAGTAAGATTGTCGACCTTCTCGTATGTTTTGAACTATCTTACCGAAGGAAAGATCTCCTTCATACATCTCAATGAAGACTTTAAACCCTACAATCTTCTTTCCCATAGTAGTAAGGAGTAATGCTCTTCGGCTTAGCGCATCAGCAACACAATTCAGACTTCTTACTTTGTCACAAAGTGAAAGTGAACTCTTGCAAGCTCGCTACCCATTTAGCATATCTTCGGTTGAGTTTATGTTAATCATTAATATACTTTAAGGCCTCATGATCAGTAAAAAGAATGAATTCCCTCTGTATCAAATAATGACGCCAATGCTTCAGGGTCTGGAGTAGGTAGGGCATAGAATTCCAGATCATAATTAGAATAGTTCTTTCTTGATCATGATAACTTTTCACTGAAGAAAGCAACTGGCTGACCTTCCTGACTGAGAACACCACCAATACTAACTCCTGATGCATCACATTTTACTTCAAAGACCTTCTTGAAGTCAGGACGTGCTAGTACAGGTGCTTCGGTCATCTTCTTTTTGATCAACTGAAAACTACCTTCGGCCTTCTAGGACCATTGAAATGATTTCCCTTTAAGACATTCAGTGATAAGCGCGACCAACGTGCTAAAGTCTCGAATGAACCGTCTGTAAAAAGATGTGAATCCATAAAAGCTTCTGACATCATATATGGTTTTTGGCGTAGGCCATGTCGAGACTGCCTTGATCTTGGTCGGATCTGCGTGAACACCTTCGGTAGAAATAACAAAACTGAGGAAGGTTACTGAAGTCGTGAAATAGGAACTCTTTTTTCTGGTTTATAAACAATTGTTCCTTCCTCAACATTTTTAATACAGTTCAAAGGTGCTCATTATGTAATTACAATGTCGGATTGTAGATAAGAATGTCATCAAAGTAAACAACCACAAATTTTCCCATGTAAGGTCGTAGTACTTGATGCATAAACCTCATGAAGGTACTGGACGCGTTGGAAAGTCTGAAGGGTGTAACCATCCATTCATACAAGCCTTGTTGTGTTTTGAAGGCTGTCTTCCATTCATCTCCAGGTCTCACCCGAACTTGATGGTATCCACTCTTCAGGTCAATTTTTGAGAAGGTTTTCACACCGGATAACTAATCTAGCATATCATCCAGACGAGGTATCAGAAAACGAAACTTCACCGTGATAACCGTTCTTCTTCGGTACTAATAGAGCTGGACCTGCACATGGGCTCATACATTCACGGATGTATCCCTTTTGCATTAAGTCCATTACCTGCCTTTGTAGTTCTTGACTCCTTGGGGATGATTCAATAGGCTGGTTTATTCGGAAGACTCGATCCTGGGATAAAATATATTTCATGTTAAATATCTCTCAGTGGTGGTAATCCCGATGGAAGTTCTTCGGGCATTAAGTCAGCGAACTCCGTTAGTAACTTCTGCACATTAGCCGATACTTCTGCATTCTCATTCGCCGAAATTATTTCACAAGGAAGCAATGCATACAATACTCCATGCTCAACTTTTGTTAAGAATCTTGCCATATATAATAGGTTCAGGTTTTTGACTGTTTGAGTCGAACCAAACTCTTCCCTTTGAGGTGCAAAAATAATCTTCTTCCCTTTTATACTAAGGAAGTAAGTATTCTTCCGACCATCATGGATGACGTTTCGGTCATATTTCCAAGGCCTTCCCAATAACATATGACAAGCATCCATTTTCACCATATCGCACCAAGTGTTATCAAAGTATTTCATTCCGATTGAAAAGGATACTAAACATTTTATGTCAATAATTAATTCACTGCCTTTATTCAACCAAGATAACTTATATGATTTTGGATGCCGAACCATTTTCAAATTTAACTTTCGAACAGCTTTGTAAGGAATAAACATGTGAATGATATTCCTATTTATATATGATTTGATTATGATATATATATATATATATATATATATATATATATGAATGAATATGCAAGTATGCTTGCATTAAGAAAAGCTGTAAAGTCCTTTGATAGATAATAGAAACACATGTACAAGGACTATAAACATAGAAAGATCAAACATGTTAGGTTGATCTTATGTTGTAATAGATAGGCTTGTCGGATCGTCGAGCACTGCACCAGAAATCGTAGTCTGCCGGGAGAGTCAAGGATAACTCGAGAGCTATCAAGGCAGAATCGTAGTCTGCAAGATAGTAGATCTCGGAGTTCATAGACTTCCAGGAGAGACGAGAAAGGATCGTAGTGTGTCGAGTAAAGCTTCCTCGGAGCCGTAGACTGCTGAAGAAGTCATCTTCTGAATCGTAGTAACAGTCTGCCTATGAGCCGACCGAGCATCTACCAAAGTCAAGTCAAGAATCGTAGACTACACTCGGAGTCGTAGAGTCTACTAACGGCCAAGTCAAGGATCATAGACTACACTCAAAGTCGTAGAGCAGAAATCGTAGTCGAGAAAGATCAGATGAAGACAAAAAACACAACGACAGAAATCGTAGTGTCAAGATCTGATCTCAGAGTCGTAGTGTCTGCATAGCCGAAGCTGAATCGTAGAGTGCAAAACTAAGACCTCAACAGATGTGCTCACAAAGCCAAAGAAGAATTACAGAGTAAACACGATTCTCAACAATTGAGCACTCCTAGAATATCCAAAGGAATGAAGCCTCTGGTTGGTACTGTAAGGATACATCTCACCTAAAGGAAGCTAGAGAGCACTCAACGAATGGCATGCAAGCTATTAGAAGATCTAAGCATCAACTTAATCAACATCCAGATTGAGTTGTGAAGCCATTCATGATAAAGTCTTCCACAAGATGATCATAAGAAGACTTGATGTCGACTAAGGAAAGTCACTTGTGAAAAGAGTTGTCAAGTAGAAAGATGACAATGATCTCTGGAAGTAACCGGGATCATAGTGTTTGCCAAACGAAGAAGGAACCGATGGAGTATATACAAAGATCTTAGTCGCCTCAAGAAACAAGGCTAAAGTGATTAAGCATTAGGTCACCCATGATGATAAGTGAACGGGAGATCACAAGGAGAAAGCAAGCTAGACACGCCATAAATCTGAAGTGTCTTGTTATTTAGAAGGGGCCAGAGCAAGGAGTCAAGCCATCAATATCTGAGAGCAGTTGAGGCAAATAAAAGTGTTGAAGCACTGCACGAAAGAAGGAAGAGTTGTTTTTTTACTAGAAATCAAGTAAACACTCTTCAAAATCGTAGTGTTGACTCTACATGTCAATAAACATCAGTCAATAAGACACTACGATCAGGTCCGAAAAGAAGTGCATCAAAATCATTGAGTTCGAACAATTGAGAATTGAAGCATTGGCAACGGTTCAATCTGAAGGTTGGCATTCAGACAAAAGCTTATTGAGAGCATCAATGCAAGGACAACCTTTAATCAAGAAATCAGAAGGGAGAAATAAAGTTGACGACCTTCCCGAGACATCAAAGTAACATATCTGTTGGGGCAGGTGAAATAGTAGACTGCAGTGCCAGAAAGTTAGAAAAAGATGTCATGTCACATCTGCAATTTGCACCAAATAACTCGAGATCTGCGAAGCAATTTGAATAGCTTTCAACGGCTACTTTTCAACGGGAAGATTGGGAAGCAGTATAAATCAACAGAGCTTCAAAGATCAAGAGTTGTTGAAAATTGCTAAGTTGCAGAATCGTTGAGTTGTTGAGAATGCTATTGTTGACTCTACGAGTTCCACCAAAGATCAACAGAACAAGTCTCAGTGACAGTGAGACTACATAGGTGGAAGTGAAACAGCTTTGAAGAAGAACTCAAATAGACTAAAGCTTCACTCAACAAAGATGAGAATGCCACTGAAGATGGCAGCCAAGCTGAGAGCCGAGAAGGCTAAGAAGATAGCATTCAGAAGAGTGGCTGAGTACAAAGAAGATCAAGAGAGCCACTCTACGAATCACTATGAACCGAAAGCTGAAAATGAACAAGTGTAGAACCATGTTTGCAAAGCATTCAAATAGGGTTCAGGGATTGCTAAATGCCAGACGAAGTCTACAAAAAGCACAGAGACTTAGCAAACCCAGATGGTGATTGTGCACAGCTGATACCAGATGAAGATAAGCAGAAAAGAATGAAGATCAGCTGCACCAAAGAAAATGTGGTCCAGACTCAAAGTAGAATGCAAAGAGGACCACATCAAGATGCTAAGTAAAAAACAAATGTTCAGAGCTTAATGACATCTTAGCAGCTCAGCACCAACATCAACAAAAACTACAACAACAATGATCAACTACCAAATAATGCATTTAATCATTCAAAAATGCCATACTCATAAGATTTCATCACTAATGATCAAATCCCTCATAAAAAATCTGCATATACCCTATATAGGATTCCCAAGCCATAAAATCATATTTTCTAATTTTGTTACTTCACATAACATATTTAATTCATTTACTCATAACTAGTTCATTTTCATGAAAAATACCAAATCGGACCCCAAAAATATTTCTTTTGGGATTTAGCGTAATATAGTCCCATATTGAACATATATTTTCTCGAAATTTTAAAATTTATTTACTATTTTTCATACGGCCAAGCTCGCCGAATATTTAGACATTTATCATAAATTTTACTTTTGTCCAAAAATTCTGAAATTTATAGGGTATACTCCTGTTATATACATGTACTCCCAATAAAAATTTCACCAATTTTAGAGTTAATCATAAGGAGTTATAAGAGTTTACTTTTAAAATAGTCTTTTCCCATAAAATCCATAACCCTTAATCTATACATCCAAAAATCGCTATTTTTGGACACAATCTAGAAAACTCATCAAATTATCATTTCAAATTTTTCAGAATTTTTGAAGGTCAGAAAAATTATGAAACTGCCCCTGGCAGAAACCACTTTTGAATGAAAATACTATTCATATGAATACAAAGGATCATTCACCATGCATGCGGTAATCCACATAGACAGGTTATTCCAACAGACTAATAAAGAATGGAATAATAGGAGAATTCACCATGCATGCGATAGATCGCACAGACAGGTTATTCTCAATAGAATAATAAAGAATGGAACCAGGTCATGCGTAAACCACACAGACATGATATTCCAAAAGAATAATAAAGAATGGAACCAGGTCATGCGTAAACCGCACAGATAGGATATTCCAACAGAATAATAAAGAATGGAATAACAACAGAATTCACCATGCATGCGATAGATCCGCATGCAGAAAAGTTATTCCAATGTAATAATAAAGAATGAAACCAGTCTCAGCGTAATTCGCGCATGCACGTGATATTCAACGTAATAATAAAGAATGGAATAACAAAGAATTCACCATGCATGCAATGTAGCCCGCATGACAAAGTTATATAAGACCCTAATTTTTTTAATAAAGATGATTTTTCTATAAATATTATTTTTGAATATTATGGAATGAATTTGATATAATGTTATAGTTGTGGGTAATATTTATAAATTTTGCTAAGTATGCAAGTTGTTATAAAATATTCGATTGGTCTGGGAATATTCTTTTTTTCCGGGAATATTCGTACAATAGCACAATCATTGATGGACCTACAATGGAATTATTCATTGATCGGAGAAACGCGTCAAAAATATTTTATAAATAACGGTGAAGGTGTTATTGTTAAAAGCGATTGAACTACCCTAGTAGTAAAGAAATACGATGTCTGGCGTAGTTGCATTGAAGCACACGGTATTATTGATTATTGATGCTACGTGAGAAGTCACTCATTTATACTCAATTATTGCTACAAGAATTCTGCGATCATATCTCTCGTATTATTGATTCGATTATTGTCACAAAGATCATCCGCATTATATGTTATATTATTAAATCAATAATTGAGACGACAAAGTTATTCATATTATTAAATTACAATATTTACAATGTCTAGAAGTTACATCGAGGAGGTTTGGTCACCTAATTGCGCATGATAGGGAGAAATCCTTATTGGAAAGCCCCTCTTTCACGGGAACAACCTGGTTACTAAATATTGTGAGTTATAATATTAATGATGAATAAGTTCGTGTTGATTAAAGATGAATTTGATAGTTTCATTGTGTTGGGATTATTTATGTTAGTAGAAATCGACATCTATTCCGATGAAAATTGATGTCTGGAGGTTATATTGTTCAATCGGGTATTCGGGGAACTTTTCATGTCAGAGTACTATTCACGAGTTACTATTTATGAGTTACTATTCACGAGTTACTATTCATGAGTTACTATTCACAAGTTACTATTCACCCGGTTACTATTCATTCTAGTATTGTGCATTCGAATATTTGGGTACAATATTATTCCATGAGGAGATGTGCTAATTTTTTAGACCGTTGGTTGAAGTTATATTAGTGAATCAAAATGGACCGCTGGTGGAAAGTTATAATAGTGAATCATTATAGACCGTTGCTTTAAGTTTTAATAGTAAATCAATCTGAACCGTCCGTTTAAAAGTAAATTAATCTGGACCGTTCAGGAATTAGTTACTATTCAATCCATTCTTCTATAAATAGAAGCTCATTCCTTCATTATTTCTTACGAATTCCTTTGAAACTCTAGAGAGAAATTATAGAGAGAAAGAAGAAGAGTGATTCCGCTACTACTTCACTACTTGATATTCAAAGTGTCTTTTACGGTAAGGTGTGTTATTCTTTCTTATTCATGAAGAGAACTTATGTTATTCCATTCTTTATTATTTCATTGGAATAACTTTGTATCTGTGACATACCCTATACTTGGTGAAATCCTTATGTTATTTTATTCTTTATTATTACATTGGAATATATCGTCATGCATGCTTTTACTGTGGGTCCGGGTTCCATCTTTATTATTACATTGGAATAACTTTGTATCTGTGGGACTCCTATACTTGGTGAAATCCTTATGTTATTCTATTCTTTATTATTCTTTTGTAATATATCGTCATCAGACGCGTTTCTGTGGGACTAGTTCCTTATTTATTATTTTGTCGGAATATCACATGCATGCGTTTCTGCTTCGGGACACAGTTCCATATTTATTATTCTGTTGGAATAACCTGCATGTGCTATCTATCACATGCCTTGTGATTTCTTTTGTTATTCCATTCCTTATTATACTCAGTTGGTTAAAGTTTTGACTTCTATACTCCATGAAATTAGTGGAATATCCTTGATATTTGCATTTCATACAGTATCTTTTCATGGAAATATTCTTCTGAGCATTCTTGAATTTTACTCTACAAAGAAGTATCATGTTGACAATTTTGACATTATTAGTTCCTGGATAAATTAATTCGTGAACTTTTTTATTGAATTCTTATATCATTGTCATCATCCTCATGTTTATATTTTTTAAAGTCATCTCGTGGCTTCAGAAAAGTGCATAGATGGACTTGGTATGATTATGACGAGGATTATTCGGTATAATCATGGTAGTAATGTTACAAATGATGTGGTAAAAGTCCTCGTTGGCCGTAGTGCATTGATGGAAAGTTGTTGGCATGATCATGACCATTGATGAATACTACGAATATCCTTGACCGTAGTGCATGGATAATTTGTGGTCGTGACCCTAATGAATATCCTTGGTAGTAGTGCGGGGATGATGTGGATTATTTATTGTCGAGTCTCAATGATAAAAGTGATGAAAAACTTTTAAATCATAAAAGATAGTAGATTTTATTCTCTCGACTCTTTTAATGGATTGCTTATTCCATCCGTGATTAAACTTGTTGTCTATTGTATTTTATCGGTTTAACATTGTTGAAGGCTAATGATAATTTATCCCGAATTATCTTAGTCATAATATTTCTTCTTGGGCTAGTTGAGCTCACCCTTTCTTTCACCTTTTCTCTTCTTGAAATGAGAACGTAATGTGGACTAGTCGGGGAGCGGAGTGATGGTCCGAGATGATAGTATTAGTAGTCCTCACTATTCTGTTAAATAGTGTGACAATAAATGTAATGAGGACTTATTCTGAGAGTGGATATTGTCTAGAAGACAATATTTGTATTAAAACTCACAACTTTCTTGTTGTATATTAAAGATTGTATTTGTATTCTACACCATGTATCTGGCGACCCAATATGGGTGATGTATACCTATTTTGGGGGCATCACAGGTTATTCCAACAGAATAACAAAGAATGGAACTAGGTCTAGCGTAATCCGCACAGACAGGATATTCTAACAAAATAATAAAGACTGGAATAACAAAGAATTCACCATGCATGCGATAGACCGCAGAGACAGGTTATTCCAACAGAATAATAATGAATGGAATAACAGAACAATTTCACCATGTATGCGGTACTTCGCATAGACAGGTTATTCAACATAATAATAAAGAATGGAATAACAGAAGCTCTCTTCATGATTACGAAAGAAATAATATCCCTTACCTTAGAAAGAAACTGGATACTGGAGTAGATTGGTAGCAGACTTCTCTTCTTCTTTCTCTCTATAATTTCTCTCTATAATAATTTCTCTATAGCTTTAGTGAATTGGTGAGAAATGAAGGAAGAATGAGCTTCTATTTATAAAAAAATATAGTTTCGATAATTGCACGTTTTGGGGCTCGAAATATTACAGTACAATACCTCCAACTTTTCTTTCATTTTTAATTTAGTCCTGCAAGTATTATCAAACTTGCACCACCTCCCCTAATAGTAAATAATGTGAATCAATAGTTATAATCATGTGAAAATACGAATTACAATATAGTACCTCCATCTATACCTCCATTTTTAACTTAGTCATGCAAGTATTATCAATCTTGCACCAACTCCCCTAATAGTATGTGAATGTGACTCAATAGTACACACATGTGAACAAATAGTTATATAAGCATGTGAATTAGTAGCAATTAATTGCTCATTTATCCAATTAATTACCCGATATATCAATATAACCCCCAGACATCAATTATCATCGGAATAGATGTCGATTTCCACTAACATTAATAATCCCAACACAATGGAACTATCAAATTTATCTTTAATCAACACGAACTTATTCATCATTAATATTATAACTCACAATATTTAACAACCAGGTCGTTCCCAAGAAAGAGGTGGCTTTCCGATAAGGATTTCTCCTTATTGGCGCGCAATTAGATGACCAAACCTCTCCTTGACAGAACTTCTAGACATTGTAAATATTACAATTTAATAATATGAATAACTTTATCGTCTCAATTATTGATTTAATAATATATAAAATATTATGCGAGATGATCTTTGTGACAATAATCGAATCAATAATATGAGAGATATGATGCATCAATTACTGTAGCAATAATTGAGTATAACTGAGTGACTTCTTACGTAAGCATCAATAATCAATCCGTGTTCTACTTATGCAACCACGTGTATTCTTTGTACTTTTACTACCGGGTAGTTCAACAGTTTTAACGGTAACACTTTCGCCGTTATAAAAAGATAATTCTTTCATTTTTTTACTACGACAATACATCCGTTGTCGAGTCCACCAATGATTGTGCCGTCGTACGAATATTCCCTGTTAAAATGAATATTCCCCGACCAATCTAATATTATATAACAACTTTCTTACTTTGCAAAATTTATAAATGTTACCCACAACTATAACATTATATCAAATCCACACCATAATATTCAAAAAAATATTTTGAGAAATTTAAATCTTTATTCATAAAATTTGGGGTCTCACAAACAATGTATGATTGATTATGAATATATCAATGAAGGGGATCTTTTACTTATTCCGTTGTGCTTAAAAAGATTCTTATGTTTGTCATATGCAACTTAATGAGCAATACAAAATAAACGAGAAAAAGTATTTGAAAATCAAAGGATCTATATTTATACAGATCTATATTGTGCCTACTGGGAACTAACAAGCTTCTTTGGTCACTATATTTTTACAGCTACCACTATCAATAATCACTTTACAGACCTTTTCTGTCACTGTGCAAGTAGTGTGAAAGATATTGTTCTTCAACCAATCCTCTTCAGATTCTTCTTTAGGAGTCAGCAGATTCTTGCGAATGACTAGGGTTTCCTAAGCATCTCCATATAACACATCTTCTTCCTCGTACTCGTCATATATAGGTTCTCCGAGCTCCTCTGCTTCATCGGTCATTCCTTCTTCAATAAAAAGGTTCTTACCCTTCTAGTTAGTAGGCTTTCGGCACTCTGTTACCTTATGACCTGATTCTCCACATCTGAAGCACTTGATGCTAGAATTAAAGTTACCCAAAGGTTGTTGTGGTGTAGTACGAAATTGCTGGAGTGGGTTTAGCTTGTTGGGGGATTGCTCCTTGGAATCGGTCTATTGTTCTATTGTTGGTCTGCCTCACGAGTTCGTTGATATGCCTTATAAACAGTCCAAAATGAATGGAGGCTAAGGACATTCTATAATGGCTATTTTAATCATCCCAAATATCGTGCCACTAGTTGTTCTTCAGTTTTCGATAGATCATTTCTTGCTATCAATTGGTAAAACTCTTCGGTATAATCATCCGCAGATCGAGTACCTTATCTTAACAGATGCAATCCCTTAAACAGATACTGGGTGTATCCGAAAGGAAAAAGTGACTCTGCATCTTCTTCTTCATCTTATCTCACTTGGTGATTTTAGCCTTTCCTTGTCTCTCCCTTGAACGCCTCATCTATTCCCACCAAGTAGATGCTCGACTCTTCAATTTGATGGCAACCAATTTTACCTTAATGATATCTGATACCTCCTTATACTCTAAGATCCGTTCCACCTCGTTTATCCAATCGATGAATCCTTCTACTTGTAACGTACCAGATAATTCTGGTAGTTCCATTCTGAAAGACAGATCACTACGACGGTCCTCACGGTCACATCGTTCCCATAGCTGCCTCCTACGGTGGTAAGGGTTATCATAACTCAATTCAGAATCATAGGATTCTTTATCGTGTTCAAGATGTGGGACTTCCTCCTCCGGAACCTATCCACGATGACCCAGATTTTACACTGCTAGGCGATGAGTTAGCTATGTAACTTGTCTCTTTAAATCCTCAATCATCATATCCTGGACGCTTCGATCACAGTGCGGGACTTCTTCAGCCGAAATCTACCCTCTACGACCATGACCAGGACCACCAACCATAAAAACCGATGAGTCTAATCCCAGAAAGATGTTTGAGCTTTAATACCAACTGACGCCGGGCGGGATAGCGATTATCCTGCAGGCTAGTTAAACAAATAAATCTACAGGAAGAGGAAAGAGGTTCACCGAAAAAAACACAGAGAAATCGTTTTAATGTGTATAATATATTTATCAAAATCAAGTTTTTCTCTTGATTTCAATTAACAAGTCGAGTTTATATAGCTTAGAAAAATTTTATCTCCAAGTCACTCTATAATCTTCCTAGAGAAATGGAATAATATGGAAATAAAATTCTTCTAGGGATGTGAAAGAGATTCTAACAAACTTCCTACTTTTACGGAAACAACTCCTAACAAATAACAAACTTGCTAATAATAAAATATTTTTAAATAAAGAACTAAATAGGAAAGAAATAGGAATATTAATAATCTATCGAATTCCCGAAGTCAGGATGCCATTTCATCTCCCGAAGTTGAAATTGATAATGCCGAAGGTGCCATCCCATCTCCCGAAGTTGAAGGTGTTTAATAACCTCTTCGTTTGTGATGATCATCAAATTCATGATATTCCAAGGCTATCAATGTGAGACCCCAGATTTTATGAATAAAGATTTAAATTTCTCGAAATATTTTTTTTAATATTATGGTGTGGATTTGATATAATGTTATAGTTGTGGGTAATATTTACAAATTTTGCAAAGTAAGCAAGTGGTTATATAATATTCGATTGGTCGGGGAATATTCGTTTTAACGGGGAATATTAAAGACGATGGCACAATCATTAGTGAACCCCATTAAAGGAAGTATTATTGTCGTAGTAAGAAAGCATGTAATTATCTTTTATTAAAAATAATGGCGAAAGTGTTACCGTTAAAACTGTTGAACTACCCAGTAGTAAAAGTACAGTAATACGCGTGGTTTCATAGTAGCACATGGTATTGGTTATTGATGGTTACGTGAGAAGTCACTCAGTTATAATCAATTATTGCTACAGTAATTGTTGCATCATATCTCTCATATTATTGATTCAATTATTGTCACAGTATCATCTGTATAATATGTTATAATATTAAATCAATAATTGAGACGACAAAGTTATTCATATTATTATTTGCAATATTGACAATGTCTAGAAATAAGTTCTGTCAAGGAGAGGTTTGGTCATCTAATTGTGCGCCAATAAGGAGAAATCCTTATCGAAAAGCCCCCTCTTTCCTGGGAACGACCTGGTTGTTAAATATTGTGAGTTATAATATTAATGATGAATAAGTTCGTGTTGATTAAAGATGAATTGGATAGTTCCATTGTGTTGGAATTATTAGTGTTAGTGAAAATCTATATTTATTTCGATAATAATTGATATCTGGAGGTTATATTGACTAATCAGGTAATTAACCGGATAAATGAGTAATTAATTCACATGATTATAACTATTTGTTCACATGTGTGTACTATTGATTCACATGATTTAGTATTGATTCACATTATTTACTATTAGGGGAGGTGGTGCAAGTTTGATAATAATTGCAGGACTAAATTAAAAATGAAGAAAAAGAGGAAGGTATTATACTGTAATATTTCGAGCCCCAAAACGTACAATTATCGAAACTATATTTTCTTATAAATAGAAGCTCATTCTTCTTTCATTTCTCACCAATTCACTAAAGTTATAGAACAATTATTATAGAGAGAAATTATAGAGAGAAAGAATAAGAGAAGTCTGCTACCTCACTATTCTAGTATCCAGTTTTTTCTAAGGTAAGGGGTATTATTTCTTTCGTATTCATGAAGAGAGCTATTGTTATTCCATTCTTTATTATTCTGTTGGAATAAGTTGTATACGCGGACTACCGTATACATGGTGAAATTCTTCTGTTATTACATTCTTTATTATTATGTTGGAATAACCTGTCTAAGCGAAGTACCCCATACATGGTGAAATTCTTCTATTATTCCATTCTTTATTATTACATTGGAATAACTTTGTTTGTCGCGTCTATCGCATGCTCGGTGAATTTCGTTGTTATTACATTCTTTATTATTCTGTTGGAATATCCTGTCTGTGTGGATTACGCATGACATTGTTCCATTCTTTATTATTACATTGGAATATCACATGCATCATGCAAGTTACGCATGACTTTGGTTCAATTCTTTATTATTACGTTGGAATATCATCATGCATGCAATTACGCACGTCCGGTGAATTCTTGATTATTCCATTCTTTATTATTATTCATTGGCATAACACATGCATGCGAATTACGCACGCTTTGGTGAATTCTTCATGGCGACGCCCCAAAATAGGTCCACACGACCCATTCTAAGTCGCCAGATATCACTCTATAAAAATCAAATACAAACTTCATTTATTATTTGTTGAAGCTGTTTTTGTGAGTATGACAATAAGAGATAAGTTGTGAGTTTTAATACAATATTGTCACGTGAAGCGATGTATCCAAAATCAAATTGTTACAATGCCATATAAAATCTGAAGAACAAATATTTTAAGACCCCAAAGAAGAACGAGAAGATTACTATCATATTCATTCTAATGAGGTGCACTTTTGACGCTTTCAAAATCGGGTTCTCATCACCCTATTGTTGTTCGCCAAAATCAATTATTAAGTGATGTATAAAATACGACACACACATCTTAGGTCCTCAATACAATTATCTGTTGCATGTCATGCCGTTTTATAATGTATTGAGAAACTTCGACAGTCTCGGACCATCACACTATTTCCCTGTTATCCCTGCTCGACCCAGCTACACTCTTATTACATGAAAGGAATTGTGAAACAAAGGGTGAGCACAAATATCCCAGTAAAGGATATTATGACTAAAGATAATTAAATTATCAATAGCCTTCGTCAATAATAAATCAGAGATTTAGAACATATGGTAGATGATAAAACTTTTCAACCATAGTTGCAGCGGAACGAGCAATCCATTAGAAGAGTCAAATAGACCATCAGGTTTATTATCTTCTCCATGTTAAAAGCCCACCAATAATGTTTTATCCTTGTAACATCAATCAACAATTCATGTCCATAATCACATGAATAACTCATAATCATAATTGTGATTCTAAATTCCTATTCGTACCTAGGAAGAAGATAATTTTCATCACCTATCTTCACCTGAAACATCAAAAAATATGGTTATACCAAATCAAAATTCTTGCTCATAATCATACTAATAAATTCATCTTTGTACTACAACCAAAGATATTCATTAACAATTTATTCTTTGCACTACAGGCCAAAGACATACATGTAATCATCAATGGTCATGATTATACCGAATAATCCCTGGTTATAATCATACCAATAACTGTCCATCAATGCACTACGGGCCAATGAGGACTTTTACCACATCATCTTTAACATTATGGGTCATGATTATACCGAATGACCCCTGGTCATAATCATACCGATAAACAGTTCATATATGCACATAAACCAAAGATACTTATCAATCAATAGTTCATCTTTGCATGTAAGCCAAAGATACACAACTATAAAACCAATAATCAACAGTCCATCTTTGCATGTAAGCCAAAGATATACAACTGTAAAACCAATAATCAACAGTCCATCTTTGCATGTAAGCCAAAGATGACTTTCATCATAATATAAGCATGAGGATGATGACAACGATATAAGCATTAATCAAACGAAAACAAGGATAAATATTAAAGACTTTAAATTTATCCAAATATTATCAATCACTTAATAAACTCATAATCTAATATTATTAATATTATAATAATATTTTAATCACTTCTTAAACTTATAAACAATTTATTTCAATTGTTTACACTTTACCAAATAATGCATTTAATCATTCAAAAATTCCATACTTATAAGATTTCATCACCAATGATCAAATCCCTCATCAAAAATCTTCATATACCCTATATAGGATTCCCAAGCCATAAAATCCTATTTTCCAATTTTGTTACTTCACATAACATATTTAATTCATTTACTCATAACTAGTTCATTTTCATGAAAAATACCAAATCAGTCCTAAAAATATTCCGTTTCTGGGATTTAGCATAATATAGTTCCATATTGAACATATATTTTTCTCGGAATTTTTAAGATTCATTTACTATTTTTCATATGGCCAAAACTGCCGAATATTTAGACATTTATCATAAATTGTACTTTTGTCCAAAGATTCCAAAATTTATAGAGTATACTCTTGTTATATACATGTACTCCCAATAAAAATTTCACCAATTTTGGAGTTAACCACAAGGAGTTATAAGGGTTTACTTTTAAAATAGTCTTTTCCCATAAAATCCATAACTCTTAATCTATACACCCAAAAATTGCCATCTTTGGACACAATATAGAAAACTCATCAAATTATCATTTCAAATTTTTCCAGAATTTTTGAGGGTCGAAAAATTATGAAACCAAGAAATGGATTTTCACCGCCATGCAGTAATCCACGTAGATGCATCATTTCTACAATTTAATAAGGAATGAATACAAAGGATCATTCACCATGCATGCAAGAATCCAGATAGACAGGTTATTCCAACAGAATAATAAAGAATGGAATAATAGAAGAATTCACCATGCATGCGATAGACCGCACAGACATGTTATTCCCAACAGAATAATAAAGAATGGAACCAGGTCATGCGTAATCCGCACAGACAGGATATTCCAACAAAATAATAAAGAATGGAATAACAACAGAATTCACCAAGCATGCGATAAACCGCACAGACAGGTTATTCCAACAGAATAAAAAAGAATGGAACCAGGTCATGTGTGACGCCCCCAAAATAGGTATACAACACCCATTCTGAGTCGCCAAATATATGGTACAGAAACAACTACAACTTTATTAATACAATTGTTGTGCAAAATACAACAACACATAAACTGTGAGTTTAAAAAAAAATATTATCTTCTAGACAATATCAACACTCAAATAAGTTCTCATTACAATTATTGATACACTATTTTACAAAATAGTGAGGACAACTAAAATGACTTTCTAGAACCTTCATTCCATACCCCGACTAGTACTCGTTACATTCTCGCCTCCTGAGAAGAAAAATGGAGCAAGAAGGAAAAGGGTGAGCTCAACTAGCCCAGTAAAGAATATTATGACTAAGATACTATAGAAAAAATTATCGTTAGTCTTCAACAGGGAAAAATATGATAGAATACAATTGACAACAAGTTTTAAATCAATATTCGCAACGGAAATAATAATTCATTAGAAGAGTTACGTAGAGAATGAAATCTACTTTCTTCTATGAATTTAAAAGTTTATCATCAATATTTTATCCATGTAACATCAATCAGTATACATCTTGAATCAAATATTCATCTTTTCACTACAGGCCAAAGATATTCATTAGTTGGTCATGTTCATCTCAACACCTGTACATCTTTGCACTACGGGCCAAAGATATTCATAAAAAAATCAACCATCTTTGCACTCTGTGCCAAAGATATTCAAGAATATCATCATTTAGGACTGAGGATGATGAAAAATATTTTAAAGAAAACAAATCCAGTGAAACAAAAGAACAAATAATAAGGATTCGTACTTTAAACAGTCCAAGTTCAAAAATACTTGTATAGTGCTGGAGAAAACTTGTACCGTGTAGCAACACTCAAAGTCTCAAAATACTCACAAAAATACGATCGATAATATAGAGAGAGAAAGAGAGAGAAAACTTATTTATGGTGTGATTTTTAATTCTAACATAAGCACCCTATTTATAGGAAAATGCTTATAACACCAAAGCAGAAAATTTAATAAAATATTAATATATTTATATAAATTTCCTTAGCCCACTTTTTTGGTCAAAAATACCAGCCACCGACCCACCAAAATCACAAAAAAAAAAATTTTGTTAATAAAATTATTTAAAACTCCAAAAAACAATTCAGACCCAATATACCGGAACTTCAATAATTCACAATAAATAGCCCTTTTATCAGAAAAATTCAAATCTTATGTCCATTCCATAGAAAATTCAATTCTATACAACTTTGTAAGTTTAAGTTTTTCCAAATTCCAAGCAGAAATTGACCAAAATCCACATACGGACGATTTTACAGGCTATAATCAAATTTCAGTCAAAAAATGAGGTCCACAAACATGAAAAACATGTTTTAAATATTTTTAGTAACAAAAATACTCTTCCTCCTCATTTATTCATATATCCCACATTCATTGTAAAAATATCACCATTATTATATTATTAAAATATAATAATATATTTAAATTAATTATTTTATCACAAAAGATAAAATATCAATTTTCAACAATTGTCACATTAAAATTTTTCTCCATCTATATCCATATAAAATGAATATTTTTCTTATCATATAAATCAATAATTAATTATCCACAAATAATATTATAGAATCACAATCATCGATAACCGTGTAGTTCACAGGAAAGAGGGCTTTCAATAAGGATTTCTTCTTACTGGCGCTCAATTAGATGACCAAACCTCTCATTAGATAGAACTTTCTAGACATTACCAATAATGCTATCTAATAATATTATTCAAATAATATGAATTATTGATTTGATAAAGGAAAAAACTGTGTAGTGACAATTATTGAAACAATAATAATATAAAATATCAACGTAGCAATTATTGAATCAATAAAATAAAATATTGAACATTAATTATCGTAACAATTATCGAGTAGTTCCTTCACGTAAGAATCAATAATCGATGCAATACCGGTGTGCTATCGTGTTTTAACCTCCGGGTATTCCAACAAAGATTAATCAGTAATAACAACGTTTGTTATTTATAAACAACTTATACTTGTCATTTTCTTCATCCAATCGCTTTGGGTTTATGGGGCCACACAAGGTCGCTACCATTGCATTTAATATTCTCAAACGACAAAGAAGAATATTCCACGATCAAACGAATATTCTCCGACAACAATGAATATTTTATAACCACTTGCTTATTTGAAATATTTACGCATTTTACCCATAACTAACCACATTAATCAAATCAACCCTTACTATTTCAAAATAATAAATAGAGAAAATTTAATTTCATTTATAATAAGTTGGGGTCTTACAACCTCCCCTCCTTATGAAATTTCGTCAATTTTGACGAAATTGACGTACGTACCTGGTGTTTCGAAAAGGTGAGGTTACCTCGCTTTCATTTCCGTTTCCAACTCCCAGGTCATTTCCTCAATAGCATGGTTCCTCCACAAAACTTTGACTTGTGGTATGACCTTTGTGCGTAGGACATGCTCCTTCCTATCCAAGATCTTGACAGGTACCTCCTCATACGTTAAGTCTTCGGCTATCTCTTCCGGTTCTAACTCAATAACGTGGTTCGGGTCTTTCACATATTTACGTAGCACAGATATGTGAAAAACATTATGAACACGAGACATACTTGGAGTTAACGTGAGTCTATAGGCTACTTTTCCTACTCGGTCAAGAATCTGAAATTGACCAATAAATCATGGATTGAGCTTTCCTCTTTTTCCAAATCTTGTAACTCCCTTCCATGGAGCAACACGCAACAATACATGATCCCCAATACTAAATTCCACGTCCTTTCGATGAAGATCCGCATAACTCTTTTGTCAATCTTGTGTCGTTTGTATACATTGTCAAATCATTTGGATCTTTTCTGTAGTCATACGTACTAACTCTGGTCCCAACAATTTTGCTTCACCCACCTCGTCCCAACATACTAGAGAGCGATACTTTCATCTATACAGTGCTTCAAATGGGGCCACACCTATACTTGCCTGATAACTGTTATTGTAGGAGAATTTCACCAATGGTAAATACTTATCCCAACTCCCTTTGAAGTCTAGGACACAGAGTCTTAATAGATCTTCAAAAGTTTGAATAGTCCTCTCTGATTGTTCGTCCGTTTAAGGATGATATGCCGAACTGAATCGTAAATCCGTGCCCATAGTTTTTTTCAAGCTAACCCAAAATCGTGAAGTGAATCTTGGGTCACGATCCGAAACTATGGATACTGGCATGCCATAAAATCTCACAATCTCATTTACGTACATACGAGCAAGACGTTCAAGGGAATAAGTCTCCTGTATCGGCAAGAAATGAGCAGACTTGGTTAATCTATCAACAATAACCCAAATAACATTTATACCTTGAGAAACCGTGGGAAGACCCGTAACGAAATACGTGGTAATGTGTTCCCACTTCCATTTCAGAATCTCAAGTGGTTGCAATAGACCCTTAGGCACTTGATGTTCCGCCTTTACACGTTGACAAGTTAAACACCTCGAGATAAGCTTTGCAATCTCTCTCTTCATATTTTTCCACCAAAATGTATATCGAATATCACGATACATTTTGGTACTTCTAGGATGGATTGCAAATGGTGTATTGTGTGCCTCCATCATGATCTTGTTCTTCAAATCTTAGTCGTTAGGAACACAAAGTCTAGAGTGGACTCAAAGTATTCCTTCTTCATCGATTCTTGCTTCTGGAATAGCACCTTCTTATACTTTCTTCTTCATACGCATCAGCTCCGGGTCTGTGGCTTGAGTAACTTCAATTTTTTCGATTAAAGTCAATTCTATGGGTATACTTGACATCATCGCATGGGTCCCCGGAGTCTTGAATTCTATCTTCATCTTTTGTAAATCACACAAAATGGGCCTTTGTGTTGACAACATCGCACTCGTTTCCGCATATGATCTTCTACTCAACGCGTCAGCTACCACGTTCGCTTTTCCAGGATGGTATTGAATGGTGTGGTCGTAATCTTTCAACAGCTCGAGTCAACATTGTTGTCGCATGTTAAGTTCTTTTTGGGTGAAGAAATATTTGAGGCTTTTTTGATCGAAATATATCTCCACTTTCTCCCCATATAGATAGTGCCTCCAGACCTTTAGCGCGAAAACGACTGCTGCCAACTCTAGATCATGAGTAGGATAATTCCTCTCATATTCTTTAAGTTGTCGCGAGGCATAGGATATGACTTTCCCATGTTGCATGAGAACACATCCTAACCCTTTGCCTGAAGCATCGCTGTAGATAATAAATCCATCCGAACCGCGGATGGTATTGTCGTAGCAGTGCTTTAAATGAGTCTCCTCTTGAACTCTTGAAAACTCTTCTCGAATTCCTCGCTCCATATGAATTTTGTATCCTTTCGAGTTAACTGAGTTAACGGAGTAGCGATTTGAGAAAACCCTTCCACGAATCTCCGATAATAACCAAATTTAAGCCCGTAAAGTTACGTACTTGATCGGCCACCGTCTTCGGTTGCTCCCAACTTTGAGTTTTGCTTCAATCTTCGCCGGGTCAACAGATACTCCATGTTTTGACACTACGTGCCCAAGGAATGCTACTTCCTCAAGCCAGAACTCGCATTTCTTCAACTTGGCATACAACTTGTTTTCACGAAGCCTTTGGAGTACCAACTTCAAATGGTGCTCATGATCTTTATGACTTTTCGAACTTACGAGGATGTCATCAATAAAGACCACAACGAATTGATCTAAATATTCCTTGAATACTCGGTTTATCATATCCATAAAAGCCTCAGGAGCATTAGTCAATCCAAAAGACATGACCAAGAATTCAAAATGCCCGTACCGAGTTCTGAAGGCAGTCTTTACAATATCCTCAGTTCTAATCTTCAACTGATGATATCTAGAACGAAGATTGATCTTTGAAAATAATTGTGCTCCTTGTAACTGGTCAAACAGGTCATCAATGCGAGGTAGCGGATACCTATTCTTGATAGTGACATGGTTTAATTCGCGATAGTCAATACAAAGTCGCATACTTCCGTCTTTCTTCTTTACAAATAAAACAGGAGCACCCCAAGGAGATGTATTAAGATGAATGAAACCGATGTCCAACAACTCCTGTAGTTGGACCTTTAACTCCTAAAGTTCAACAGGAGCCATTCGATATGGGGTTTTAGAAATGGGCTTTGTACCAGGTTCAAGATCAATAAAGAATTCAGCTTCACGTTCTGGGGGTAGACCGGGAAGTTCTTCAGGAAATACGTCAGGAAATTTACTAACAACAGGAATATTATTCAAATCTGACGTGACTTTATTCAAATCCATAACATGGGCTAAGAAATCTTGACATCCGTTTTTCAATAAACGAATAGCTTTATGACTTGATATGACAGTGATTGATTTTAGTGGTTTAGTTGCTTGAATTCATACAACAGGTTGGTTAGGATTATGAAAACTAACAACCTTAAGAAAATAATCAATTTTGGCATGATGAGTAGTTAACCAATCAATCCCTAAAATCACATCAAAAGCAAGTATCTTTAAAGAGATAAGGTCAACAGGTAATGTGATGGTGCCAACTTGGATCAAACAAGATTTATAAACAGTGGATGTAATGAAAGTTTCTCCTAACGGAGTCTCCATAGATAAATCAAAGTCTAATTTCTCCGGAGTCAAGTTTAAACGTTGAGCACAAGCAGGAGAGATAAATGAATGGGTAGCACCAGTATCTAGTAAGGTATAAACTTCGCAAGAATTTATGATTAGCTTACCCGTGATAACCTCGTTTGGGTTCCTCGCATTTTGACCAGTCACGACAAACGCTCTTCCCGAAATCGTTGACTTTGACTTTTCTGGGACAGCATTTTGAGTCACCATTCCCGCTGGACTTGGTTTTGCTATCGTACAAACTCGAGCGATTTATCCTTCATTTCCATAATTATAGCATACCTTGAAATGTTGTGGACAGTTTGGGCTGATATGTCCCTCTTTTACGCATTTATAGCATACGACCGGTAGTCGTTCTCCTCCCTTAGAACCAGTTGCTACTGGTGTTGACGTCTTCACATTATCATTGTTGAATATCCTCTTTTTAAAATCTCCCCCCGACTCGCTTCTTCTATTTTCATGGCCATGAATACTACCAGAGTGGTTGCCGCTCTTGTCCGCATTTTTCTTTCCCCACCGGTTATATCGTTGTTCACGATCGCTTGCCACCGATATGACCCTGGTTGTGGTCCCTCGATTGAACGTACTCATTATCTCGCTCTAATAATTGAGCCCTGTTGACAACATCTGAATATAGAGAAAATTTATGAGAAATGAGATACTGACGTATGTCGGGTTTCAAACCTCTCAGAAACATCCACGTCATACGTTCTTCATTCTCCACCAAATGAGGTGAAAACCTGGATAACTCCGCGAACTTCGCCTCGTGCTGGGACACCGTCATGTTGTTCTACTCCAGTCTAATAAACTCTACCTCCTTCATATAACGAATACTTTCAGGAAAGTACTTCTCATTGAACAGTTTTTGAAACGTTTCCCAAGACATGCTGAGTGCGGCTGGATGGGTAGGCTTCACAGATTCCCACCAGTAATCTACCTCGTTACGGAAAATAAAGGTGGCGAATGGAACCTTCTATTCCTCCATGCATCCCAAGACATCGAATAACTTGGTAATTTGCTTGACTCACGTCTCCGCCTTAATCGGATCCGGTTTTCCCCAGAATTCTGGTGGTCCCAACTCTTTGAACTGCTTGGCTGTGACAAACCGTGCATTGCTATCATTTCCACCTGTATTTTGGACACGAGTCTCCTTCGTCTGATTTTGCATGAACAAAAAAAAAGCTTCTAAATATTCCATCATTCATCGTCTGATTAGTGGTGTTGTTTACAGGAGGAACATTGCCGGCCTGTTGCACGTTTTCCTCATTGGTGGGTAAAGGTGTCTCCACTATCTCATTTACTCCACTGTTAACATTCTCGGTTGCCATTCTCAAATACTGCCATAAAACAAGGGTTAATTGAAGAAATTAACATATCACATAATATCCCTATATTCTGACCAACCAACAAATAAGCTTAGGTAGGACACACTAGCGAAGGATTTACTCGTCTCTCCCCTCCTAATTCTATTCCCCGATCTCCGCCAGAGATCATATCCCTAAGCTCTAATACCAACTGTGACGCCCCCAAAATAGTTATACAACACCCATTCTGAGTCGCCAAATACATGGTACAGAAACAACTACAACTTTATTAATACAATTGTTGTGTAAAATACGACAACACATAAACTGTGAGTTTAAAAACAAATAGTGTCTTCTAGACAATATCAACACTCAAATAAGTCCCCATTACAATTATTGATACACTATTTTAAAAAATAGTAAGGACTACTAAAACGACTTTCGAGAACTTTCATTCCATACCCCGACTAGTACTCGCTACATTCTCGCTTCTTGAGAAGTAAAATGGAACAAAAAGGAAAAGGGTGAGCTCAACTATCCCAGTAAAGAATATTATGACTAAGATAATATAGAACAAATTATCGTTAGTCTTCAACAGGGAAAAATCTGATAGAATACAATAGACAACAAGTTTTAAATCAATATTCTCAGCGAAAATAATAATTCATTAGAAGAGTTATGTAGAGAATGAAATCTACTTTCTTCTATGAATTTAAAAGTTTATCATCAATATTTTATCCTTGTAACATCAATCAAAATACATCTTGAATCAAATATTCATCTTTGCACTACAGGCCAAAGATATTCATTAGTTGGTCATGTTCATCTCAACACCTGTACATCTTTGCACTACGCCAAAGATATTCATAAGAAAATCAACCATCTTTGCACTACAAAAGCCAAAGATATTCAAGAATATCATCATTTAGGACCGAGGATGATAAAAATAATTTAAAGAAAATGAATCCAAAGTGAAACAAAAGAACAAATAATAAGGATTCAGACTTTTAAAAAATCAAAGTTCAAAAATTCTTCATAAAAAACCATAGTGAAGTAAAATTCAAGAATGATCAAAACATGGATACAATCAAAGCTAGTATCCATAATAGATATTTTGGATAAAAAACAAAAATTTAATTTTTTTTGTGAATAGTGTCGTATTCGTGAATAGTGCCGTATACGTGAATAGTAACTCCGACACTAAAAGAGAAGAATTTCACAAGAAAAATCTTACCAATATTTTGGCATAATGATTTGAAAGAAATAATATCATTTATAAAAAAATAACATCCCTTACCTCGAAAAGACAATACTTCTGACTGAAATACTGGATATAGTGTTGAAGGAAACTTGTACCGTATAGCAACACTCAAAGTCTCAAAATACTCACAAGAATTCGCTCGATAATATAGAGAGAGAAAGAGAGAAAACTTATTTTTGGTGTGATTTTCAATTCTAACATAAGCACCCTATTTATAGGAAAATGCTTAGAACACCAAAGCAAAAAATTTAATAAAATATTAATATATTTATATAAATTTCCTTAGCCCACTTTTTTGGTCAAAAACACCAGCCACCAACCCACCAAAATCACAAAAAATGTTTTTGTTAATAAAATTATTTAAAACTCCAAAAATCAATTCAGACCCAATATAACGGAACTTCAATAATTCACAATAAATAGCCCTTTTATCAGAAAAATTCAAATCATATGTTCATTCCATAGGAAATTCAATTCTCTACAACTTTGTAAGTTTAATTTTTTCCAAATTCCAAGCGAAATCAATCAAATCCACATAACGGACGATTTTCTGTGCTATAATCAAATTTCAGTCAAAAAATGGGGTCCACAAACATGAAAAACATGTTTTAAATATTTTTAGTAACAAAAATACTCTTCCTCCTCATTTATTCATATATCCCACATTCATTGTAAAAATATCACCATTATTATATTATTAAAATATAATAATATATTTAAATTAATTATTTTATCACAAAAGATAAAATATCAATTTTCAACAATTGTCACATTAAAATTTTTCTCCATCTATATCCACATAAAATGAATATTTTTCTTATCATATAAATCAATAATTAATTATCCACAAATAATATTATAGAATCACAATACTGACAACCAGGCCGTTCCCAAGAAAGAGAGGGCTTTCCAATAAGGATTTCTCTTTACTGGCGCGCAATTAGGTGACCAAACCTCTCCTTAGACAGAACTTTCTAGACATTGCCAATAATATTATCTAATAATATTATTCAAATAATATGAATTATTTGATAAAGGAAAATACTGTGCAGTGAAAATTATTGAAACAACAATAATATAAAATATCAATGTTGCAATTATGAATCAATAAAATAAAATATTGAAAAGTAATTACTGTAACAATTATTGAGTAGTGTCTTCTTACGTAAGAATCAATAATTGATGCAATACCGTGTGCTACTGTGTTTTAACCTCCTGGTATTCCAACAGTATTAACAGTAACAACTACGTCGTTATTTATAAACAACTTATACTTGTCGTTTTCTTCATCCAATCGCTTTCCGTTATGGGGCCCACAGAAGACTGCGCCATCGTACGAATATTCTCTGACAGCAAGAATATTCCACGACCAAACGAATATTCTCCGACAACAATGAATATTTTATGATCACTTGCTTATTTGAAATATTTACGCATTTTACTAACCACATTAATCAAATCAACCCTTACTATTTCAAAATAATAAATAGAGGAAATTTAATTTCATTTATAATAAGTTGGGGTCTTACATCATGCGTAATCCGCATGCATGGGTGATATTGAATGAATAATAAAGAACGGAACCGTGTCATGCGTAATCCGCATGCATGGGATATTCCAATGCGAATAATAAAGAATAGAATAATATAAGAATTTCACCATATATGCAAAGACTCGTATAGGCAAAGTTATTCTAACATAATAATAAGTAATGGAATAACAATAGCTCTCTTCATGAATACGAAAGAAATAATACCCCTTACCTCAAAAGAAGAATGGATCTTTGGAATAGTGAGGTAGCAGAGACTTTTTTCTTCTTTTCTCTCTATAATTTCTCTCTATAATAATTGCTCTAAAGCTTTAGTGAATTGGTGAGAAATGAAGGAAGAATGAGCTACTATTTATAGGAATAAGAATGTGAATCAATAGTACACACATATGAACAAATAGTTATAATCATGTGAATTAATAGCAATTAATTCCTTATTTATTCGATTAATTACCGGATTGGTCAATATAACCTCCAAACATCAATTACTATCGAAATAAATATCGATTTCCACTAACACTAATAATCCCTACACAATGGAAATATTTTTTCAAAAATTTAATTTTTGAAACTTCAAAGTTTGACTTTTTTTTGAAAAAGTCAACTATTGACTTTTTTGACCAAAGAGTCAACCCCGATAAATTTTGTGTTTATAGTCTATTTCTACTAATTTCATCGTTCCAGACTCAAATATCACGTCCGCGTCTCCAAATTCAACTCCGAACTCAAATTTGATTTTTTAATAACATTCATCATTAATATTATAACGCACAATATTTAACAACCAGGTCGTTCCCAAGAAAGAGGGGGCTTTCCGATAAGGATTTCTCCTTATTGGTGCACAATTAGGTGACCAAACCTCTCCTTGACAGAACTTCTAGACATTGTCAATATTGCAAATAATAATATGAATAACTTTTTCGTCTCAATTATTAATTTAATAATATAACATATTATGCAGATGATACTGTGATAATAATTGAATCAATAATATGAGAGATATGATGCAGCAATTACTGTAGCAATAATTGAGTATATCTGATTGACTTCTCAAATAAGCATCAATAATCAATACCGTGTGCTACTATGCAACCACGCGTATTACTGTACTTTTACTATCGGTTATTTTATGACAACTTGCTTACTTTGAAAAAATTTCACATATCACCCTTAACTTTAAACTTTTATCAATTTAACTATTTACCAAAATAGAAAAATTAAATAATTTATTTCATAAAATTCGAGATCTCACATCTTCAGTTATTCCATTCTTTATTATTCTATTGGAATAACATGTCTATGTGGATTACCGCATGCATGGTGAATGATCCTTCGTATTCATTCCTTATTAAATTGTGGAAATGATCTGTCTACGTGGATTACCGCATGGCGGGAAAAAATCCATTTGCGGTTTTATATATTCTATTATACTCAGTTGGTTAAAGTTTTGGCTTCTATACTCCATAAAATTAGTGGAATATCCTTGATATTTGTGCTTCATCCAGTAACTTTTCATGAAAATATTCTTTTGAGCATTCTTGAATTTTACTCCACAAAGAAGTATCATGTTGACAATTTGGACGTTATTGATTTTTGGATAAATGAAAATTATAAATCTTTAAAATTTATCCTTGAACTTGTTTTATTGAATTATTATATCATTGTCATCATCCTCATGCTTATATTGTGATGAAAGTCATCTTTGGCTTACGTGCATAAATGGATTTGGTATGATTATAACCAGGGATTATTCGGTATAATCATGACCATAATGTGACGAATGATGTGGTAAAAGTCTTCATTGGCCTGTAGTTCATTGATGGACAATTATTGGTGTGATTATGACCAGGGATTATTCGGTATAGTCATGACCATTGATGATTACATAAATATCCTTGGCCGTGATGCAGGGATGGTTCAATTTTATTTATTAAGCTGAGTCTCAGTAATAAAGTTGATGAAAAACTTTTTAAATCATAGAAGATAGTAGATTTTATGCTCTACTTGACTCTTCTAATAGATTGCTTGTTTCGTTGCAGTTAAACTTGTTGTCTATTATATTCTATCAGTTTAATATTGTTGAAGGCTAATGATAATTTATTACGCATTATCTTAGTAATATTTCTTCTTCGGGCTAGTTGAGCTCACCCTTTCTTTCTTCAACGTTCTCTTGTGAAATGAGAACGTAGTCGGGACTAGTCGGGGACGGAGTGATGGTCCAGATGATAGCATTAGTAGTCCTCACTATTACGTTAAATAGTGTGACAATAAATGTAATGAGGACTCCATTGAGTGTAGATATTGTCTAGATGACAATATTCTTATTAAAACTCTTAGATTATGTTTTGTTATATTTTACACATTGTTGTATAATTAAGTTGTATTTGAATTTTTGTACCATGTATTTGGCGACTCAAGATGGGTGATGTATAATTTTTGGGGGCGTCGCGATTCTTATCAAAGCTTAGGGATATGATCCCTGGCTGAGATGTGAGACAAGAACTAGGAGGGGAGATACGGGAAATTCTTTCGCTAGTATGACCTACCTAATTTTATTTGGTATTTAATTGGTCGGTCAGAGTATAGGGATAATATGTGATATGTTAATTAACCCTTGTTTTGTGGCAGTATTGGAAAATGGCAGCTGAAAATGTTAACAATAGAGTGAATGAGATCGTGGAGACACCTCTAATCGCCAACCAGAATAATGTGATGTCAGGCGAAGAAGGAATTAGAGATATCCATGTGGTGAGTGAAGAATTGATAGTTGCACCCGAGATAGTCACAGAGGTAGCAGCTGAGAGTGAGGAAGAAGATGAACTTGAGGAGAATTTATTAGAAGAATTTTATGATCGAAATTTAGAATTGCAAAATCGTGTTCATGAGTTAGAAGAGCAGGCTGAAGAACGGCAGACGGTCGTGGAACAAAATGATGCAATAATTCAAGCTTGTGTTACCCGATATGTGATGCTTGAACAGAAGCACTCTTTGGCAGAGTATAAGATGATAAAGCTGGAATCTGAGCTGAAAGAAGAAATAATTGAACGAGTGAGAATGAGTGATGCATGGGTAAAAGCCGCAAGACGCGTTGATATTGTAGAAAGAGATCTCCGATCTAAGAAGGCTAAAATAGATGATATGTATTTCTCTTTTTAGACAGCAATTGAGAGAACCCAACATCAAGTTTTGAATTACCCAGTACATGGCGGTCAACCCCAATTTGATATGGATCGAAGATTAATGATTCAGACCATGAAACAGGAGTACGATGAAGCAGTTGAGGGTGGAATATGCCCTATAGAAAAGTCAATTTCAACGGTAGTGATGACACCAAATGCTACCCCAGACAAGTCAAAGCCGGGTAGTTCAAGGGAGAGCGGTTGTCATGACTTCCCAACAAGTGAGGAACCCAAATGAAGTTATCACGGGTCAATTAATTATAAATTCTTGCGAAGTCTATACCTTATTAGATACCGGTTCTACCCATTATTTCATCTCTCTTACTTGCGCTCAACGTTTAAATTTGATCCCAGAGAAGTTAGACTTTGACTTATTGGTTGAAACTTCATTAGTAGAAACCTTCGTTACCTCCACTATTTATAACTCTTGTTGATTCAAATCGACACTTTTACGTTACCTGTCAATCTTATCTATTTGAAAATACTTGGCTTTGATGTGATTTTAGGAATCGATTGGTTAACTACTCATCATTGCCAAAATTGATTATTTTCGAAAGGTTGTTAGCTTTCATATTTCTAACCAACCTGTTATGCAAATTCAATAAACCAAACCACTAAAGTTAATCACTGTTATATCAAGCCATAAGTAAAGAGGCCCGAGCCTTTCGCTGGTGACTTCCAAGTCTTGGGATGCACCGAAGCCAGACTTTCCGTAGGCGACGGTATGAATGACGATGGAAAGTTGATAGGTATCAATGTGACGTGTTATCCAAGTCTTGGATGAGGGTCACAATTTTGAATGATATTTCTATTGTTAATAAATTTTCTGGCGTATTCTTGAAGACTTCTTAGCCTAACCCTAGAGCGTGAAATCGAATTTTGTATTGACCCCAGTACAAAACCCATTTCTAAAACCCTCAAATATTTATTCAACTAAAATGAACGTAACATACGCCAAAGACGTTGGCTTGAGCTGTTGAAGATTACGATCATACCATTCAATATCATTGTGGAAGAGAGAACGTGGTAGCTGACGTGTTGAGTAGAAAATCGTATGTGTTTACGAGTGCGATGTTGTTAACACAAAAACCCATTTCGTATAACTTACAAATGATGAAGATAGAGTTAAAGACTCTAGGGACCCACGTGAAGATAACGAATATACGAGTAGAATCGACTTTAATCGATAAAGTTAAAGCCGCTCAAGCTACACACCCAAACCTGATGAATGTGAAGAAGAAGGTTCAAGAAGGCGTTATCTAAACCCTCGATTTAATTGGGCCATTTGAAATCCTCGATCGAGTAGGAACTGTGGCCTATAGACTCGTTTTACCGCCAAGTATGTCGCGTGTTCATAACGTTTTTCACGTATCGTTGTTAGTAAAACTTAGTCTTGGGGGACTTTGGAGCCAAATTTTGGAATAATTAATGAATCTGAAAAATTATAAAATCATGGGGGTTTTATAGAGCATGTTAAAAGCTTTCCATAGCCTAAAAACGAACTAATTCCGATAACGGATGAAGAAGTTATGAAGATTTGAAGTATGTGTGTCAAAAGTTGCAAAATCTAGAAAATTGGAGTTAAGTGCAAAAGGTCGAGCGCCTAGGCACTAGCCTCGACGTTTAGAATCTGTTCTTGGGCGCCTAGGCGCTTGCCCAAGGCCAAATTTGGGTGCCTAGGTGCTGGTCAAGTGTTAAGCCAAAATCTGCCCGGATGTCCTTTAGTAAATTGGGCATAACGTTTTCATACAAACTCCGATTGAGGTAATTCAGGTTGATTCGGAAAGATAACGAGTAGACCTAAAACTTTCATTCTTTATATTTTCATATTTGAGGTCAGTATCGAGGACTAAAATGGCTATTTTAGGAACTGATGTGCATTCAGAGGCAATCGGAGGACATCGGACATGCACGTATGTAACGTGTAATGTTTTCGACGATAAAAGTATTCAAGGTATCCTCACCTCTTTGGCATACCAGGTACGTACGTAAATTTTGAGGGCGAAATTTCATAAGGAGGGGAGATTGTGAGACCCCAGATTTTATGAATAAATATTTAAATTTCTCGAAATATTTTTTTTTAATATTATGGTGTGGAGTTGATATACTGTTATAGTTGTGGGTAATATTTACAAATTTTACAAAGTAAGCAAGTGGTTATATAATATTCGATTGGTTGGGAATATTCGTTTTAACAGGAAATATTAAATGCGACGGCACACAATCATTAAGTGGATCCCCTAACGGAAGTATTGTAAGTAGTAAGAAAACGCATGTAATTATCTTATATTAAAAATAACGGCCGAAAGTGTTACCGTTAAAACCGTTGAACTACCCGGTAGTAAAAGTACGATGAATACGTGGTTGCATAGTAGCACACTGTATTGGTTATTGATGCTTACGTGAGAAGTCACTCAGTTTATACTCAATTATTTCTACGATAATTCACGATCATATCTCTCTATATTATTGATTCAATTATTGTCACAAGATTATCATCGTATAATATGTTATATTATTAAATCAATAATTGAGACGGCAAAGTTATTCATATTATTATCGCAATATTGACAATGTTTAGAAGTTCTGTCAAGGAGAGGTTTGGTCATCTAATTATGCGCCAATAAGGAGAAATTCTTATCGGAAAGCCCCCTCTTTCCTAGGAACGACCTGGTTGTTAAATATTGTGAGTTATAATATTAATGATGAATAAGTTCATGTTGATTAAAGATGAAATGGATAGTTCCATTGTGTTGGAATTATTAGTGTTTGTGAAAATCGACATTTATTTCGATAATAATTGATGTCTGGAGGTTATATTGACCAATCGGGTAATTAACCAGATAAATGAGTAATTAATTGCTATTAATTCACATGATTATAACTATTTGTTCACATGTGTGTACTATTGATTCACATGATTTACTATTGATTCACATTATTTACTATTAGGGGAGGTGGTGCAAGTTTGATAATACTTGCAGGACTAAATTAAAAATGTAGAAAAAGAGGAAGGTATTATACTATAATATTTTGAGCCCAAAAATGTGCAATTATCGAAACTATATTTTCCTATAAATAGAAGCTCATTCTTCCTTCATTTCTCACCAATTCACTAAAGCTATAGAGCAATTATTATACAGAGAAATTATAGAGAGAAAGAATAAGAGAAGTCTTCTACCTTACTATATCTAATTTTTTCTAAGGTAAGGGGTATTATTTCTTTCGTATTCATGAAGAGAGCTTTTGTTATTCCATTCTTTATTATTCTGTTGGAATAACATGTATACGCGGACTACCGTATACATGGTGAAATTCTTCTGTTATTCCATTCTTTATTATTATGTTGGAATAACTTTTATCATCGCGCAATCACCGCATACATGGTGAAATTCTTACGTTATTCCATTCTTTATTATTCTCATTGGAATAACTCCATCTCATGCTTGATCTATCGCATGCACAGTGAATTATGTTGTTATTCCATTCTTTATTATTCATTTGAAATATCATATGCATGCGGATTACGCATGACCTAGTTCCATTCTTTATTATTACGTTGAAATATCACATTCGTGCGGAGTTACGCATGACTGGTTCCATTCTTTATTATTCATTAGAATATCACATGCTCGTGTAAAATTACGCACGCCTGGTGAATTCTTCTGTTATTCCATTCTTTATTATTCTATTGGCATAACATGTCTGTGCGAATTACGCACGCTTGGAGAATTCTTCTGTTGGAAAAACCTGTCTATGTGGATTACTGCATGCATGGTGAATGATCCTTCGTATTCATTCCTTATTAAATTGTGAAAATGATCTGTCTACGTGGATTACCGCATGGCGGGCAAAAATCCATTTGCGATTTCATATATTCTATTATACTCAGTTGGTTTAAGTTTTGGCTTCTATACTCCATGAAATTAGTGGAATATCCTTGATATTTGCGCTTCATCCAGTATCTTTTCATGAAAATATTTTTCTGAGCATTCTTGAATTTTACTCCACAAAGAAGTATCATGTTGATAATTTGGACGTTATTAATTTCTGGATAAATTAAAATTATAAATCTTTAAAATTTATCCTTGAACTTGTTTTATTGAATTATTATGTCATTATCATCATCCTCATGCTTATATTGTGATGAAAGTCATCTTTGGCTTACGTGCATAGATGAACTTGGTATGATTATGACCAGGGATTATTCGGTATAATTATGATCGTAATGTGACGAATGATGTAGTAAAAGTCCTCATTGGCCTGTAGTTCATTGATGGACAGTTGTTGGTGTGATTATGACCAGGGATTATTCGGTATAGTCATGACCATTGATGATTACATAAATATCCTTGGCCATGATGCAGGGATGATTCGATTTTATTTATTAAAATTTGAGTCTCAAATGATAAAGTTGATGAAAAACTTTTTAACTCATAGAAGATAGTAGATTTTATGCTCTACTTGACTCTTCTAATGGATTGCTTGTTCCGCTGCAGTTAAACTTATTGTCTATTATATTCTATCAGTTTAATATTGTTGATGGATAATGATAATTTATTTTGCATTATCTTAGTCATAATATTTCTTACTGGGCTAGTTGAGCTCACCCTTTCTTTCATTGTTCTCTTTAGAAAATGAGAACGTAGCCGGGACTAGTTGGAGGACGGAGTGACGGTCCAGATGATAGCATTAGTAGTCCTCACTATTCTGTTAAATAGTGTGACAATAAATATAATGAGGACTCCATTAAGTGTGGATATTGTCTAGATGACAATATTCTTATTAAAACTCTTAGATTATGTTTTGTCGTATTTTACACGACTGTTGTATAATTAAGTTAGAGGACGGAGTGACGGTCCAGATGATAGCATTAGTAGTCCTCACTATTCTGTTAAATAGTGTGACAATAAATATAATGAGGACTCCATTAAGTGTGGATATTGCTACAGATGACAATATTCTTATTAAAACTCTTAGATTATATTTTGTCGTATTTTTACATTTAATCGTTGTATAATTAAGTTGTATTTGAATTTTGTACCATGTATTTGGCGACTCAAGATGGGTGATGTATACCTGTTTTGGAGGCGTCACAATCAACATATTACCCGGTAGCTCGGTATCTTCTGTGTCAGACCATCCTATATCAATATTTAACATAGAGAGAGAGAGACCCAAATGGGGACGTAAGACATGAAGGAAAGGGAAAGAAATTTCAAAATTAATTAATGGGAATTTTTTAAAAAAGAAATTAATTCATGGAATTCAATTAATAAGGGATGAATGACACTTCTATCCCTCCAAGTTGTCACCCACTTTTAAAGTCGTCACTAAAGTTTCTTTTTTACCAATTAATTAAGTCTTTAAAATAACATTTTTTTTACGTTTCATTCCTTTTATCCGATTTGATCCCAACACAACTCATTTTCACCAAACCCGATCTAATTTGATCTAACCCCAATTTCACCAATTAATTTTTTTAAAAAAAATCAAATAATTTAAAAATAATAATTTTTTAAATATTTAAAATAAAATATTATTTTTAAGATAAAAATTATTATTATATTTTAATAATTATTATTTTTAATATTTTAAAATAAAAATTATTTTTAAAATAATAAATATTTTAATATTTTAAAGTAAAATATTATTATTGATATAATCTTAAAAATAATTATTTTTAATATTTAAAAATAAAATATAATTTTCAAATAATTGTCAAATAATAATTATTTTTAACATTTTATAATAAAACATTATTTTTATATTTTAAAATAAAATATTTTTAAAAAATTAAAAATAATTATTATGTTCAAGAAAAAATATTAGAAACTTTATTTTTTTTCAAAATTGAGTAAAATTTCATAAAATAAGGATTCAAAAAATTAAATTATACTTTTTATTAATTCTTAATTATTTCTATTAAAATTTACACATCTTTTAAAAAATAAAAAAATCTATTTTTGTTTTATGAATATAAAGTTTATTTTTATTTACTTTATTTAAATCTATATTTTATGAAACTTTACTTATTTTTTAAAAAAAAATATTTTTTTCTGAAAATAAAGTTTTATTTTTTTGAATCTATATTTTATAAGAATGTACTAATTGTTTTTAAAAAATTATAGAATTCTAATTTTTTTCCTCAAAATGATATTTATTTTTATACATTTTAATTTTTTTTTAAAAAAATTGAATCAATTTTTTTTTTTTATCTTTTACAATTTTAATTTCTATTTTTTGTTTTTGTTTTAAAAAACTATAATATTAAGAATACATATAATAATGGTAAAGACCTAAACTTTTTTTTTACGAAAATAAATTTTTACATAATAAAATGAAAAAATCTAATTTTATTTTTTTTTTAAAATTTTATTTTCTTATTTAATTTTTTAAATCTATATTTATGAAACTTTTCTCATTTTATGAAAAAATAAAATTTTCTAATATTCTTTCCTAAAAATAATAATTATTTTAAAAAATATTTAAAATAATAATTATTTTAATATTTTAGAATAAATATTATTTTTAAAATAATAATTAATTTTAAAATAATATTTATTTTAAAAATAATTTTAAAACTTTTTAGTTTTTTTTTAAAAAATAATTGGTGAGATTGGGGTCAGTTCAAACTGAGTCGAATTAGGTAGAAATGGGTCGGGTTGGGGTCAAATTAGATAAAAAAAATTATAAATACAAAAAAAATATCACTCTAAGTATTTATTGATAAAAAATAAACTCTAGCGTCGACTTTAAAAGTGGGTACTGACAACTTGGATCTAATTTATCTTTTACTATTTTTTGTATTTTAATTTCTATTTTTAACTTTTATTTTAAAAAATTCTAATATTAAGAATACATATAATAATTGTAAAAGCATAAAATAAATTTTCTTAAAATAAATTTTTACATAAAAATGAAAAAAAAATCTACTTTTATTTTTGAAATTAAAATTTTATTTTCTTATTTAATTTTTTTGAATCTATATTTTATAAAACTTTTCTCATTTTATGAAAAATAAAATTTTCTAATATTTTTTCCTAAAAAGAATAATTATTGTTAAAAATATTAGAATAATTATTATTTTTAAAATAATTTTTAAACTTTTTAATTGTTTTTTAAAAAAAACTTGTAAAATTGGGGTCGGGTCAAATTTAGTTGAGTTGGGTCAAAATTTGGTCAAAATGGGTGGAGTTGGGGTCAAATCGGGTAAAAAGAATGCAAACGCCAAAAAAATATCATTTTAAGGATTTATTTGATGAAAAATAAATTTTAGAGACGACTTTCAAAATAGGTGATAAACTAGATATAAACTCGCGCGTTGCAGCGGGATTATTCAATTTTTTAATAATAATTTCCCAATATAACAATAGATTGTTGTACGATGATCAAATTTTACACAGAAAAACAAATGAATATACATTGTAGGGGGTAGTGTTGAGATTTTACCGATTTGTGCATTACACTTTAAGTGTGTGACTTTTGCTTTTAGGCTAGTGACAAAGTAAGTGACCTCAACTTGTGGACAAATCATTTTTTCTACTCTTCTTTTTTTCTATTCAAGACATTATGTAAGTGAACCATATCAAGTTTTTGAAAGAAAAAAAAATTGTTACAATTACTTGTCAATAATTGGTACCTTTTTTCTGAACAATTTTTTTGGCAAAATCATTTCACTAAAAGCAACCACCCTACATGAAGTTTTTGAAAGTGAGGCTCTTTGTTGTCTCAAATTTGTATGACATTCTAGTATTTTTGTCAAAAAAAACACCACAGCTAAACTGGAGGCTTAATTTATTGGAAACACAATTGTAGATATTTAGTGTTTTTACTTTGCACAAACATGTATATATTTAGTATTTTTACCAAGTGAAAGGTACTTTCTATGAAAAAAGAACTACAATTAATTGGAAAATATGTCCCAAAAAAGGGTCGTTTCATATTTTTAAAATATACTTCCAAATTGAGGCTGATGAAAATTAACATGATGTTAAACTTAACAACAAAAATGTTCTTAGACACTAAACTCGGCAACCTAATGTGCAAAGCTCTGCCTAATCCAATGGTACAACAGGTTGTATTATGTATTGTTGCTTTTAATACAATGAAAGTTACGAAAACAGACCTTGTAAATCATCATCAAGCAATTCCAACGATTTCTCATCTTGAATCAACTTCTTTTTACTCTCCTCTCCCAAAATCCATATTCATTTATGTCTTTTACAGATGCAACATCATTTGGAAACCTCTTCTCAAAATCTAACATCTGCCAGCAACACGATAGACAGTGACCTCTCTTTTCCTAGTTGGGTACTCAAGGATGTCCACGCCTACTTGAACACACAATTCTATAATTGCTGGGATCCTCTCAACTTGGAGTTGCTCACTGTGTGATACAGCTCTCCCTATGAGATCATACAGATGAAAAGATTCAACAACAGGCAAAATATTTTCAAGGCCACCTTTCTCCCAAACATGCTCCTTGTTTGGTAGGCTACCAATAACATTGCATGTTTTAATCTTATGAGGTGGATCACCTACATGCACCTCTCCACACAAGCTGCACAAAGAATTAAATTGTTACACAAGACAGAATTACCAAAATATTTTAATCCACACAAATCAACCATAAAAGAGACTCAAATGCTAATTCCTAGATTTATGTGCTTTGCTAGTACAAAAGTTTTACTACAAGTGCAAACTATAGTTGAAGATGTATGATACCACTCATCTACCATTAAAAAATATAAAATAAAAGGTTCTAAGCATGTCATTGACACATAACAACCCCATTACTTGAGCTTTAGACATGAAACTACATAGTTTTCCAAGTTAATCCTAAGTCATGTTACATTTAACATCTAAGCATGCAAGTAAGCATTTGATTACTATTATAACGCATAGACATGGTCCTGGACTTGACTACATAGTTAACATAACATGTAGCACCAAACAACTGTCTCTCAAGCATTATATCAAACACTGTAAGTGCAGTCCATATAAGCACACTACATAGTTTTATTTATACATACAAAGCACAAGTACTCCTTCATATATCCCAACCTTTTGACTTTCGGACCCTTCATGGTCCCCAAACACAGCACAACAACAACAACCCCAACCATATATGATCAAATAAATTAAAAAATAAATAGACAGTTAATATATAAAAAATGGGTTGCACATTGCAAATGGTGGTTTAGTGCAACTTTCATGGTTGTGGAGGAGGATGAGAAGTGGGAACGAAAAACGATGGAGATGAATGATGATGAGAACGACCCAACGTGTACGCATAAATTTTCTTTAGTCAGGGTCTAAAATCCAAATGTAACATTAGAGTAATAGAATTTTATTTTATTTTCAAGAATAAAAAAGGGGCCATTTTCCCCCTTCAGTAACAATTTAACATATAATAATGAAAAGAAAATAGTATAATAATGAAATTGAATCTTATTTAAACAATGATGGAATTCATTATGACAACAAAATTAAGAATGTGACATTTTTTATACTACTATGAAAAGAGTACAAAATAAATAAAAAAGAAGGGCAAGTGGAACTCATTGTTAAGGAAGTATATATGCATAGAAAAACAGGATGAGCTTAACCCATGAGTGCCTTTACATTGTTCCTAAATTAGTAGAACAAATCTACTAATTAGTTATACAAAAATGAATCCCAAGACCATGATAAAAACATTATATATAGAGTTTTGTCAAGACGGGAATGATGCCCTCAAATGTCGAGTCTATGCAACACAGCCAAGGCTTATTTAGCTGATGTTCAAGTGCCATCTACATGTCACCCACCAAGAAGTTAAAAATAGCTATAATCTAACCTTTAAAGTACAAACATGGACTAACTTTGTGACGCCCCCAAAATAGGTATACATCACCCATTCTGAGTTGCCAAATACATGGTACAGAAAAAATAACTACAACTTTATTAATATAATTATCGTGCAAAATACGACAACACATACTGTGAGTTTAAATACAATATTATCTTCTAGACAATATCCACACCCAAATAAAGTCCTCATTACAATTATTGATGCATTATTTTACAAAATAGTGAGGACTACTAAAACAACTATCTTGAATCATCACCCATACCCTCGATTTAGTCCTCGCTAAATTCTCACCTCCTGAGAAGAAAAATGGAACAAAAAGGAAAAAGGGTGAGCTCAACTAGCCCAGTAAAGAACATTATAACTAAGATAATATACAACAAATTATCCTTAGTCTTCAACAGGGAAAAATCTAATAGAATACAATAGACAACAAGTTTTAAATCAACAACTGCAGCGGAAACAACAATTCATTAGAAGAGTTAAGTATAGAATGAAATCTACTATCATCTATGAATTTAAAAGTTCATCATCAATATTTTATCCCTGTAACATCAATCAATATACATCTTTGATCAAATATTCATCTTTTCACTACATGCCAAAGATATTCATTTATATCACCAGTCGGTCATGTTCATCTCAACACCTGTTCATCTTTGCACTACGGGCCAAAGATATTCATCAGTTAATCATTCATCTTTGCACTACAGGCCAAAGATATTCAATAATATCATCATTTAAGACTGAGGATGATGAAAAATATTTTAAAGAAAATGAATCCAGTGAGATAGAAGGACAAATATTAGGGATTCGTATAACAGTTTATCCAAGATCAATAATACTTCATAATAACCAATTGTGAAGCAGAATTCAAAAATAAAGATCAAAACATGGATACAATCAAAGATAGTAACCATAATAGACATCTTGGACAAAAAGGAAAATTTTCATTTTTGGTGAATAAGATCGTGATTCGTGAATAAGGTCAGTAGTATACGTGAATAGTAACCCCGATACAAAAGTTCCAAATTTGATTAAAAGTTCAAACCAATATTTTGGCATAATGATATTGAAGAAAATAATATCATTTAAGAAGAAAATAACATTTCTTACCTCAAAATAAATTGTAAGATTTACGATCGAATATCGGATAGAAAGTCGAAAAGAAACTTGTAATTAAACAACAACTCTCAAAGTATCAAAATACTCACAAAAATATGCTCGATAATCTAGAGAGAAAGAAAACTTTTTTTCGTGTGATTTTCAATTCTAATATAAGCGCCTATTTACGTAAAAATGCTAGAAGCATATAAGAGACTAAAATAATAAAATAATATTATTTCAATTTCATTTTCTACGCATGCAAGCTAAAAAACCATCTTTGACAAAAAAATTAGCAGCCCACATGTGTATTCAACACCAACCAAAAAGTGGGTCCCACCCATAAATTAATAAAAATTATTTTATTTTTTGAAACTTCAATAATTCATAGAAAATAGCCCGTTTATCAGAAAAATACGAATTTTATGTCCATTCCACACGAAATCGAATTCTCTACAACTTTGTAGCTTTGAGTTTTTCTAAATTCCAAACAAAAAATATCCGAAATCCTTAAACGGATGATTTTTAATACCTCCATTCGACAAAATACTGATAAAACACCTCAACATTAATTCCTTCATTAATAACCACATAAAATAAATAAATCCATTATTTATATCCACATCAAATAAATATTTCCTTATCATATAAATCAATAACTAATTATTCACAAATAATATTACAGAATCACAATTATGACAACCAGTAGTTCCTCAGAAAAGAGGGCTTTCCAATAAGGATTTCTCCTTACTAGCGCACAATTAGGTGACCAAACCTCTCCTTGACAGAACTTTCTAGACATTGCCTATAATGCTTATCTAATAATATTACTCAAATAATATGAATTATTGATCTGATAATGGGAAATACTATGCAGTGACAATTATTGAAACAACAATAATATAAACTATCAACGCAAAGAATTATTGAATCAATAAAATAAAATATTGAAGCAAGAATTCATCGTAATAATTATTGAGTAGTGTCTTCTTACGCATTTAATCAATAATTCAACAATAATCTTGTAATACCGTGCTCTTCTGTGCCACCACGCCAGACATCGTATTTTAACCACCAGGTAATCCAACAGTGTAAACGGTAACAATTACGCCGTTATTTATAAAATTAAACTTTGTCATTTTCTTCATCCGACAGTTATTCCATTATGGGGCCCTCAATTGACTGCGCCGTCGTACTGATATTCTCGACAAAAAGAATATTCCACGACCAAACGAATATTCCCCGACAGAATGAATATTTTATAACCACTTGCTTATTTTGCAAAATTTGCACATTTCACCCATAACTAAAGCATTATATCAAATTAACACCTTATTAATTTAGAATAATGAATAGAGAAAATTCAATTTTATTTATAATAAGTTGGGTTCTTACAACCTCCCCTCCTTATAAAATTTCGTCCTCAAAATTGACGTACGTACCTGGTGTTTCGAAAAGGTGAGGGTACCTCGCTTTCATTTCAGATTCCAACTCCCAGGTTATTTCTTCAATAGCATGGTTCCTCCATAAAACCTTAGCGTGTGGTATAATCTTGGTGCGTAGGACATGCTCTTTTCTATCCAATATCTTAATAGGTACCTCCTCGTACGTTAAATCTTCGGATATCTCGTCTGGTTCTAACGCAATAATGTGGTTCGGGTCTTTCACATATTTACGAAGCATAGATATATGAAAAACATTATGAACACGAGACATGCTTGGAGGTAATGCAAGTCTATAGGCCACATTTCCTATTTAGTCAAGAATCTCAAATGGACCAACAAACCTTGGATTGAGCTTTCCTCTCTTTCCAAATCTTGTAACTCCCTTCCATGGAGCAATACGTAACAGTACATGATCCCCAATATTAAATTTCACGTCTTTTCGATAAAGATCGGCATAACTCTTTTGTCGATCTTGTGGGGTTTGAATATGTTGTCGAATCATTTTTATCTTTTCTGTAGTCATGCGTACTAATTCTGGTCCCAACAACGTTGCTTCTCCCTCCTCATCCCATCATACTGGAGAACAACACTTTCGTCCATACAACGCCTCAAATGGAGCCATGCCTATACTTGTTTGATAACTGTTGTTGTAGGAGAATTCCACCAATGGTAAATACTTATCCCAACTCCCTTTAAAGTCTAGGACATAGAGTCTTAATAGATCTTCAAGAGTTTGAATAGTCCTCTCTGATTGTTCATCTGTTTGAGGATGGTATGCCGAACTAAATCATAAATCCGTGCCCATAGCTTTCTACAAGCTAACCCAAAATCGTGAAGTAAATCTTGGGTCATGATTTGAAACTATGGATACTGGCATGCCATGCAATCTCACAATCTCATTCACGTATATATGAGCAAGACGTTCTAGGGAATAAGTTTCTCGTATAGGTAAGAAATGAGCAGACTTGGTTAATCTATCAAAAATAACCCAAATCGAATCTATACCTTGAGAAACCTTGGGAAGACCTGTAACGAAATCCATAGTAATGTGTTCCCACTTCCATTCCGGAATCTCAAGTGGTTGAAATGGACCCTTTGAAACTTGATGCTCCGCCTTTACACATTGACAGGTTAAACACCTCGAGATAAACTCCGCGATCTCTCTCTTCATATTGTTCCACCAAAATGTATGTCGAATATCATGATACATTTTGGTACTCCCAGGATGGATTGCAAACGGGGTGTTGTGTGCCTCCATCATGATTCTATGCTTCAAGTCGAATCGTTAGAAGAACGCAAAGTCTAGAGTTGACTCAAGTATTCCTTCTTCATCGATTTTTTGCTTCGAATACAGACCTTCTTGCACTTTCTTCTTCATACGCGACGCCCCCTGTGTCCGTAGCTTGAAAGCGAAGCTTTAACTTTATCGATTAAAAGTCGGTTCTACTCAGATATTCACCATCATCACGTGGGTCCCCTGAGTCTTTAATTCTACCTCCATCCTTTGCAAGTCATAAAAATGGGCCTTTGCGTTGACAATATCGCGACTCAGATCAAGATATGGTCTTCTACTCAACGCGCATTTACTACTACATTCGCTTTTTCGGGATGATATTGAATAGTGTGATCGTAATCTTTAACAGACTCAAGCCAACGTCGCTGTTGCCGCGATATTGAGTTCTTTTGGGTGAAGAAATATTTGAGGCTTTTATGATCCAGATAGATCTCCACTTTCTCCCCATACAAGTAGTGTCTCCAAATTTTCAACGCTGAATACGATCACGCTAACTCCTGATCATGAGTAGGATAATTCCTCTCATATTCTTTGAGTTGTCGCGAGGCATAAAGGCTATGACTTTCCCATGTTGCATGAGAACACATCCTAACACTTTTGCTCAAGCATCATCAGAGATAACAAATCCATCCGAACCAGATGGTATTGCCAGAACAGGTGCCGAAATGAGTCTCCTCTTGAGCTCTTGGAAACTCTTCTCGCATTCCTCGCTCCATACGAATTTTGTATCTTTCCGAGTCAGCTGAGTTAATGGAGTAGAGATTCAAGAAAATCCTTCCATGAATCTCCGATAATAACCAGCTAAGCCCAGAAAGTTGTGTACTTTGGTCATCGACTTCGGTTGCTCCCAACTTTGTATTGCTTCAATCTTCGTCGGGTCAACAGATACTCCATGTTTTGACACCACGTGCCCAAGGAATGCCACTTCCTCAAGCCGAACTTGCATTTCTTTACTTGGCGCATAAAGCTTGTTTTCACGAAGCCTTTCAAGTATCAGCTTTAAATGGTGCTCATGATCTTCACGGCTTTTGGAATAGATGAGGATGTCATCAATAAAGACAACAACGAACTAATCCAAGTATTCCTTGAATACACGGTTCATCATATCCATGAAAGCAACAGGAGCATTAGTCAATCCAAAAGATATGACTAAGAATTCATAATGCCCTGTCTCGAGTTTCAAGCGCGTCTTTGAATATCCTTAGTTTTAATCTTTAATTGATGATATCCGAAGCGATGATCGATCTTTGAAAAGAATTGTGCTCCTCAGAATCTGGTCAAAAAGAGGTCATCAATGCGAGGTAGCGGACACTTATTCTTAATGGTGACATGGTTTAATTCTCAGTAGTCAATACAAAGTCGCATACTCCCGCTTTCTTCTTCTTTACGAATAAAATAGAGCACCCCAAGGAGATGTACTAGGACGAATGAAACCGATGTCTAATAATTCTCGTAGTTGGACTTTTAACTCACGAAGTTCAATAGAGCCATTCGATATGGGGTTTTAGAAATGGTTTTGTGTACGGTTCAAGGTCAATAAAGAATTCAACATCACGTTCGGGGTAGACCGGAAGTTCTTCCGAAATACATCAGAAATTCTCTAACAATGTAAATATTATCCAAATCTGACTTGTCTCTGTTCAAATCCATAACATGGGCTAAGAAAGCTTGACATCCGTCTTTCAATAAACGAATATCTTTGTGGCTTGATATGACAGTTACTGATTTTAGTGGTTTAGTTGCTTGAATTCGTATAATAGGTTGGTTAGGAATATGAAAACTAACAACCTTACGAAAACAATCAATTTTGGAATGATGAGTGGTTAACCAATCAATTCCTAAAATTACATCAAAAGTAAGTATCTTTAAAGAGATAAGATCAACAGGTAATGTGATAGTGCCAACTTGGATCAAGCAAGATTTATAAACTGTAGATGTAACGAAGGTTTCACCCAACGGAGTTTCAACAAATAAGTTAAAGTCCAATTTCTCCGGAGTCAAATTTAAACGTTGTGCACAAGCAGGAGAGATAAAAGAATGGGTAGAACCGGTATCTAGTAAGGTATAAACTTCGCAAGAATTCAAGATTAACTTACCCGTGATCACCTCGTTCAGCTTCCTCACGTTTTGGCTAGTCACGACAAACGCTCTTCCAGGAACAGCTGATTTCGACTTATCCGGGATAGCTTTTGGAGTCACCATCCCCACTGAACTTAGTTTTGCTACAGAACACTCTCAGGCTATATGACCCTCCTTTCCAAAGTTATAACATACCTTAGATTGTTGTGGGTAGTTTGGGCTGATATGTCCCTCTTTCCCACATTTGTAACATCTAACCGGCGGTCGTTCTCCTCCCCTAGAATTGGTTGTTGGTGCTGGTGCTGTTGTTGATGTCTTCCTGTCATTGTTGAATCTCCTCTTTCTGAAATTTCCACTTGACTCACCTCTCCTATTATCATGGCCACGATTACCACCCGAGTGGTTACCGCCTTTGTCCGTATTTTTCCATCCTCGCTGGTTATCATCGTTCTGATGACTGCTGTCGCCGGTATGACCTAGGTTGTGGTCCCTCGGTTGAACATACTCACTATCTCGCTCTAATAATTGAGCTCTGTTGACAACATCTGAATACAAGAGAAAATTTATAAGAGATAAGGTATTGACGAATCTCGAGTTTTAGACCTCTCAGAAACATCTGCGTCATGCGTTCCTAATTTTCTACCAAATGAGGTGCAAACCTGGATAACTCCGCAAACTTCGCCTCGTACTGAGACACCGTCATGTTTTTCTATTCCAGTCTAATAAACTCTACCTCCTTCATATGACGAATACTTTCAGGAAAGTACTTGTCATTGAACAGTTTCTAAAATCTTTCCCAAAACATATTGAGTGCGGCTGGCTGGGTACGCTTCACAGATTCCCACCAGTAATCTGCCTCACCACGGAACATAAAGGTGGCGAATGGAACCTTCTGTTCCTCCGTGCATCCCAAGACATCGAATATCTTGGTAATTTGTTTGTCCCACATTTCTCCTTTAATCGGATCGGGCTTTCCCGTAAATCTGGTGGTCCCAACTCCTTGAAGCGCTGCCAGCATGATGACGGGACAGTGCGTTTGCCATCATTTCCACCCGTATTTTTGTACACGAGTCTCCTCGTCCGATTTTGCATGAAGCGCAAAAAGCTCCTAAACATTCCATCGTTCATCGTTTGCTTTCGGTAGTGTTGTTTACGGAGGAATATTGCCTTCCTATTGCACGTTCTCCTGGTTTGTGACTAAAGGTTGTTCCACAGTCTCATACACTCCATTATTAATGTTCTCAGTAGCCATTCTTAAATACTGCCATAAAACAAGGGTTAATTAAACAAATTAACATATCACATAATATCCCTATATTATGACCGACCAACAAATAAGCTTAGATAGGACATACTAGCGAAGGATTTACTCATCTCTCCTCTCCTAGTTCTATTCCCCGATCTCCGCCAGAGACCATATCCCTAAGCTTTGATACCAACTGTGATGCCCCCAAAATAGGTATACATCACCCATTCTGAGTCGCCAAATACATGGTACAGAAAAACAACTACAACTTTATTAATATAATTATTGTAAGTAAAATACGACATAAACACATCTTTGTGAGTTTAAATACAATATTGTCTTCTAGACAATATCCACACCCAAATAAAGTCCTCATTACAATTATTGATGCACTATTTTACAAAATAGTGAGGACTACTAAAACAGCTATCTTAAATCATCACTCCATACCCCGGCTAGTCCCTGCTAAATTCTCACCTCCTGAGAAGAAAAATAGAACAAAAAGGAAAAGGATGAGCTCAACTAGCCCAGTAAAGAACATTATAACTAAGATAATATACAACAAATTATCATTAGTCTTCAATAGGGAAAAATCTGATAGAATACAATAAACAACAAGTTTTAAATCAACAACTGCAGCGGAAACAACAATTCATTAGAAGAGTTAAGTAGAGAATGAAATCTACTATCATCTATGAATTTAAAAGTCCATCATCAATATTTTATCCCTGTAACATCAATCAATATACATCTTTAATCAAATATTCATCTTTGCACTACATGCCAAAGATATTCATTTATATCACCAACCGGTCATGTTCATCTCAACACCTGTTCATCTTTGCACTACGGGCCAAAGATATTCATCAGTTAATCATTCATCTTTTCACTACAGGCCAAAGATATTCAATAATATCATCATTTAAGACTGAGGATGATGAAAAATATTTTAAAGAAAACGAATCCAGTGAGATAGAAGGACAAATATTAGGGATTCGTATAACAGTTTATCCAAAATTAATAATACTTCATAATAACCAATTGTGAAGCGAGAATTCAAATATAAAGATCAAAACATGGATACAATCAAAGATAGTAACCATAATAGACATCTTGGACAAAAAGGAAAATTTTTTTTTTCTATGAATAGTGAATGTCGATTCGTGAATAGTGTCAGTACGTGAATAGTAACCCGACACAAAAAGTTCCAAATTTGATTAAAAAGTTCAAACCAATATTTTAAGCATAATGATATTGAAGAAAATAATATCATTTAAGAAGAAAATAACATTCCTTACCTCAAAATAACAAGTATTTCCGACGTAGAATATCGGATAGAAAGTCGAAGGAAACTTATGACAGAATAAAGAACTCTCAAAGTATCAAAATACTCACAAAAATATTTCGATAATCTAGAGAGAAAGAAAACTTGTTTACGGTGTGATTTTCAATTCTAACATAAGCGTCTATTTATAGAAAAATGCTTTAGAACATATATAGAGACTAAAATAATAAAATAATATTATTTTAATTCTCATTTTCTACGCATGCAAGCTAGCAACCATCTTTGACAAAAAAATTAGCAGCCCACATATGTATTCAACACCAACCAAAAAGTGGGTCCCACCCATAAATTAATAAAAATTATTTTATTTTCTGAAACTTCAATAATTCATAGAAAATAGCCCGTTTATCAGAAAAATACGAATTTTATGTCCATTCCACACGAAATCGAATTTTATACAACTTTGTAGATTTAATTTTTTCTAAATTCCAAACAGAAAATATCCGAAATCCACAAACGGATGATTTTTAATACCTCCACTCTGACAAAATACTGATAAAACACCTCAATATTAATTTCTTCATTAATAACCACATAAAATAAATAAATCTATCATTTATATCTACATCAAATAAATATTTTCTTATCATATAAATTAATAACTAATTATTCATAAATAATATTACAGAATCACAATTATGACAACCGTGACGGTAGCTCCCAAGAAAGAGGGGCTTTCAATAAGGATTTCTCTCATCTTGGCGCCATAATTAGGTGACCAAACCTCTCTTTGACAGAACTTTCTAGACATTGCCTATAATGCTTATCTAATAATATTACTCAAATAATATGAATTATTGATCTGATAATGGGAAAGACAATGCAGTGACAATTATTGAAACAACAATAATATAAACTATCAACGCAGTAATTATTGAATGAATAAAATAAAATATTGAATAAAGAACTATTGTAACAATTATTGAGTAGTGTCTTTCACGCATTTAATCAATAATTCAACAATATCTGCAATACTGATGTGTCTTCTCGTGCCACCACCGCAGACATCGTATTTTAACCACCAGGTAATCCAATAGTGTAAACGGTAACAATTACGACGTTATTTATAAAACTGAACTTTGTCATTTTCTTTATCCGACAGTTATTCCGTTATGGGGACCTCAATTGACTGTGCAGTCGTACGGATATTTCCGACAAAAAGAATATTCCACGACCAAACGAATATTCCCCGACAGAATGAATATTTTATAACCACTTGCTTATTTTGCAAAATTTGCACATTTCACCCATAACTAAAGCATTATATCAAATTAAAACCTTATTAATTTAGAATAATGAATAGAAAAAATTCAATTTTATTTATAATAAGTTGGTGTCTTACAAACTTCATTAACCATACAATAAGAAGAAATATTATATTCACTAACCATCTGTTTGTGGGAAGGGAAAGTTGGAGTCTTCCTTCCAAAAAGTTTCAATTTCCTATTCTCTTCCTCCCAAAATAAAACTCACAAACAAAGACTAAGTGGCACGAAACCATGACATTCACAATTGAGCAAATTTTAAGGGAGATCGGCATATATAGATATTATCCGCAAGCTCCATTAAACAAACACACATACGCATATGTATACATACACACAAAAATCATAAGAAACACATAAATAGATAAATAACATAAATAGATAAATAATAAAAAGCTACTACAATTAGATATAATACACATGCAGCTAATTGACTTCAAGATGTTGGCATATGAAATTAAAAATGATATATTTCTTCCCAAGCTGAAGAGAAAAATATATTCATTCCAAAATGGCCCTGCATTCCCATAACTTTGATGTTGCAAGTGTTTTGGTCCATGAAACCTAATTGTAAACGAAACAAAAATTACAAATTGGTATTACAATATTCAAGTGACATATATATAAATCAATTAAGAATTTTAACATATTCTGACTTCTGACTCACCAACCAACATAAAATTCATTGGCTCTCTGAGTTTCAATCACATCTTCTATTGCATTTGTGTAAGGAACAAACCAATAGCCTAAAACATTTAGTCCTATGAAACCATTTGGGAAGCTCGTGATCATGTGTTATAACTCAACATATAATGTAGCAAGATTTGAGTATAATCAATGAAAAAATTATTAGGCGATAAGTAGACATGAAGGTTCAACTTATACTTTAAAGATGTGAAATTTATCAGTCCTAGCATAACTTAAATTCCTTTAGATACTTCCAGTCTTGAGATAAAGATGCTTATATGTATTAATAAATTGTTAGATATGAAAATGTCTTATAATACCTTGGAATTCTTCGGGTAGAGTCTTGCAGTTGATGCATGTGCCAACAACTTATTATGTGCAACAAATGTATGGTTCATATGATGATGAGTTACCTTTAGTACAATTTATTCTAAATGTTGAAGAGCAGTGACTGGAGGCATCATTCTAATATTGTAGCCACCATTACCTACAAATTGTAAAAGGAAAATTTCTTCAAATTCTCTAAAACATACATCAAGACATCAGTGATCAGTCTCTCCTACAATTGTAAAAAGGATAATTTCTTCAAATTCATCTTGCATACAGTGCTATAAGTACAACATATATTGTGAACATAATCTGTACAAGTAATAGAATATATGGAGAGTAAAAATTGTACATTGCATTTTAAGATTCAACATTACATCACCAATCAAGGAAAAAAAACTTAGATCAAGCACGTCAACAAAATAAATAACAATTCTCACATATACCAAATGTTAAACCAGTCAATTATTTTAATAATATATCTCAATTTAATCAATAAAGACATGACAATTTTATAACCAAGCTACATAATGCGCAGAAGTTCAAATACATAATTTTGTCTCAAATTGCATCTTTATTTGACCGAAAATAGCCAAGCTAAGCAAGTTAAGTGTACAAAGGCCAGTAAATCCAGTCTCAAGAAACATGCCCATTCTCACAAACATAAGCTCTAACAACCAGATCTCCATCATCATGAAACCCAAAAACAATAAAAAATAATAATAATAAAAGAACCAGGATATTAACAAATTATCTAAAACCACGATGATAAGACCTACCATATTTATTATCTTCTGATTGCACAATCAACAGTCCTAAGCCCTATTTAAGGAAAAGAATCCAAGGTTAAACCAACACACAAATGTATGTGTATATAAATATAAATATAAATATACATATACATATACATATACATATACATATACAGCCATAAAGGGTCACTAACTGTGAGGAACAATTGATTATATTGATCTGTAATAAAATAATTATCATCTGAATTTTCACGAAGAAATTTGGATACATACACAAATGAAAAATAAAAAATGACAGGATTTAAAGTTAAAGTGAAAGAATTGCCTTACCTTATCCAACAATCGGAGTAAAAAGTTCGATCTTACCGAGGAGTTGCAGCAGAAACCTAGTAAAATGAAATTGCAAAGAAAAGAATTAAAAGAAGAAGACTTGTTGGACAGAGAATAAAGAAAATTTGAAAATGTGCTAGGTGCGTATTGTACACGCCATGTCGCCGTGATCTGTTTCTTCCTTGGGTCCGATTCATGATGTTCATCATTTGGGGCTGATTCTTCTTCGCCGATTAAAAGAATTTGAACGAATACAAAATGAATTTATTTGCCATATTTGAATATATGATCCCAGATTTAGGGGAGAATTAGGGGATTGAATTTAGGTTTGTTACAATCTCAGTTGTTATTTTAGATGCTTATTTTTGTAAGGGTATTTTTTTAAAGGGAATTAATTAGGATGGACAAGTGTTGATTATTTAGAATGACATATGTCAATTTAATGCGTCATGTACTGTGATTTAGTATATATAATAGATTAGAGAGACAAAAATGTCTTTTAGTCATTAATAAGCACGAAATTAAGCAGGCTAAATGAAGGTTTATGAATGAAAGAAAAAGAAATGGAAGGTTTATAAAGTTTGACTCAGTTCATTTACACCCCTAAATATAAGATAATATATACTTAATACTTGTTTTTATTTTAACTTATCTACTATTAACAATGTCTAATCCACCATGAACTCTAGTCCACAATATTTATAAGGAGTCTTGCAAGTTTGTTCTTAGAGTGTCGTATTTGTATTTTACACATTTTATCATTTCATGATTGTTTGTTACATGTTATGAAAGATACTCACTAAAATATAAATTACTGAAAGATAATATAAATTGGTTAGATTGTGCATTTTTGTTTGGTAGAAGTTATTTAATTAATTATCACTAATTGTTATTTTAAGTGTTTAATATAAATTTAAGATTAGTGAATATATTTTTTTAATATTAATCTTTTATTAAAATGTGCATGCACTAATTTTAGTCAAACTATTCACCCAAAGAGTTATTGTAAAACGTAATTCAACACGTCGAAATATTATCCAATCTATTAATTCGGTATTATTTAATAAATTGTATTAAAATATTAATATATTTATAAAGTAATAATTTATGATATATTCAATCATTAAGTACAAAATTATTAAGTAAGCCAATTAAGCACAATAATAAATACTTTATGTGCAATATTGAGCTAATTAAATTAAATTAATCAAACATGTTGAGAACAAGAAAAATAAAAAATGCAATCAAACAACAAAAATAAATTGATAAATGCATGTGATATATAGAGTCAGGATCTTGTTTCACCTTTATTCAACTCACTGACTTTCACCCCCTTTTTAATGACGGACTGACGACGTGATTCGCCTCTCATACAACCGTCGCCTATACTTTTAGCGATGCTATATGTTGTCCGTCGCTAAAAGTATAGGCGACGATTCAGATGATCGAATCGTCGTCGTCCGCCGCTAAAAGGGGTGAGTTCAAAGTGAGTTGGATAAAGGTGAAATTTTAAGATCCGGACCTATATATATATATATATATATATATATATATATATATATATATATATCTGATCGGATCAATACATACCTCTTATCTTACTTATTCGTGTTACTTCACTTTTTTAACTTATGAATGACGATTTGGTTCGGTCATACAACCGTCGTTTATACTTTTTAGCGACGCTATATGTTGTTCGTCGCTAAAAAATATAGACGACGGTTGTATGACCGAAATAAATCGTCAGAATCCGTCGCTAAAAAGGGGTGAGACGTGAGTAAGAAGAAAGCCAGATCTTGATCCTTGCTCTCTCTATATATATAAATTTTGTCTTCTTATGTGATAAAGAAGGACATTCATGTCCGAACAATTAAAATATGAAGAATATTTTATCTAAACGAAAATTTGAAGATGATCGAAATGTGATAATCTTAAGTTACGACTTATTATTGTTTGGCCATCTGAATATTCACCTCAAATCAGAATTTTGACACATTATTGAGTATGTGAATTATCGAGAATGAAATTAATATTACTAATATACCAAACACAACTTAAAATTAAAATGATTGATTTACGTTATTGAATATTTTAGATAATTATTTCATATGACCTATAAGGCTATAACAAACGTCTTAAAATCTTTTGAATTTTGACTGCTATTTTCATCTATATATAATCTTTTTTGTCTTTCGCTAAATGAATGGTGATGTTATTGGAGTAGTGGATCAATACCAACTCAACAAACTGGTAAGAAATAAAAAAGAGACACAAATGGTGGTTACTGGTTACTATATAAAACATGTGAATGTTGGAAATGGGTTTGAAAAATAAATATTAAAATATTTTGAGGTTTAATTTAATATGGGGATTCATACTCTGAAAATGCCGGGTCCATGCACCAATACGTTCTATTCTGCGAGGAGTATAACGTTGTATACTTATTTGTTCATATCTATTAAGAATTGAATGAGAAAATTGACTCCAAAATCACCAACTTGAAATGTTGTAAATTGTCTTGTCCCACATAGGAAGTTTGAAGGAAATGTGAAGAATTTATATATGAGATGTTTGCCCATTGGGAAGGGCCCTAAGGGGCACCCTACTTTTGTAGAAAGGAGAGGACCTAGCCAAGGCTTGGTTTGAACCCACGTGCGCCGTCACCATCTGTCCGGTTGGGTTGGGGCGGGTCGAGTCAGGATATATATTTTTTTTGGACAAAATCTGTTTAATTTATTATCATCATACTACGTCGTTTTGACGAATGAATTTTGTTTAATTTATTATCATCATACTAAGTCGTTTTGACAAATGGATGCGCCAACGGTCATATATGTCCTATATTAACAGTCATGAAATTTTTCTATAAATAAACTATCCAGGAGCGCATTCAGTACATAAGTTTATTTTCCCATTCTGCAAGTTTGCGTCTGCATTCCCAGAAATTTTTTCCTTCATTCATTCCCAGAAATTTTTCTTCATTCATCTCATTCATCATCACCATTAAGGTTCAGTACAGTACATAGAAATTGCGTTCGAAGGATTCTTAATTTTGAAGTGCTACTAATTAAGAATTGGAAATCCGTTTTATCTTGGGAAGTAATTATTCAATAATTACTTCAAGGAGACTTTGTGAATTCAAAGGACTCGAATTTAATTATCTTCAGTTTTTCAGATTCTGATTTTTTCAAGTAAGTACAGTTTACATTATAAATTTGATTTGCATACTAAATTTAAATAACTTAGTTATTGTATATTAAATATTACTATATTTACAGTAAATAACAATCTTGAAGCAAATTTATCATTCGTAATTAAAGTCTTATTTAATATAATTCTTTAATTTGTATCTCTTTGAAAAACGAAATTATTGTTTGTTTATTTGAATGTAAAATCGTTTTATAAAACAAATTTTCTTTAGAAAGCGTAATTTGTTGATTGAATTTCTAGAAATTTGATTGAATGTTAATACATAGTATTCTATTATTATATATATATTTCTAAACGTCAAATATTGTTTAAATATATATGAGTAATACAGTATTGTGTAGTGTAGTAGTAATAAATTAATAAATGCAAATTATAATGGCATGTGATTGTTAAAATAATAATTGTATTAGACATTAAACACATCATTTTGTTAAACAGAAATTTATTTCTGTTTGTTTATGTTTTTCCTTCTCTGTATATTTCTTAAATTATTTTATGTTTGTATAACAGAAATGACATCTACTAGCACCATCCCTGCTGTGAGTTTGTCTCATGGAGAAAAGCCTGAAAAGTTCAATGAAACTAATTTCAAGCGTTGGCAACAGAAGATGCTCTTCTATCTTACAACATTGAACTTGGCAAGGTTTCTACAAGAGGAATGTCCTACTCTTGTTGAAGGAGAAACTGACAAGGAAAAAGTGGTTGCAGTTGACGCATGGAAACATACAGATTTTCTTTGCATAAATTATGTATTAAACGGATTGGACAATACACTTTACAATGTGTATTTTGAAGATGTTGGCATGAAAAAATTCATAGTCGGTAGATTTCTTGACTATAAGATGGTAGACTAAAGCAGTCATCACCCAAGTTCAAGAATTACAAGTAATTCTACATGATATTCATTTTGAAGGAATTTCACTAAGTGACTCATTCCAAGTTGCTGCAATGATTGAGAAACTTCCACCATCATGGAAAGACTTCAAGAATTATTTTAAGCATAAACGCAAAGAGATGAATCTCGAAGAACTAATTGTGCGACTTAGGATTAAAGAGGACAATTGAGGATCTGAGAAGAAGATTGAGAAAAATTTCATTGAAGCAAAGGCTAATGTGGTAGAACAAAGGCCAAACAATAACAACAAAAGGAAGCGCGAAAGCAAAGATACTTTCAAAGCCAAGAAAAAATTCAAAGGAAAGTGCTTCAACTGTGGCATTCAAGGACATAAATCAAATGAATGTCACAAGCCGAAGAACTTCAAGAAAGAACAAAAGGCTCAAGCAAATGTGACAGAATTGGAAAAGCTTTCTGAAAATGTTTCAAACATTAATCTCTCTGCAGTTGTATCCGAATGTAACTTGGTAGGAAACACCAAAGAATGGTGAGTGGACACTGGGGCTACTCGACATATTTGCTCCAACAAATAGATGTTCTCTACCTACAAACCAGTAGAAAATGACGAGCAAATATTCATGGGAAACTCCTCAAGTTCAAATGTTCAAGGATGTGGAAAGATTGTGCTGAAAATGACAGCTGACAAAGAACTGACTCTTAACGAAGTACTTCATGTGCCAGATTTCCTCAAAAATCTAGTTTCTGGGTCACTACTTAGAAAGAATGACTTCAAGTTGGTGTTTTTGTCTGATAAATTTGTACTTACAAAAAATGATATGTTTGTGGAAAAGGGCTATATGTCTGATGGGCTCTTTAAGATGAATGTAATGACTGTTGTACCAAAGTCTATTGATAATAATAAAATTAATTCTTCTGCTTACTTGTTAGAATCTTCAAATATATGACATGCTAGATTAGGACATGTTAATTATGCTACAATGCGTAGATTAATTAATTTAGAATTTTTGCCTAAATTTGATATTAATCAAAAGCATAAATGTGAAATTTGTGTGGAATCTAAAATGACAAGATTACCTTTTCATTCCGTTGAAAGAAAAACTGAACCTCTAGATTTAATTCACACTTATATATGTGATTTAAAGTATGTGCAAATAAGAGGTGGGAAAAAATATTTCATTACCTTTATTGATGATTGCACAAGATATTGTTATGTATATTTGCTAAGAATCAAATATGAGGCTAAAGAAATGTTTCAATATTATAAAAATGAAGTTGAAAATTAACTTAGCAAAAAGATTAAATCAATAAGAAGCGATAGAGGTGGTGAATATGAATCACCATTTGAAGAGTTATGCTCTACTTATGGTATCATTCACCAAACTACTTCTCCGTATTCACCTCAATCTAATGGTATTACTGAATGCAAGAACCGAACATTGAAAGAAATGTTGAATGCTATGTTAACTAGTTCTGGAGCACCCCCAGAGTTTGTGGGGGGGAAGCTTTGCTTTCTGCCAATTATATTCTTAACAAAGTGCCTCATAAAAAAACTTACAAAACACCTTATGAATTATGGAAAGGTTATAGACCTTGCTATAAATACTTAAGAGTGTGGGGTGTCTAGCAAAGGTGATAGTTCCTAAACCTAAAAAGGTTAAGATAAGACCAAAAACCATTAATTGTGTATTCATTGGTTATGCAAATAACAGTAGTGCTTATCACTTTCTTGTTCATAAATCTGAAATTCCTAATATTCATGTTAATACTTTTATTGAATCAAGAGATGCATCGTTCTTTGAGAATGTGTTTCCATATAATATAAATAAAGAGTCAAATTCATACAAAATACCTTTGGATGCTACTAATAATAATCCTAAAAATATAGACAAAGAGTCTGTAGTGGATGAACTTAGACGTAGAAAAAGGGCAAGGACTTCAAAGTCTTTTAGTCTTGATTTTTTAACATTTTTGTTAGAAAACAATCCTTAAATGTACAAGGAAGCAATATCCTCTCCAGATGCTTCTCATTGGAAAGAAGCAATTAATAGTAAAATTGAATCCATTATGCAAAATCATACATGAGAATTGGTGGACCTTCCACCTGGTTCCAAACCCTTAGGGTATAAATGGATCTTCAAAAAGAATATGAAAGCTAATGGTTCAATTGATAAATATAAAGCAAGGCTTGTTGTTAAAGGCTATAGATAAAAGGAATGATGATTGGATTATTTCGACACTTATTCACCAGTTACAAGAATTACATCTATTCATATGCTAATAGCAATAACATCATTAAATAGATTTGAAATACATAAAATGGATGTAAAATTTGCATTCTTAAATGGTGAATTAGATAAAGAAATATATATGGAACAACCTGAAGGTTTCATTGCTCCTGGACAAGAGAGGAAGGTATGTAAACTTGTTAAATCTTTGTATGGATTGAAACAAGCACTCAAACAATGGCATGAGAAATTTGATAATGTTATGTTATCAAATGGAATTAAAATCAATGAGTGTGACAAATGAGTTTATGTCAAAAGCACTCAAAAGGAATATGTCATTGTTTGTCTTTATGTGGATGATATGTTAATCATGGGTAGTAACAATGAAGTTATCAACTCTACCAAACGTATGTTGGAAAATAGATTTGATATGAAAGACTTGGGGGTTGCTGATATAATATTAGGAATCAAGATTTCTAGAACATCTGATAGAATTATATTATCTCAAACTCAGTACATTGAAAAAATACTTGAAAATTTTAATAAGTATAATATAATTCTAAATAAGACCCCAGTTGATATAAATCTTTATCTAGCCAAAAATGAAGGTGAAATCATATCTCAACTAGAATATTCTCGTATAATAGGCAGTTTAATGTATGTCATGAACTATACTAGACCAGATATAGCTTATTCGGTAAGTAAGCTAAGTCGGTATACGAGTAATTCAGGTAAAGATCACTGGAAAGCTATCTTGAAATACATTCAAGTGGGGTATTGCAGGATACTCTTGATAGAAGTAACCTACGTGAGTAAGAAGGGGGTCACTTCTGTGAAAATTTTGAAGGCTGAATTCTCTAATATACTCACGGAATCAAGAGGTGTTTCAAGGCCAAAATGAACACAAACGTGAAAATCAACTATGTCTGAAGAGATATTTTGTGAATTCTATTGTCCTGGTTTACACGAAAAGCTGACAGTTCAAAGACATCAAGTCTACTGATTAGCTAAATAAATTCGATGGACTTTACTAGGGCAAGTTCAAAGCCACTAGGCTACTTAAATCGATGAAGTATCTTTTCTCATGTACTTGAACTAGTGTCTGCATATTCATAAAAAAAAAAAAAATCCATGTTTTAAAGCCAATTTTACATTCATGTGGGGGATTGTTGGAAATGGGTTTAAAAAATAAATATTAAAGCATTTTGAGGCTTAATTTAATATGGGACCCATACTCTAGAAATGTCAGGTCCATGCACCAATGCGTTCTCCTCCGCGAGGAGTATAACATGGTATACTTATTTGTTCAAATTCATTAAGAATTGAATGAGAAAATTGACTCCAAAGTCACTTACTTAAAATGTTTTAAATTACCTTGTCCCACATAGGAAGTCTGAAGGAAATGTGAAGAATTAATTTATATATGAGATGTTTGCTCAATGGGAAGGGCCTCAAGGGGCACCCCACTTTTGTGGAAGGGAGAGGACCTAGCTAAGGTGTGGTTCGAACCCACACGCGCGACGCCGCCATTCATTCGTTCGATCGAGGCCTGGGCCTGCCTGGGAAGTGCGAGGGTCGGTCGTGATATATAATTTTTTGGACAAAATCTGTTTAATTTATTATCGTCATACTACGTCGTTTTGACGAATGATTTTTTTTTTAATTTATTATCATCATACTACGTCGTTTTGATGAATGGATGCGCCAACGGTCATATCCTATCTTAACAGTTACAAAATTTTTCTATAAATAAACTATCCGAGAGCATATTCAGTATATAAGTTTATTTTCTCGTTCTGCAAGTTTGCGTCTGCATTCCCAAATTTTTTTTCCTTCATTCATTCCCATAAATTTTTTTTCATTTATCTCATTCATCATCACCAGTAAGGTTCAGTACAATACATAGAAATTGCATTCGAAGGATTCTTAATTTTGAAGAGCTACTAATTAAGAATTGGAAATCCGTTTTATCTTGGAAAGTAATTATTCAATAAATCCTTTAGCACCAGTGAGGGAATAAATTTGCTTGAAGGAGACTTTGTGAATTCAAAGGACTCGAATTTAATTATCTTCAGTTTTCCAGATTCTGATTTTTTCAAGTAAGTACAATTTACATTCTAAATTTGATTTGCATACTAAATTTAAATAACTTAGTTATTGTATATTAAATATTACTATATTTACAGTAAATAATAGTGAATGCATGCATTGGTTAATTAGGGGCAGTGGGGAAGCTAGAATTTTGATCTATTGGGGTCAAAATTTTATGATGTTATAAATAATTTGGCAGGGATTCGGAAGTACGGCATCTGAGTAATTTTTTTTAGATAATTTTATACTTTTTGCCCAGTTACATATGTAAAACATGTATTTTGTTACAATATTATTAATATAACAAATAATAACATTATATATATACCTCTTATGGACCTCTAATACGTCTTTTTAATCACAAATTTGTTAATAAATATTTAAATTTTTTATGTTATAAAAATAATATATTATATTATTATTTATTTTAAAAATATTAGAAAAAGATGCATACATCAAGGAGTAGAAGTAATATGAAATTGAGAAAGTTATAAAAAGTTCAATTTGACCTTGTATATTAAAAAATTATAAAATTTTAATATAATTAATTTATTCATTACACTTAAATTTCTTTTAAATTTATCATATGTTATAAAATAAATTTTTTTTCAACGAGGTCAATTAACCTCACACCGTTCAATGTGGCTTCGCCCCTTGTTAGGTTGAAAGTACACAAAATGCTAGTGTAATTAAGTTTTGGGGGAAAAGGGTATATAAAGAGAGAATGAAAAAAATTAGAAATGTTATTAATGAACTAGTAAAACCTCAACTAGTATACATATATGAATATTAATATTAGTAGTTATTATTAATATGAATATTATTAATATTAATAGTAATTGTAATAATATATTTTTGATCAATCTTAATGAATAAAACCTTAAACATTTCACAAAAAGTTAATTGAAATTATAAAATGAAATCAGTGTGGTAGACTGTTGAAAATATTTACATCCTTTTTTACTTTCCATTTTCTCATATTCCTTTGAAATTTTAGAGTTTCAAACAAAGCCTTGTCCTTGAACGAGGCTCAACTCATGTTAATTTTGTAATTAAAAAAAAACGTCAATTGTTCAAACTACCAAAATGGTCCTTTCTAATGTAGTAATGTCCCGAAACCAAAATTTCTGTTTAATTTTAAAAGAAAGGTTTGAATAAACATTAATGTCAATTTGTGAGAAGGAAATAGGAATATATAAATTAAATTGGAAAAATAATGGTAAGTCCGGAAGCTTCTTTTCTCGAAATGCTCAAATCCAAGAAGGATCACTTTTCCACTTCTATTCCACATTAATGGACGAGTAATGCTACACATACACGAATATTGGACCGATTTATTGGACAGGTTCATTTTTTTTTTTTTTTTTTTGTTTTTAAAAATGTATAATATTTATTGTAATAAATTTTTTTACAAAATAGAGTGTTTTACAAAATACATATACAAAAATAAGGTTATACTGATCAGTATAATTCTATTTTTATATATATATCTAAATTATACCAAAAATATTATATATTTATAAAAATTTTATTAAAATAAATATTATATATTTTTTAAGAGTCACAGGCAAAACAAAAAAAAACTAAAAATATCTGCTAAGACTTATTCTTAATGAACGAGCCATGCATGCATGTAGTCCAAAAAAAGAAGGAGCCTGCCACCTCACATCATCTCGTCTATCCACCTCGCTTTGAGGGTGAAGTTTATTGATTGCATCCCATCCGCACGTCCTGACGTCTAATCCCAATCTACCCCATACCCATATATATATATATATATATATATATATATATATATATGAGTCCTTATAGGAAGAAATTTTTTAGGGACATTTCTAGATTTTTTGAGAGACTCTAAATTTTATGAATAAAGATTTAAATTTTTAAAATATTTTTTAATATTATGGTGTGGATTTGATATAATGTTATATTTGTGAGTAATATTTATAAATTTTATAAAAAGACATGAGTTGTTATATAATATTCGATTGGTTGGAGAATATTCGTTTTAATGGGGAATATTAAATGCATAACCAAGACAATCATTGGTGGACCCAAGAACGGAATTATTGTCGGATTGAGAAAACGACAAAAATATTTTTTATGAAAATAACGACGGAAGTTTTCACTGTTAAAACCTGTTGAACTACTTCGATTGGTAAAAGATATAGAATCTGGCGTGGTTGCGTAGTAATAATACGGTATTGATTATTGACGCTTACGTGAGAAATCACTCGGCTTTTATTCAATTATTACTACGATAAGAATCACGATAGTATCTCACATTATTTGATTCAATTATTATCGATATTTTATATATTATTAAATCAATAATTGAGATGAAAAGAGTTATTAATATTATTATTTATAATATTAACGATGTCTGTAAGTTCGCTTAGGAGAGGTTTGGTCACCTAATCAAGGCGTCGATAGGGAGAAATTCTTATTGAAAGCCCCTCTTTCCGAGGAGCGATTCGGTCGATTAATATTGTGAATTATAATAATGATGATAAATGTTGTTAAATATATTGAGGTGTCTTTTTTTGAAGTCACGGAAGTTTTATATATATATATAAATTTTGTTTTATTAGTATTATTAATGTAATAAAACGAAAAACTTTTTATATAAAATGTAATACGTTTATAAAGTTATTTGTTTTATTAGATAAATAATTAGATTATATTATATTTTATTATACATAGTGTTTGCAGAATTAGTGCTGCATAGTATTTTGTATAGTAAATTTTTTTATATAAAATGAATAGTTTTATAAAGTTATTTGTTTTATTGACAATAATTAGAATATATTATATTTTATTATGCGTAGTGTTTTGCAGATAGTGTCTTCATAGTAAAATCTTTTTATATAAAACAAAATACTTTTATAAAGTTATTTATTTTTTATTAGACTATAAATAGAATATATTATATTTTATTTAAAATTTTTGTTTTATTAGAATAATTTATTAATCTTTGCATAGTAAATCAATATGGATTTGTCTGTTTAAAAGTAAATCAATCTGCACTGTTCATGAATTAGTTTCTTATTCAGGTCCATTCTCCTATAAATAAGCTCATTCCTTCATTATTTCTTACTTAATTCAATGAAATTCTATAGAGAGAGAAACTATAGAGAGAAAGAAGAAAAGTATTTCCGCTACTTCATTACTCCTATATCCAGGTTTCTTACAGGTAAGAGGTATTATTTCTTTCTTATTCATGAAGAGAACTTACATTATTCCATTCTTTATTATTACATTGGAATAACTCTATATCATGTGAGCTACCCTATACTTGGTGAAATTCTTTCGTTATTACATTCTTTATTATTATGTTGGAATAACTTTGTATACGCAAGCACCGCATACATGGTGAAATTCTTTCATTATTCCATTCTTTATTAATTATTCATTGGAATATCCCTTTTGCACGTATTACGCTCGATTTGGTTCCATTAATTATTATTCATTAGAATAACCTTTCTGCGTGCGGTTTATCGCACGTATGGTGATTTCATTGTTATTCCATTCTTTATTATTACATTGGAATATCCCATCGCTTGGCATGTAATTTTTCTTAACATGGTTCCGTTCTTTATTATTCGCCGGAATATCCATACGTGTATTTACGCATAACCTAGTTCCATTCTTTATTATTACATTGTGAATAACCCGTATGCATATGCGATCTATCGCACGCATGGTGAATCCTTCGTTATTTCATTCTTTATTATTACTCGTTGGAATAACACATACATGTGGATTACCATATGCATGGTGAATGATCCTTTCAGTATTCATTCCTTATTAAATTGTGGAAATGATGCAGACACGTGGATTACTGCACGCATGTGACAAAAATCCATTTGGGTTTCATATATTCTATTATACTCGATTGGTTAAAGTTTTGACTTCTATACTCCATGAAATTAGTGGAATATCCTCGATATTTAAGGCTTCATCCAATATCTTTTCATGAAAATATTCTTCCGAGCATTCTTGAATTTTACTCTACAAAGTAGTATCATGTTGATAATTTAGGCGTTATTCAATTACGGATAAATTAATTCTTGAACTTGTTTTATTGGATTCTTATATCATTGTCATCATCCTCATGCTTATATTATGTTGAAAGTCATCCGTTTTGTTGTGCATAGATGGACTTGGTATGATTATGACTGAGGATTATTCGGTATAATCATTTAACCGTAATATTATAAATAATGTGGTAAAAGTCCTCATTGGCCCGTAGTGCATTGATGGACGGTTGTTGGCATAATCATGACCATTGATGAATACACGAATATCCTCCTTGTAGTAGTCATGGATAATTTGTGGTTGTGATACTTAATGAATATCCTTGGTCGTAGTGATGTGTGGATAATGTGGATTATTTATTAAGCTGAGTCTCAGCGATAAAAATGATGAAAAACCTTCTAAAACATAGAAGATAGTAGATTTTATTCTCTACTTAACTCTTTTAATGGATTGCTTGTTCCACTGCAGTTAAACTTGATGTTTGTTATATTGTATCAGTTTAACACTATTGAAGACTAAGGATAATTTATTCTACATTATCTTAGTCATATTATTTCTTACTGGGCTAGTTGAGCTCACCCCTTTCTTTCACTGTTCTCTTCAGTAAATGAGAACGTAGCCGGGACTAGTCGGGGAACGGAGTGACGGTCCAGATGATAGTATTAGTAGTCATCACTATTCTGTTAAATAGTGTGACAATAAATGTAATGAGGACTCCTTTGAGTATGGATATTGTCTAGATGACAATATTCTTATTAAAACTCTTAGATTATGTTATGTCGTATTTTATACGACTGTTGTATAATTAAGTTGTATTTGTATTCTGTACCATGTATCTGGCGACCCAAGATGGGTGATGTATACCTATTTTGGGGGCGTCACATTTTTTTTTGTAGTATCTCTCAAAAAATGTATAGTATTTATTCCAACTGAAATTTTTATAAAAAATAGTATTTTAAGTATAATTTGAATAGGGAAAAAGCACCTATACCCCACTGTAGTTGTAGTGTTTTATGGAATTAGTCACTGTGCTTTTAAAATATTCAATTAGCCCACTGCACTTTTTTAAAATGTTCAATCAAGCAATTCCGTCAAATTTTGCTCACGGACGTTAAAAAATTGGGGGAAAAAGCACATTTACCCCACTGTGCTTTTAAAATATTCAATTAGCCCACTGTACTTTTTAAAAATGTTCAATCAAGCAATTTCGTTCAATTTTGCTCATGGGCGTTAAAAAATTGGGCCAATTTTCTTACGTAGCTTTTAAAAAAAAACAAATGACGTGTCTCATTGTTAATTGAATCTACTGAAAATTAAATATAAATACCCATTTGGTGAAAGTAATTAATTATCAACATTCTCATGGAATATTATTGCCTCGTAATCTATGTGGTTTTATACTTCTATTGTGAGAATATGCAATCACCCAATTAAGTAGAAAAGAGACTTATAAGATGAAAGCAGTGGTTTAAATTGCGTATTCGAATTCATATTTAACATTGAACCTGGAACCTAAAAGTAATTTGGCTTCATTATTATAGTTCTTTTCTCTTACTTAATTTGGTGGAACTGCAAAACACTTCTCTAGGATAAGGTTAAGTATCCCTGAGGGCACATTTGGAAATCTGTATACTTAATTTGGGCTAGACATAATAATAGACTCCTTTCTTAATTTGTTATCAAGTATTGTGTCCAGGTAATCCACTTGGTAAAAGGAATTGATATGAGAAAAAAGAAACTGCAAGATTGTAAAACCCCAAATTTTACGAATAAAGATTTAATTTTCTCGAAATATTTTTTTTTTAATATTATGGTGTGGATTTGAGACAATGTTATAGTTGTGGGTAATATTTATAAATTTTGCAAAGTAAGTAAGTTGTTATATAATATTCGATTGGTCGGAGAATATTCTTTTTGTCGGGGAATATCCGTACGACGGCACAATCATTGGTGGACCCCACAATGGAATTATTGTCGGATTGAGAAAATGACAAAAATATTTTTATGAAAATAATGGCAGGAGTTTTACCGTTAACTGTTAAAACACCCGGTGTTAAAAGTATAATGTCTGGCGTGTGGTTGCGTAGTAGTAATACCGGTATTGATTATTGATGCTTACGTGAGAAGTCACTCAATTTTGTTCAATTATTGCTATAATAATTGTTGCATATTATCTCACGTTATTTGATTCAATTATTGTCGATATTTTATATATTATTAAATCAATAATTGAGATAACAAAGTTGTTAATATTATTATTTACAATATTAACGATGTCTAGAAGTTCTGCTAAGGAGAGGTTTGGTCACCTAATTGCGCACCAATAGGGAGAAATCCTTATTGGAAAACCCCCTCTTTCTTGGAAACGACCTGGTCGATTAATAGTGTGAATTGTAATAATGATGATGATTTTTGTTTTATTATTATTATAAATATAATAAAATAAAAAACTTTTTATATAAAACAGAATACTTTTTATAAAGTTTTGTTTTATTAGATTATAAATAGAATATAATATATTTTATTATGCATAGTGTTTTTGATAGTGCTGCGATAGTGTTGGCATAGTAAAATCTTTTTATATAAAAAAAGTAATACTTTTATAAAGTTATTTGTTTTATTAGATTTTAAATAATATATATATATATATATATATTAATTATAAATAGAATATATTATATTTTATTGCATAGTATCCTTTCCATTCTCCTATAAATAAGATGCTTAGTTAGAATTGAAATCACACCAGAAATTCAGAGAATTCTTCTTCTATAATCTTGAGCGTATTTCTTTAGATTTTAAGAAAACTTTGAGCGTAGAAAAAAGTATAAGTTTTCTTCAAGAATATCCTTGCCCTACCAGTCGGAATACTCTTCTTTCTAAGGTAAGGGGTATTATTCTTTCGTATTCATGAAGAGAATTATTTTCTTTCAATACTCGTAAAGGGTATTATTTCTTTCGTATTCATGAAGAGAGCTCTGTTATTCCATTCTTTATTATTATGTTGGAATAACTTTGTCTACATGGAATAATCATTCATACCGCATACATGGTGAAATTCTTACATTATTCCATTCTTTATTATTATGTTGGAATATATCGTATGCGTGCGAATTATCGTGAACTGGTTCCATTCTTTATTATTTTGTTGGGAATAACTTTATGCGTGCGATCTATCGCATTCTCGGTGAATTCTTACGTTATTCCATTCTTTATTATTTTGTTGGAATAACTCGCCTATGTGGATTACCGCATGCATTGTGAATGATCCTTCGTATTCATTCCTTATTAAATTGTGGAAATGATGCATTTTACGTGGATTACCGCATGGACAGGTGAAAATCCATTTGCAATTTCATATATTCTATTATACTCGATTGGGTTAAAGTTTTGGCTTCTATACTCTACGAAATTAGTAGAATATCCGGATATTTGCGCTTCATCCAAAGATCTTTTCATGGAAATATTCTTTCGAGCATTCTTGAATTTTACTCCACAAAGCGATATCGTGTTGACAATTTGGGACGTAATTGATTTGTGGATAAATTAACTTATAAATCTTTAAAATTTATTCTTGAACTTGTTTTATTGAATTATTATGTCATTGTCATCATCCTCATGCTTATATTGTGATGAAAGTCATCTTTGGCTTACGTGCATAGATGGACTTGTTATGATTATGTCCAGGGATCATTCGGTATAATTATGACCTGTAATGTTATAAATGATGTGGTAAAAGTCCTCATTGGCCTGTAGTGCATTGATGGACAGTTTTTTGGTATGATTATGACCAGGGATTATTCGGTATATTCATGACCATTGATAAATTAATGAATATCCTTGGCCTGTAGTGCAGGGATGACTCGATGATGTGGTTTATTTATTGTCGAGTCTCAAATGATAAAAATTGATGAAAACATTTTAAATCATAGAAGATAGTAGATATCATGCTCTACTTGACTCTTCTAATGGATTACTTATTCACTATGAGTTAAACTTGATGTCTATTGTATTTTATCGGTTTTAACATTGTTGAAGGCTAATGATAAATTATTCGCATTATCTTAGTCATAATATTTCTTCTTTGGGCTAGTTGAGCTCGCCCTTTTTGCTTTCATTGTTCTCTTCTGTGAAATGAGAACGTAAGCGGGACTAGTCGGGAAGCGGAGTGATGGTCCAAGATGGTGTTATAGTAGTCCTCACTATTCTATAAAATAGTGTGACAATAAATGTAATGAGGACTCTATTTGAGAGTGGATATTATGCAGAAGGCAATATTCTCGTAAACTCTCGCCTATGTTTTGGAGTATATTACGACTTTTGTATAATTAAGTTTGTATTTGTATTACTGTACCATGTATTTGGCGACTCAAGATGGGTGATGTATACCTATTTTGGGGGGGCGTCACGGTTGGTATCAAAGCTTAGGATATGATCCCGGCCGTGAGATGTGAGACAAGAATTAGGAGGGAGAGCGGAGAATTCTTCGCTAGTATGACCTACCTAAATTTATTTAGTATTTAATTGGTCGGTCAGAGTATAGGGATAATATGTGATATGTTAATTAACCCTTGTTTTGTGGCAGTATTTAAAAATGACATCCGAGAATGTTGAGAATAGCAATGGAGCACAGGAGACCGTTGAGTCTCCACATATCAATAATCAAGATAATGTGTATCAGGAAGGCGACAATCCTCATGCAAACAACAACACTGACCAAATTATGAACGATGGAATGTTCAGGGGCTTTATGCAATTCATGCAACATCAGGCAAGAGCGGCTCCTGTCTAAAATGCAAGTGGAAACACTGGCAACTCTCGGACGGTCACCGCTAAGCAGTTCAAGGAACTGGGACCACCGGAGTTTTTTGGAGAGCCAAAATCACTTAAGGCGGAGGCGTGGATAAAACAGATCTGCAAGATATTTGATGTCTTGGGATGCTCCGAGGAGTAAAAGGTTCCCTTTGCCACCCTTCATGTCATTGAAGCGAAGCGGCATTCATTGGTGGAAATCTATAAAAAGCGTACTCAACCGCCGCCGAGATGAAGATGTCTTGGGAGAAGTTCCAAGAACTGTTCAAGGACAAGTACTTTCCCGAAAGTATTCGTCACATGAAAGAGGTAGAGTTCATCAAAGTGGAGCAAAACAACATGGTCGTGTCGCAGTACGAAGCCAAGTTTGCCGAGTTGTCCCGGTTTGCGTCCCATTTGGTTGATAATGAGGAGAGAATGACGCGAATGTTTCTAAGAGGTTTGAAACCGAGATATCGTCAATATCTTATCTCTCATAAAGCGTGTTTGTATTAGGATGTTATTAATAGGGCTCGATTATTGGAGCGCGATAATGAGTCAACCCAACCCAAAAAGAGAAATTTAAGAAAATGAAAATACCGGTGATAGCAATCATCGAAGCGGTGATAATAAGCGTGGAGGGAATCAACATGCCAGAAATGGTAACCACTTCGGTGGTAATCATGGCCAAGATAATAGAAGTGGAAATTTTAAGAAGAGAAGGTTCAACAAACGATGGAAAAGCGGTAATGACCAAAGACTGTTAGGAAGGAGAACGACCGCCGATCAGTATGTTACAAATGCGGAGGGAGGGACACATCAGTCCAAGATGCGTGATGCAGTCTAAAGAATGTTACAATTGTGGAAAAGAAGGTTACCTAGCCCGATTTTGTCGTGCACCAAAGTCAAAGTCCGGTGAGCGGTGGCACCAAATGCGGATCTGAGATAAAACAAAGTCGGTGGTTTCGGGAAGAGTGTTTTTCGTGACTTCTCAGCGAGTAACCCAAACGGTTAGCACGGGTTAGTTAATTATAAATTTTTGCAAAGTCTATACCTTATTAGATACCGGTTCTACCCATTCTTTTATCTCTCTTGCTTGTGCTCAACATTTAAATTTGACCCCAGAGAAATTAGACTTTGACTTATTGGTTGAAACTTGGTTAGGAGAAACCTTTGTTACCTCCACTGTTTATAAATCTTGTTGATTCAAATCGACACTTTCACGTTACGTGTCGATCTTATCTCTTTGAAAATACTTGCCTTTGATGTAATTTTAGGAATCGATTGGTTAACTACTCATCATGCTTTTCGTAAGGTTGTTAGCTTTCATATTCCTAACCAACCTGTTATGCGAATTCAAGCAACCAAACCACTAAAGTTAATCACTGTTATATCAAGCCATAAGTAAAGAGCCCCGATCCTTTTGTTGTTGACTTCCTTGTGTGTAATGCAACGAAGCCAGACTTTCTGTAGGTGACGTCGTGAATGACGATGGCAAGTTGATAGGTATCAATGTGACGTACTATCCAAGTCTTGGATGAGAGTCATAGTTTTGAATGATATTTCTATTGTTAATAAATTTTCTGACGTATTCTTGAAGACTTCTTAGCCTACCCCTAGAGCGTGAAACCGAATTTCGTATTGACCCCAGTACAAAACCCATTTCTTCAACCCTTAAATATTTCTTCAACCAAAACGAACGTATAATGCGCCAAAGAAATTGGCTCGAGCTGTTAAAGATTACAATTATACCATTCAATATCATCGTGGAAGAGCGAACGTGGTAGCTGACGCGTTGAGTAGAAGATCGTATGCGTTTACGAGTGCGATGTTGTTAACACAAAAACCCATTTCATATAACTTACAAATGATGAAGATAGAGTTAAAGACTCTAGAGACCCACGTGAAGATAGCGAATATACGAGTAGAATCGATTTTAATCGATAAAGTTAAAGCCGCTTAAGCTACATACTCAGAGCTGATGAATGTGCAGAAGAAGGTTCAAGAAGGCGTTATTCTAAAAGCAAGAGTCGATGTATAGAGGAAATCTCAACCCTCGATTTAATTAGCCCATTTGAAATCCTCGATCGAGTAGGAACTGTGGCTTATAGACTCGTTTTATCGCCAAGTATGTCGCGTGTTCATAATATTTTTCACGTATCAATGTTACGTAAATATGTGGACGACCCGAACCACATTATTAAATTAGAACTAGACGAGATAGCAGAAGATTTAATGTATGAGGAGATACGTGTTAAAATCTTGGATAAGAAGGATCGTATTCAACACTCAAAGGTTATACCTCAAGAGTTAGAATCTTAAATGAAGTCAAGGTATCCTCATCTCTTGACATACCGATATGTAATACGTAAATTTTGAGGGCGAAATTTCATAAGGAGGGGATATTGTAAAACCCCAAATTTTACGAATAAAGATTTAATTTCCTCGAAATATTTTTTTTAATATTATGGTGTGGATTTGAGATAATGTTATAGTTGTGTGTAATATTTATAAATTTTATAAAGTAAGCAAGTTGTTATATAATATTTGATTGGTCGAAGAATATTCTTTTTGTCGGGGAATATCCGTACGATGGAACAATCATTGGTGGACCCCACAACGGAATTATTATTGGATTGAGAAAACGACTAAAATATTTTTATGAAAATAACGGCGAAAGTTTTACCGTTAACTGTTGAAACACCCGGTGTTAAAAAATACGATGAATACGCGTGGTTGCATAGTAGCATTACCAGTATTGATTATTGATGCTTACGTGAGAAGTCACTCGCTTTTGTTCAATTATTGCTACTGAAGAATTGTTGCACAAGTATATCACGTTATTTGATTCAATTATTGTCGATATTTTAGATATTATTAAATCAATAATTGAGATAACAAAGTTGTTAATATTATTATTTGCAATATTAACGATGTCTGTAAGTTCGCCAAGGAGAGGTTTGGTCACCTAATTAATTGCTACCAATAAGGAGAAAAATTTATTCGAAAGCCCCTCTTTCCGGAACGAATTCGGTCGATTAATAGTGTGAATTATAATAATGATGATGATTTTGTTTTATTAGTATTATAAATGTAATAAAATGAGTATATTTTTTATATAAAATGTAATAATTTTTATAAAGTTTTGTTTTATTAGATTATAAATAGAATATAATATATTTTATTGTGCATAGTGTTTTGCATAGTGTTGGCATAGTAAAATCTTTTTATATAAAATGAATACTTTTATAAAATTATTTGTTTTATTAGATTTTAAATAATATATATATATATATATATTATAAATAGAATATATTATATTTTATTGCATAGTATCCTTTCCATTCTCCTATAAATAGGATGCCTAGTTAGAATTGAAATCACACCAGAAATTCAGAGAATTCTTCTTCTATAATCTTGAGCGTATTTCTTTAGAGATTAAGAAAGCTTTGAGCGTAAAAAACAGTATAAGTTTTCTTCAAGAATATCCACGCCCTACCAGTCGGAATACTCTTCTTTCTAAGGTAAGGGGTATTATTCTTTCGTATTCATGAAGAGAATTATTTTCTTTCAATACTCGTAAAGGGTATTATTTCTTTCGTATTCATGAAAAGAGCTTCTATTATTCCATTCTTTATTATTATGTTAGAATAACCTGTCTATACGAAGTACCGCATACATGGTAGAATTTTTCTTTTATTCCATTCTTTATTATTATGTTAGAATAACCTGTCTATGCGAAGTACCGCATACATGGTGAAATTATTCTGTTATTCCATTCTTTATTATTCTGTTGGAATATCCTGTATGTGCGTATTACGTATGACCTGGTTCCATTATTTATTATTCTGTTGGAATAACCTGTCTATGTGAAGTACCGCATACATGGTGAATTCTGTTGTTATTCCATTCTTTATTATTCAATTAGAATATCCTGTCTGTGTGGATTACGCATGACCTGGTTCCATTCTTTATTATTCTATTGGGAATAACTTACATGCGCCTATCGCATGCACGGTGAATTCTTTCGTTATTCAATTCTTTATTATTCATTGGAATAAACTCGTCATGTGGATTACTGCATACATGGTGAATGATCCTTCAGATTCATTCCTTATTAAATTGTGGAAATGATGCATTTGACGTGGATTACTGCGTGTATGCAAAAAAATCTATTGCATAGTTTCATACATTCAATTATACTCAATGGGTTAAAGTTTTGGCTTCTATACTCCATAAAATTAGTAGAATATCACGGATATTTGCGCTTCATCCAAAGATCTTTTCATGGAAATATTCTTCCGAGCATTCTTGAATTTTATTCCACAAAGCAGTATCATGTTGACAATTTGGACGTAATTGATTTCAGGATAAATTAACTTATAAATCTTTAAAATTTATTCTTGAACTTGTTTTATTGAATTATTATATCATTATCATCATCTTCATGCTTATATTGTGATGAAAGTCATCTTTGGCTTACGTGCATAGATGGACTTGGTATGATTATGTCCAGGGATCATTCGGTATAATCATGACCTGTAATGTTATAAAATGATGTGGTAAAAGTCCTCAGTGGCCTGTAGTGTATTGATGGACAGTTTTTAGGTATGATTATGACCAGAGATTATTCGGTATAGTCATGACCATTGATGAATTAATGAATATCCTTGGCCTGTAGTGCAGGGATGACTCGATGATGTGGTTTATTTATTAAGCTGAGTCTCAGCGATAAAAATTGATGAAAACATTTTAAATCATAGAAGATAGTAGATATCATGCTCTACTTGACTCTTCTAATGGATTCATTATTCATGCTAGATTAAACTTGATGTCTATTGTATTTTATCAGTTTAACATTGTTGAAGGCTAATGATAAATTATTCTGCATTATCTTAGTCATAATATTTCTTACTGGGCTAGTTGAGCTCACCCTTTTTGCTTTCATTGTTCTCTTCAGGAAATGAGAACGTAGCCGGGATTATTCGGGGAACGGAGTGATGGTCCGAGATGGTGTTATAGTAGTCCTCACTATTCTATAAAATAGTATGACAATAAATGTAATGAGGACTCTATTTGAGAGTGGATATTGTCTAGAAGGCAATATTCCTATTTAAACTCTCAGCTATGTTTTGTCGTATATTACACGATGTTTGTATAATTAAGTTTGTATTTGTATTCTGTACCATGTATTTGGCGACTCAAGATGGGTGATGTATAACTATTTTGGGGGCGTCACAAAGATCACAGAAAAATGGGTCCTCCTCTGTCTATACATCCAACCATACGTCTTTAGAATCCCCCCACCCCAGGTTATTTTGGTTTAGATGCAGAAAATACTAGATAAAAATGACGTCATTGAAAATGGTACCCCCATTGAAAATGAGACGCATCATTTGTATTTTATTTTTTAAAGCCACGTAAGAAAATTGGCCCAATTTTTTAACGTCCGTGGGCAAAATTGGACGGAATTGCTTGATTGAACATTTTTAAAAAGTATAGTGGGCTAATTGAATATTTTAAAAGTACGGTGGGGTAAAGGTGTTTTTTCCCCAATTTTTTAACGTCCGTGAGCAAAATTTGACGGAATTGCTTGATTGAACATTTTTAAAAAGTACAGTGGGCTAATTTAATATTTTAAAAGCACAGTGACTAATTGCTTAAAACACTACAACCACAGTGGGGTAATGGTACTTTTTTCCAATTTGGATACATACAAGAAATAGGGTTGTACAGACTATATAAACCATGTTTCTTGTATGTATCCAAATTACACCTAAAACACTATTTTTTATAAAAATTTTAGTTGGAATACTAAAACTATCAACAAAAAAATGTCCACCTAAAATTATTGTATATATATACATACATACTTGCTACACGACAATCCTAATTATGGGTTAATAATTATATATATAAGGTAGTGATGTTTAGTAATTATTTGTTACGGATATTATTTCATTAAATATGTCATCTGTCACAATCTAATGTGATATTTAAGGATCAAGAATAACTTGGGCATGAGTTCAGCCGCTAATCCTTAAAATTGTGAAGAAAACATTTATAAATGGTCATTATAATAACTAAGTTGTCCTTGATGATTACTAGAATTTTTTTTAACCGTTACTCTTATTTTCAGTCCCGCTAAACAACGACGTTTATCAACGATGTCTTATACCCTAGTCGCTAGTATGACATAGCAGCCAAACAATAAACAAAACTTAGATCTAAATCTTCATATCTTATTTCTAACATTTTACTTCAAACACATTCATTTTCTAAGCAGATGCAAAAATATAGTTTTGGAGAGAATTTGACGAGTTTTGAAAAAATTAGTTGTTTATGAATAATTTTGGTAAATGTTCATCAATGACTTTCATGCATGCTAAAAAGATATTTTTATCTAGTTATTTTGAATCTCTTGCTAGTTTAGATTGTACAAATACATTTGAGTTTGTTAATGATGCTGAAATTAATAAACCTGAGATGCTCCCTTATATTGGTCAATTGTTCTCTAAGTTGGAAGGAGTTAATTTTTTTTAAATTTTGTGCACATAAAAATAGATTTGAGATTAGAATTGCTATTAGTCATAAACATGTTTGCAGTAATGATGTGTCGTCCAGGTTATATATACGTAAAAAAATTAGTAGGCCAACTACTGTAAAGAGTTCACCAGATGATGAATATGATAATTAACGATAAAATTAGAAGACAAAGAGACTCGATAAAAAGAACATTATACAAAACTATAATGTTTTGTCGTCTATAGTAAAAAAAAGAAGACAATTGGCGTATTTCGACCATTGAATTGGAACACAATCATCATTTAGTGACACATACCAAAATAGATTTGATTGAGACACATAGGAATATTACACAGATGGCAAGACAATTAATTGACACTTTAAATAAGACAGGTATTACACCTAGTAGGATTATGAATGTTTTGAGAGCAATGGGTGGGGGGACGCAAAATGTAAGTTTTAATTAGTGACAAGAATATTTGTACTATAGTTTGGGGTTTAAGGCATAACTCGGAGGATGAAAATGATGCACAAAGTGCAATCGATTATTTGAAAAAAATTGAATTTGCCAATGCGAGTAAATTATTTTTTCGTGTCAAACCAGACGAAAACAATCGCATAGCTTGTATTTTGTGGGTAGATGCCCGATCAAAGTTAAGGTATCAACATTTTGGAGACATTATTAAATTTAACATTACGTATAGGACAAATATGTATAATATGTCATTTGTTCCATTTATCGGGGTCAACCACTAGTATCAATCTATTTTATTTAGATTTACACTGTTGTGGGATGAGACATATGACACTTCTGTTTGGATCTTAGAGATGTGGCCCGAAGTCATGGACTACATAACTCCGATAATCATGCATTATCATTGACCAAGATAAAGCCAAGAATAATATTTTAACAATTGTGTGTATAATTCATTGTCCATCGACAAGTTGAAAGATCGTCAAGAAATCCTGATGAGAGATTATGAATTATATAAAAATAAATAGCTCATAAGTTTGTATGATGTGATTAGTAATGGATAAGTGCATATACAAAGATGTATTTTATCACGAGAATGAGAACCACCAGAAGAAGCGAATGAATGAATCATTTTTTTGATGAATATTTGAATGCTTCAACAAACATAAAAGAATTTGTAATTAAGACTCAGAACGCTATTAATCAATAAATAATTCATTAAAGATAGAGAAGGCTGACTACGTAACAAGACATCTGAAATGTAACATGACAAGGCTAACTATGTGGATCATATTTGGAAGTGTATACTGAGAAATGTTATACGAAGGAGATGTTTAGACATTTTTAAAAAGAACTTTTGGATTCTCTAAAGAACAACATTCACAAAGTAAGTGAGTTGTGTGTTATTGATACAAATGTCTATGCAGTGTATAGGGAAGATGCAATTGAAGATGATCGGAGATATCGGAAAGTTATCAACAATCGTCAGTTAGGGTCGGTAACATATACTTGCCAAATATTTTCACATTCTGGTCAAATTTACAGGCATATTCTGAGATATTTCACCTTTAATAGAGTATTTCAAAAATATGTGATGACATGATCGTTCCTCGGTGGACAAGAGATGCTAACAAGAGTAATGGTGAAGAAGTAATGATTTCTCCAATGAGAGCTGACTTTGAAAAAAATCAAGCAATACGGAACAATCATTTGTTGAGTGATTATCAAGAGTAGTTGTTTCCTCAATTTAAGTTTACAAGACTGAACTAAAACTAAATGCACGAGGAAAAATCCTTACAAATTAATATAATCCAGATCATAATATTATCGACATACAAAACAATGATATTGACCGCGCGATCGAATATACACCTCAAAAGATATATTGGAGGATGATGATTAAGAAAAAGAGGTTGAAGCGGAAGAAGATGAGTTTTTGCCACCAATTGATTCTCAAACAAAGGGCTAGAAAAAATAATCTAGAATCCAAAGTGTTATTGAAAAAATAGTGGGTACTATGCCTCATAAAAAAATATGGCATATGGGGATTTGAAACCAACCATGATGAACACAATCATTACAGTGTTAGGAATTTATGAACCTAAAAAATAATTAAAGTTTAGTATATTTATGGATGTAATATTTATGCTTGTATTTTTTTTAGAATATTTATGGACATGTAATTGAGTATTGTTAAAAAAATGCTTGTGCTTTTTTGGAATGTTTATGGCAGTTAATGACAGTTATGTGAATAAAATTAAATAAAGCTACTAATTACAATACAATTATGTGTATTATAAAATTTATCTAAATAGTAAAACTATGAAATATGTATGGGTTAGTATTGTGCCTATTGAACATACCAACTCCTTGGATGTTGACCGCAAGTAGGAGCAACGGTCAGGCTAAAAAAGTTTTGAAGTCTCTAGATGTTTGTCGTTACTCCTACATGCGGTCAAGATAAAAAAAAATTCAACTCTTTGGATGATGGCCAATAGTAGGAGTATTGGCCAACATCCAGGAACTTTAAACTTTTTTGGCCTGGCCACTAATCCTACTTGCAGCCAACATTCAAAGAGTTGGCATGTTCAATATGCATAGTATCAACCCATTCTTGTTCGATAACAAAATGCATAACAATCGAACCATCCATTGAAATTTAATTACAACCATTGCTAGATAACATCACCAATCTCATAATTGAAATTAAAATTAAAATACCATCTATTGAAATTAAAATATCCTACATTAAAATTTAATTATATCCATTATTTGTATGTAATATTGTTCATTAAAAATAAATAACAACTAAAGTGTCCTAGGTATATCTCTAGCCTGACATTTGAATAACTTATAAGTTATCTTATACCTAAACATTGATACATCCTCAGCGGACCTTTTTTTATTTGTAAGGTCAAGGTCGTCCCGCACGTAGTAGTCGACGTATTTTCAGACGAAGATGCCACAATTGGAAGTGTTAGCCTGCATCAGTCGATCCTTTAATACATGGACCTTTGGATCTGTACGAAGCCAACAACCCAATGAGTTGCAAATGCGCAAAGTCAACGATATCAATTGTACCTACAATAAATTGTGGCTTATAATTATGTGCAATATCCACAATATTTAATAAATAAAAAAGCTGTAAATTACACTTATTACTTTGATGTATTCCTTGTACATATCAGTCAGCTTAATGAAATGTGTGTCATTATATAGGGGGTTGATGATACTAATCTTCCAATCTTTCATTGTGAAGATTAATAGTTTGAAATGTCGATTGTTGGTTATACATACAGGCATAAATATATAATCGCAATCATGCAAGGGCAGTCCCACTTAAATCCTCATGCGCGGACCCACTACACGATATGATTTAGGTCTTGTGGGGACAACACACCTTTCCCCAAATACATGAAGGAGGTCATAACCCATAAATTTTCTCACCTTTGAATCTCCTCGAGCCGATATATTTTTTCACCATCCAGTAAGAGCAACATATACGCGTCCATGACATGATCATATATGTATCCCGGGTTGTAAGGAGTTAATTTCTTCATAAGTCAAAATATACAACCTTTGGGGATGCTCAAAGGGAAACATTTGGGGATTGACAAAAGTTGGGGAGAAGAAATTCTCATTGATGATTTGGATCTTGTGCCCATGAAGTCACTTTGGTATAGACTATTTCGGTCCATATTCAATCTTCATGGGGAGTTCTTATGTTGGAATCTCATCCCCAATAAAATCTGATGCACTCTCGTATGTAAGTTTGCAGAATATCGGCGTAGGTGCTAGGAATGTAGATTTCTTGCATGGTCGATGAACTAAGCATCTCTGTCTCTTCGTGGAATTTGAATCATTCTTTTTCTTCACTCCCCATATACTCCTCCTCCCCCTCATATCCACATCATCGATAACATACGTACAATTGGTCACAATACTCTTTTTTATGAGTTTGAATTCTAGAGGCATCTTTTTTTTGAGGTTAAAGACTTTTTCCAATAAAGACTTTTTCGTTCTCAATCTATAATGACAAGAATAAAAATAAAAAACAACCAACAAAAAAATCATTACCATCAAAGTATATGAGAGATTATATCAATTGAAAAATAAATAAAAAAATTAAATTGTTTACCATGCTAACTATGCGATGCTGATTATATACGGACCGAACCTCGTACGAAGTGTCAGGATCTCCTTCGTGTCGAGGGTGATGTAGATATCGTCGGGTGATCTTATTGTACTAGCTAAAGTATGTATACATGGGAATATCCTTAGTAATTAACCTGCATTGTTTGTCCCTTAAGATTGTCCATATACATATCTCACTACTCAATGTATTCCCATCTTAATTCTATGTAATCCTTCGGATCAAATATTTGCTCCATGGGTGCTCTAAGAAATTAATGTCTTTTGTCCGGGGACATAATACCTTATAAATACCCGTATTGCCTCATGACCCAGTTAAACAATAGATATTTTACAATATCAAAATGAATCAAAGGGACCCGACTAGATCTTGTCATTCTCACCTTATAATTGTAATCACTTCAATCATTGTCTCATCTAAGGTACGACCGCTAAACTACTTCATACTTAAGTTGCCTATCAAATCCCCCCTGGTAGAATGATAGATGGTGATGGATATTCTCTCGCCTACCGGGATATTGATACATGACGAGTATGCCCAGGTCGTTGCCATAGGAAGCCAAAATAACAAATTTGGCCTAGGGTTAATTAGCCTTCCAACTAGAAGACGCTCGTATGACCAAATTTGTAACACGATGACACAACCACTCTCTCCTAGTAGCTATGTAAAAATCCCAGTATAAATAGGTCAAGCACTACAAGAAAGTTGACTAATTTCGACGGACATTTCCGTTGAAATTAGTCTTATTCCGTCGAAATTAGTCTTATTCCCGGTATAAGTAAGTGCTACTTAGTTTATGAGATATGTTATTTGGAATATATGGAGACTAATGTACTCTTTGTCACTCATACTTTGTCAAACGGGTTTCTAAGTTTCATATTATAGTACTTATTGAGGTTTTTGAATATTGCAAAAAAATAAATTTATTATTACGTTTTAATTTATTTTGTATTATATTATATAATTTTATTTTGTATTATATTATATAATTTTAAATTTTTGTTATTAAATTAAATGCTTTTTATTTTATTTATTTTAAATTTAATTAAATTCAATTTAATTAAATTTATTTTATTTTTTTATTTTATATATTTTTTATTAAATTTAATTTATTTATTAAATTAAATCAAATTTGTTTTGTTTTATTCAATTCAATTTAATTTATTATTTATTATTTAGTATTTATTTAATTTAATTTAATTTATTATTTAATATTTATTTATTTTAAATTTAATTTGAATTATTTTAATTAAATTAAATTACATTAAATTATATTAAATTATTTTATTTTATTTTATTTTTAAATATTTTTATTAAATTTAATTTTCTTATTAAATTAAATATAGTTTTTATTTTATTCAATTTAATTTATTTTATTCATTATTCATTATTTATTTTGTTTTGTTTTATTTATTATTTAATATTTAATATATATTTTATTTATTATTTATTTTATTTTTTGTTACTTTATTTTATTTAATTTTTTTATTTTAATTTAATTTAATTTTAGTAGTAAGAAACTAAGTAAATGCTACTTAGTTTATTTTAATATTAGGAAACTAATTAAATAGTAAATATACTTGTAGGGCCCACACATTTGGTAATTGCAGTATTCTGACAGAGATTCCGTTGGAAATATAAAATATAACATTTACAAACATTGTCCACATTCCAAAATCAAAATTCAATACATTAACATATATATAAACTGCAATTGCATAAAGAAAAGCAAAGACATTCATAATTAGGTTTTTAGAGTTTCAATTTCAAAATCCCAAATTCTAATTTCAGTCTCCCAATTTCAAATTTTCAAAGTCCCAATTTCAGCCTCCCAAATTCACAACAGCAACATATCATACAAATATCACAATTATAATTAGGTTAATCTCATATTCAAACTCATACTAAACCTAAAATAAATTAAGCCACAAATTTCAGAAATATCATACAAATATCATGTCCAATATCAAAAATATCATACCTTTAATTAATTTGCAAACTAAATGTTTAGAAATATCATACCTTGAATTAATGTGCAAATTTCAGAAATACCGGTGGTGGTGGTGGTGGCTAGTGGCGTTTAGTGGCGGTGGCGTCTACTGGTGGTGGTGTCTAGTGGTGGGTTGTGCTGTTGATGGTGGTGTTTGTTGGTGGTGGCTGCTGGTGGTGGCAGTGTCTGGTGGTGGCAGCTGTTGGTGGCGCCTGGTGGTGGTGGTGGCACCTGGTGGTTGTGGTCTCTGGTGGCAGAGATGGTGGTGGCGTCTGGTGGTAGGGAGAGAAGAGTAGTGAGAGAGAAATAAGAGTGAGAGAGAGAATGAGAATAGGAGGCGGCTGGGGAGAAAGTAATCTTAAGTTTTAAAGCTTTTTTTTGACGAAATTTTCGTCGAAATTACATCCGTTGTAATTATATTATCTTCGATTGATAGTCCATCGAAAGTAAACACTATTCCGTCGAATATAAGTTTGGCGCTGGCGCGAACTTTGGCGCCAATGGGATCCTTCTATTTCTGACGGACGTCCATCAGAATTACTATATTTTCAATTGAAATATTTGTCGGACATAGCCTACCTTCGAGGGAATATGTCTGTCGTAAGTAATTTCGTCGAACTTAGCCGGTTTCTTGTAGTGAAGCAAGTGGCACCCCATGCATATATGTGTGGCAATCTTATTTAAATCAAATAAAAAAATACATATACCTAGGATGTACATTATTTTTTGACCTAGTTAGAAATAAGATTCTTCCGCATAACCAAAGAAGTTATGTCTTTGTGTAACGCCCAACCACATCCCTACTTTCTTTTTTGGGAATTTTAAATAATTTTCATGCAACCAAACTAAGGAAATAACATGTCTTTTTTTTACGTTATTCCATTCTGAAGTTATGTCATCCCCAAATATTCCTTTAAAATAACTCAGTGGGGCATCAAATGAAAGACAAGTTAAGGGTTTTTCCGACACCAGTAACCCAAAAAAAAATGAACATCCTCCAAAGTTATTGTTATTTTTCCACGCTTCATTTATATGAAAAGTATTCGTCTCCGACCGCCATCTCTCAACTAGGAAGAACACGAGATTGTCATCCGTTTTGGTGACTATTGTCGGATGGCTAAACACTCCAAACCTCCAACTAATTAGTACTTTTTTTTAACTTAGTAAGTTCTCATTTGTTATAGGTTATGGCAGTAGTTTGAGACAATGTAAGTGTACCCCTATCAACACCCTCCCATATATCCTCCAACATATGACACATGATCTTATTAGTCATAAAGGACACTGAGGTTAATGGGTTCGGGCAACCAATTTTTCATATTTTATCTAAAAATACAAAAATAAATTAAAAATAACACCAATAATATTCCATATGTATAAAGATATGCATGACCAATTATTTAATGTACATACTTAAGCACAAATTATTCCATATTATTAGTCTAAATTTTCACACAAAATATGTCAATATTATGTATGTACGTATATGACCTCATACAAAATTAGCCATGTAAATACATACATACTACCCAATTTGTTATTTCATAAATATAATTCTAGGCGTATTTTGTAAATTAACATAAATTCGTTAAAAAAATTGGTAGGACTATTCTTACTAGTGATTGGAGTAGAATAACCGATTCAAACTTGAATTTTGATATAGAATTAACTTTGTCTAGCCTTAGCCTTGTCTTCTTAATTCTTCCTATCAATTGATACGTACCAGATCAACTCCGCAAACATTTAATAATAATAAACAGATCCAGATCTGGGTATTGTTAATCATCTGGCCACTACTCCTACTAGCGACCATGTTATAATACGTCATATATATTGATGATAAACATCATAGTTTACCCTGACCAATAGTAAGAAGTAGCGGTCAAGAAAAATCTTACTAATTTTTTAGGGCAACTAATTAGTAATTACGGTGACCGTTGGTAAGAGTTTCTTTAGCAGCTAGAAGGACTAGCGGTCAGGTCTATGTCAAAGTTAATCTCGGCCCTTAGATCTCACATTGAATGATGAGAGATCTGTTTGTTGGAATAATGTCCATATCAAACATTAGATATGGATCACTACCTCTCTCTCTCTCTCTATATATATATATATATATATATATATTATAATAAATTAAAACAATCAAAAAATAATGATAATAATAATAATACCCCTAACATTTGGTTATAAATATATTATTTATATATTCATTTTGTTGCAAAATTTTAAATATGTTTTTAATTTTAAATTATAAAATGCATGAAATTTTTAAACATATATAGTAATATATAGTGATAATAGCATATAAGTAACATCACATTATTTTATAATTTAAACTAAAATAATTAATTTTTGAATGAACTAAACAAAATAGATTTTAAATTTTGGAAAAGAGTTTAAAATAAGCACCTTATATTTATATGGTGTGTGTGTGTGTGTGTGTGTGTGTATATATATATATATTCCTTCTTATATATATATATATATAAATATAAGTGTATTAACTTAGGAGCCATGTGTAAGTATATTAACATCAGACTTGTTGTTTTATTTCAGATGAACTATTAATTTATATAAAATATCAAATGTGTATTAATTCAGGAGATCAGTTAGCCATTAAAAGAATATATCATATATTAATGTGTCAAAATTTTGTATATCTAATGGGTTCAAATTAAGGCCCATTAAATATACCTCAAAGCTATTTAGATGTTTAAAATCTGGTAAAACTCTGTAAACATTTAAAGCATAATATTCGAGAGCTAATTAAATACGTACTCTATATTCTGATATATACTCAATAATATTGGTGTCAACATTTTTTTATTCACAAGTCTTAGTGTGAGCTACATACTCTAATTAACTGCAAGAAAATATTTATAATATAGTATAATTTAATAGGAATTTATTTTTAAATTTTTTAATTTACTGAGGACGGACCAAGTAAAAATATCTGTTCCCATTTTTATCATATAACGAATTGTCAATGCTGTTGTAGTTGCTAGATATAATAGGCTTATCTCTCTATTCTCCTTGGGATTGCAAATTGGTGTTTTGCAATATCGTCACTCCTACAACACAACCAACCACAATCAAGGGACTACACAACTTGAATTTGTTCTCTCAAGAACATACAAACATATATACACAAACACATACTACTATAGATTTAATATTGTCATTATTTTTATTAATGTCTTCATAAACTTAGCAAAATGATTGATAATCTTGTTTCACTATTACATGTATATATATTTAAAATTATACGAATTACAAGCCTATTATTATTATTATTATTATTATTATTATTATTATTATTATTATTTGAGGTGTATAACAAGAGAAAGAGAGCGAAAATTTGGTCACTCATGCATCCAATTTAACAAGTGTTGGGAGCATGGCTGAGCCACTTGTTTGCAGACTACTGCCTAAAGCCTGAAATTCATGGAAGTGTTCAATTTTATGCACAATTTTGAATTGCCAATAGCAGAATTTTAAAAGGTCTACATTTTAAGGAAAAAACATCTTCAGAAAAGAATAGAATAATGGCTAAACTATTTGAAATTAAAATTTATTATATTGAGTTAGTGTTAAAAAATTTTATGCACTTTTTTTGAATTGCCAATAGCAGAATTTTAAAAGCCTCAACTCTTAGAGTGTTGATAGTTTATTATATAATATTTGGATCAACAAGTAATGGATTAAAATGACTCAATTGGTGGTCTTTTTAGGTCGTGGGTTAAACTTTATTTTTGATTTATTTTTTGACTTCTATTGATGCTAATCGGATATATCGCGTGCATTTATCTTATCTACATTTCCAGAGCTGATGTGACAGTGATACAGTCATGCAATTATTTCTATCAAAGAATAGTAAAAAACAACTAGTAAACTTACCCTATATATGTATTTTATATATATATATATATATATATATATATATATATATATATATTGATAAAATGAAAACAGAAAAACTGAAGTAGTTATGAGCTAGAATTTCTAATAAAAATGGTGAGGTCACTCGAGAGGAACAAGACAATATGGAATGGTTAAGGAGAAACGGCAATGTCTACGTGCCTTGTAATAGAAGAAGCCATTAGGCAACTCTCAATTTTATCTTTAAATGATATTAAATAGAGATAAGTTTTAAGTAAAGAAATTCGGAGGAAATTTCTTGGGTTTTGGAATTTTCTTATCTAAAAACGGTCATCAGTAATTCCACTGTCATCACAAGAGTTGTGATCCCCACTTTCAAGTGTTATAAATTGAGGGCAATGGCACAGCCATTTCATGAACTTCTCATTATATTCTTGTTTCAATTTGTATACTTAGAAGTTTATTACATATAAAAAAAAATAGAGTTCTAGCCATGGCTTCTTCTTTCTCAGTGCCTTCAATGGTAACATCTCTACAACTTTCTTCTCTAATTATAATTTTCTACTGAATTTTCGTATTTCTGCGCTTAAATATGTAGAAATTAATGTTCATCACATATATCATGCAGTAGCCTCAAATTTCATATTTTTTTCATGCATGATTTATTTATGATGAAGATTTTGGGAGGGCAAGGCCAGTTTGAATAGCCCTTCCACTTTCAAGATTCATAACATGATTTTTTCTCAGTTGCCACAGTACTTTCTTTTTTCTTTCATTGCAAAGAAGAAAAACTGGAGCTCACAATATTAATTTCTGTTATGAGCAATCTCTGAATTAATTTGTACACCCGAAAATGGAAATTCTTAATTCTGTTTTCATATATCACTGGTTAATTGAAAAGTTATTGGGAGTACTATATTTCATTTAATTGGTATATATATAAACATGCAGATTATGGAAGAAGAAGGAAGGTTTGAAGCAGAAGTAGCCGAAGTGCAAGCATGGTGGAACTCCGAGAGGTTCAAGTTCACGAGCCGCCCATATTCCGCCCGAGACGTTGTTTCGCTACGTGGCCACCTCAAACAAGGCTATGCGTCAAATGAGCTAGCCAAAAAGCTCTGGAGGACTCTCAAAACACACCAAGCCAACGGCACATCCTCCCGAACCTTCGGTGCACTCGACCCGGTCCAAGTCACCATGATGGCTAAGCACTTGGACACCATTTACGTCTCCGGTTGGCAATGTTCATCCACCCACACCTCCACCAACGAGCCCGGCCCGGACCTCGCTGACTACCCGTACGACACCGTCCCAAACAAGGTCGAACACCTTTTCTTTGCCCAGCAGTACCATGACCGAAAGCAAAGGGAGGCCCGTATGAGCATGACCCGCGAAGAACGGGCCCGGACCCCTTTTGTGGATTACTTGAAGCCCATTATTGCTGATGGGGATACGGGTTTTGGTGGTGCAACTGCCACTGTTAAGCTTTGCAAGCTATTTGTGGAAAGGGGAGCTGCTGGTGTTCATATTGAGGATCAATCCTCCGTGACTAAAAAATGTGGTCACATGGCAGGAAAAGTACTTGTTGCTGTTAGTGAACATATTAACAGGCTTGTGGCTGCTAGGCTGCAATTTGATGTGATGGGAACCGAAACTGTTTTGGTTGCCCGGACTGATGCCGTTGGAGCAACTTTGATCCAGTCCAATATTGATACTAGGGATCATCAGTTCATTTTGGGTGTTACTAATCCAAATCTCAAAGGGAAAAGCCTTGCCACTGTTTTGGCTGAGGGAATGGCTGCTGGGGGAAATGGGCCTCAGCTTCAAGCCATTGAGGACAATTGGTTGTCAATGGCACAATTGAAGACCTTTTCGGATTGTGTTGTTGATGCGATCAATAATATGAACGTTGGAGAGGGCGAGAAGAGGAGGAAAATGAGTGAATGGATGAATTGTTCCAGTTATGACAAGTGTTTGTCGAATGAGCAAGGCCGAGAGATTGTTGAGAGACTTGGCCTTAATGTTTTTTGGGACTGGGACTTGCCTAGAACAAGAGAAGGGTTTTATAGGTTTCAGGGGTCTGTAACATCAGCAATTGTTCGCGGTTGGGCTTTTGCGTCTCATGCTGATATTATCTGGATGGAGACTTCTAGCCCGGATTTGGTCGAGTGCACTAAGTTTGCGCAAGGGGTGAAATCTATGCGGCCTGAGATAATGCTGGCATATAATCTTTCACCTTCTTTTAACTGGGATGCCTCGGGTATGACTGACGAGCAAATGAAGGATTTTATCCCCAAGATTGCTAAGTTAGGCTATTGTTGGCAGTTTATAACACTGGCTGGTTTTCATGCGGATGCGCTGATTGTTGACACATTTGCTAAGGATTTTGCTAGGAGGGGAATGCTGGCTTATGTGGAGAGGATACAGAGGGAGGAAAGGAACCATGGAGTTGATACACTGGCTCATCAGAAATGGTCTGGTGCTAATTACTATGACAAGGTCCTTAGGACTGTTCAAGGAGGCATCACTTCCACTGCTGCCATGGGCAAAGGTAAAATGCACTACTACTTTATTCACTTGTTTCTATGTTTATAAAGATCCGCTCCAAGTACGCTAGCGGTTGTTGACAACAGTCGCCGTTACATATTGCATGTACGTTCCTTGTGCATTAACATGTATATTAAAACTCAAGATATAATATGTACGTGGTGCTTAGAGTAGAAACATTAATTCAATGCTAACTGCTGAAACAAAAGTATCAACAATAGGCAAAATGCAAAATGACATTATTATTTTTTGCAGGAGTAACTGAGTCTCAGTTTGGAGAAACGTGGACTAGGTCAGGAGCGACGGACAAGGGCGATGGCAGTGTGGTGATTGCGAAGTCAAGAATTTAAAAGAGCTATCTGAGTATGGTGGAGAGATCATGAGCTTGAAAACTCAATTTATGTACTTTCAATTTGTTAAACTTGCGTACAATAATATGTTTAAATAAGTAATTCCTATGATCATTGGGGTAATCTTGGGCATTTTTGCTGGCCCATAAATTGTTGCAGGCTATATATATATATAGTTACTGTTATAGCTCTCTGAAGCGTCGGTGAAGAAGAGAGTGTATTGCTTAATTCTATTGTACTATTTTATTTCATGTGTAATGTGCTTGCTTAATATATGAGTTCCAAACTATTTTCAATCCATTGCTTTAATCAAATCTTGAACTCGTGTAATGAGTATCAAGACAAGTGACGGACACTTGGTTATTATAATTTAGTTGTTAAAATAAAGTCAACAAGTTGAATAAAACTCTCGAGACAGAAAGTATATATACATTTTATTGAATAAAAGTTGGTTGCAACATATGATATATTTTCTAATTTTAGGCCCTCATATTTGGGGAACCTCCTTTCCACAGCCTCTAACTTGAGAAATTTCCTCAACAAACCAACTCTAATGTCTAAACTTCCATGTTCCTTGGCCAAATGATTCTACGACGAATCCCTGGTCAATTAATTTCCATCTTATGCACATTTTTTTGGAGGCGAATTGAAATCAACATGATTTTTGTTTTGTAAATTTTGGAGATCATACGACCAATCTCTGTCGGCAATCTTTTAGCCGTCGTCAGTGCAACCATCAATGTTGTTCTAGATATCGCAGGCAGGCAGGCCCATATAAATCTCAAGAAAGTTCTCTTTTCAAGGTAATTAAGGTGAAACTTCTTGTTCATGTAATGGTCAATGAAGAACATTACAACATGTGCAATGTTCTTAACAAAGCTATTTTATTCTCTCACGATGATGCAACATGAGAATTAATGTAGGCACGTACTTTGGTTATTCCCCTCTATATATATTTCTTTGAAATGTTAGAATTCGTCTCATTTATGTATTTTTTGGGAACCAAAATATACTTTTTTAATGGCTTATAAAATTACAAGCCAGAGAACTCCATCAATGTCCTCTTCCCAACCTCCTCCACCACAGAAATTAACAAGTGATCCTGCTGTATCACTTAAAAACCAACAGAGTAATGTCACATGTGTCTATCAATCGCATATCGGCGGATATTGGCGAAACGTCACCGTTTTATGGAACAAGAACATGATGAACCATTCCCTTAGCATTTCTGTTGATAGTGTTGAAACTGATTATCATCAAACTTGCAAAATTGAGCTAAAGCCTTGGCATTTTTGGGCCAAAAAAGGGTACAAAACCTTTGAAGTTGATGGGAACCAATTGGAGGCCTACTGGGATGTACGGTCCGCCAAATTCTCAGGAAGCCCAGAGCCATGTTCAGATTTCTATGTTGCTCTTGTTTTTGATGAAGAGGTGGTGTTATTATTAGGGGACTACAATAAAAAGGCCTATAAGAAAACAAAAGCAAGACCTGCCCTTTTTGATGCTCTTTTGTTTTACAAGAAGGAACATGTGTTTGGGAAGAAAAGTTTTTCAACACGAGCAATGTTTGATCAGAGGAAAATAAAGAACACGAGATTGTTGTAGAAAGTTCGACATCCGGGCCTAGAGATCCCCGAAATGTGGATTAGCATAGATGGGATTGTGCTAATCAACATCAAGAATTTGCAATGGAAATTCAGGGGAAATCAGACCGTTTTAGTAAATAAGCAACCGATACAAGTCTTTTGGGATGTGCACGCTTGGTTATTTTGTGATCCGGGGTCTAACCATGGATTGTTCATCTTTAAGCCTGGTGGCACAGAGGCAGAGAGTGACAAGGACGATAGTAGTAGCGTCCGCGGTGATGGCAGCAGCGACTGCAGCGGTGAGAGCAGGTACTACTCTACTGTTGGACATTCAAATGAGACGCAATTTTGCCTATTTCTTTATGCGTGGAAGATTGAGTGACCAACTTTAATTTGGAGAAACCAAGATTATGTGAATCGTGTTCTGAAAACTATTCTCACTACATGCTTGATTTCACAAGTATATGTAATTGTGCTCCGCATAAATATTGTCTAAAGATGGTGGTGACATTGTATATTTTAATGCACTGTGATACTTTTAATCGGATTCTCAGTTTCAAATTTCTTTTTAATGATAACATTAGTATAAAATGACACAATTTAAGATTTTGTCAAAAAAATTTAATCACGTCATACTATTCATCCAAAAACTAATTATTATTATTAAGGGTACTATACGTGTGACAAAATTGTATCCTTGGCTAATGAGATGAGACCTCCTTCCCCCACCCCTACCTCCCCTCTCCACCCCTCCCTTTTTTTGTTGGAACATAGGGACCGGATTATACATCAAATGATTCTTAAATTATGCTTTTTCCAAATTATTTTATTATCTCAACCCAATTCTAAAGGTAAGAAGGAAATATATCAATTATTTTTATAAAAGTATAAATATACTTTATATTTTTAACATAATATTTAAAATAAAATAATAACAGCTATAGTAATTGTCATAGCTGGCTCTCAAGTTAGATTTGCCCTGTCAACCAGAGTAAAAAACAAAAGGCTTGATATAAAGCTCTCATGAATAAAAACAATAATATCTTTGTTTTCAAATCCTCGACCACAAAAAGCACCTCTATATCAATTACACTTTACACAGATTTTTTTTTTTTTAAAATGCAATGAAAATACTGCAGTAAAAGAGGAAATTTGGGCCACACGTTCAAATATTGAATAATAATTTCCGCCCAACGCAGGCTATATGACTAGTATACAGGTAACAACAGTCAGGGAGACTAAAGGAGATGACTCAAGCACCCTTGTTCTTCCAAGGTTGGATGACCCCAACAACTATAATAGCCACTATTATTAAAAGAATAATAATGGCTATGCACATCCATTTTCGAGAGTTCTTCTGAAGTTTTTTTGCTTTCTGAAGTGCAGTTGTCCCTGATTGGACATGATCGACTGCATTCGAAACCTGAACAAGATTCCCATTAACACAAGACCCAAAGCAAGATGTGTTGCTTTGCTACAACAGGTACACATAAAAATTTATTTGAGAGAAGCAAACCTGGGTTTCGATGTTATCTAATAGGTCCCCCTGAGCCTCGACCAGGACAGCCATATCAAGGTAAATCTGGCATATATCACAAAATTATATTAAGCATATTGAGGGGTTTATTTATTTATATATTTTTGGGCTGTTTTGAAATATATAATTAGATCTGGATGAAAATGTACCTGATGCAGATCAAGAAGTTTTTTCTCAATTTCCCTCACAGCATCATGTCTCTCCTGGATTTCTTCTAACGTATTTAGTACCTGAAACCCCTCTCCCAGGCTATAATTAATATTCAAACAAAGAGGAGAATAAACAATAGAAACGGAGAGGAAATGGATAGGAAAACCCCTCCCCCGAACATAGTCCTGATTTTTCACAGGTGAGGTGCTGATGCCAGAAATAGTAGAGCTATTGATGAGAATTTTATGTTCCAAAGAAGCTAAGAGTTGGCACATATTACATACATTCTCCTTCCATTTTGAAGGATAAGGATTTGAAACCAAAGTTAGCCAAAGTGAAGGTTCAAAAATGGTATCCATTTATATTAGTAATGTTCATAAGAGAAACGAGTGTACGACAGAGTATTCTCACAAGCAGAATTCTAATTGTGAAGTCATTTTTCTTTTCTAAAAGAGAAAGATGAACTCTAGCCTTCTTATCTATACTACCAGAACTCAAATAATAAACTACTCTAATTACATTTATTTATTTGACAGGGAAATTATTAGGTAAAATATGGTACTCAAACAGAAGTAAAGGGCTCAAGTCATTCTATGTAGTTGATATGCAGATCCAGTGGTGAAGCCACGTTGGAACTTTTGGGTAATTGACCCCACTGAAAAAAAAATTATTTTATGATATATGATAAATTTAGAAGAAATTCAAGTGTAATGAATAAATTGACCCCACTGAAATTTTATAAATTTTTTAATATACGGGGTCAAATTGAAATTTCTATAACTTTCTCAATTCCATATTACTTCTACTCATTTATGTATGCATCTTCCTCTAATATTTTTAAAATAAATAATAATCTAATTTAGATTATTTTCATAACATAAGGAATTTAAATATTTATTAACAAATTTGTGATTAGAAAAGGAGTATTAGGGTCAATAAGGTATATATATATATATGTGTATATATATATATATATATATATAATGTTATTACTTGTTATATTAACAATATTGTAACCAAATACATGTTTTACATATGCAACCGGTCGGAAAACACAAAATTATCTTAAAAAAATGGCTGGGGAGAGCAGCCCCAAATTATTTATAGGACCACAATTATATTTGACCACAATATTTTGATTCAATATATTTTGACCCCACTGGATCAAAATTCTGGCTTCACCACTATGCAGATCCGTGATGATCCATACTTCATATGATTATGTAAATGGTAAAATGCATACTATATCTAATGAAACGTCTTTAGGCACATCAACATTGGGGTTCTGAGGAAATTTTGGTAATATGCTGGTACAAGTAAATTGGCATTATTTCTATAAGCATTAAAAATGAAATAGCAGCTGCACACAACTGAATCATAGCCATTTCAACATCAGTCTCCTGCCATACATAACTTAATTGTGGGAATACACTTCAAACAAAATTTACCATTTTAGCCTACGGCATTAGTATTTTCTAATATATTAAAATGCAACAAATAGTTACTTTAAAGTTTAAATTGAGATTAATGGATCCTCCTTGTCAACTGAAATCTTTTTTCTAAGTTCTTATTATTTGTTAAAGACTAGAATTATACTTGTTTGAAGAAAAAAGAAGTCCTTTTTACTCCTTTTATCTATATTTTTTACAATTAAAAAAATAAATATATATAAAAAAATAAAGAATCCTATTTCCTCCTAATTTACGATTCAGTCTTTCAGCACAAGGGCCATTGCATGATGAAATGGCAAATTCTTTGTTCAAGTTTGAGAGCAATCACTATGTGCATGCATTTAAAGGTTAGGTCTATATCCACTCTACTTGTCCCAGCACCCAGCTTATGGACACTAACACTATGTACGGGGCTAATCAAGTTGACTTTATCATCATCAGCGGCAAGACATGCACAAGAATCCCAATGTTTCTATGGTTCGAGCTCAAAATTTCAAAATCTAATGGGGTCAATTTTGAGATTACCTGCAATAAAGTTGGTTCTAAAGATGCAGCACATAAACATGAAGCCAAACAACCCACATTAAGGAGATGACTCTTAATGTTTCAATATGGGTAACAGTTGGAAATCTAAGATTTGGAATATGAATCGACATGGTACCTGTCCTCTTCCCATTTCTTGCATAGCATTCTGGAAAATTTGTTCACTATTTCCAGTCTCAATCAGGTGGCTGATCGTCTGAAAAATCATAAATTTGGCCTATTAGGATGCATTTATTAATGTTTAAATAATCATATATTGATTTCAGGTTCAGGCTCACCTCTTCATCTGGCCTGGTTCCCGTAACTGCAAAATCATGAATTCAAACAAAAGAACATATGGATCAGAAATATAATGAGCAATTGATGGAAGAAAGCTAATAAGTGCAACTATTGTTTTTAACTTTTTCAATTTTGATAGCCTGCAAACTTAAATATTCAAACCTGTAATTACTCTTCTCTCCACGACCTCACGATATTCATCATCAATCTTTTGTCTCAAAGTCTGATACCATAAGCATTGATAAGAATATGGGGAAGCCGTTAACTACTACTATAACCAGTCATGTAGATATATACCTGAAATTCTGTCATCAGATCTCTGAACTTCTTGGTCAAAGCACTGAAAGGAAACAATAACTATGATTGATGCCATAACAAGTCAGAGATCTGAAATGAGATTTACAATTGACCTTGCAACTTACTTTGTCACATTCATCCTAGATCGGTCGACCCCTGTACCCTTTCCACAACCAGGCTTCTGCCGATTGGCTAAGTTCTAGAAAGAGAAATTTGAATCACTTCACAATACTCATAACTCTCTTAAATTGTGCAGGACATTCAAAAACATTTGAACTGTTTGTACCTCTTTATTTAGTGCTTCTATTTTTGCTTTTACGTTACGCGCAATCTTTCCCACTTCATCAACCTCTTTCTCCATTCGCTTCCTTATTGCTGAAAACAACAATATATAATACAAGAGAAGTTTTAGATATGGACTACAATAAACATGAGTTGTTGCCATGGTGCAACAAGAATTTTCTCAACTAATTAATGGTTGATAAGCCTTTAATATATCGAGTTGTGATGTTCTATTATTTGCTTAAAAGTTCATCATTCATCCATGAGGCCAACACATGTACAGTATAAATTCAAACCTAACTATGTAAGAATCCATTATGAAACGTTAATCTTGTATTTATTTCTTTCATTAACTCAATGATAAACAAAATGAATATCACCTTTCATGGAAGAAGCTTTTGTAACAGACTTCGACTCCTCATTCACATCCTGAAAAGATAGAGACAAATAACACTTACACTTCTCCTACACTTGCATTCCTCATTGGAAATAGCTGTTTAAGGCTTTAAGCAGAGTGATGGTAATAACACTTACACTTCTCCTAAGAATGGAATGAATAACTAAAATATCCAATTCATTAAACTCAAGAGAATATACAGATAATAAGTACATGCTAACAAGGTAAAGTGGAGAGTTTTTCATGTAAAAGTCACAAGAAACACTCTGACATGAGAGCATCTAACTGATGAAAGATCTAGTAGACTTCTAGAGACATCATTTCTATCTATTCTCTTTTCTTCAAATGGATTGTAAGTTACAAAGTTCTTGAACCATGTACACTAGATCACCAGCTAAATCCTCTACAACTTACAAGACTGCCACAAGGGTTTGCTTAGAAGCAGACATCCTTGAAAAATGTGCATAAGTCACTGATTGAGCTATCTTGTAACAAAAGTGACCAGGGCTATGGAATACACATACATAACTAAGAAAATACATGGCGAAGCTTACGTCCTTGAGAAAAAAAAACTTTATAATGTAAGATAAATTTTAAAATATTATATATAAATTGCTCACTGATTTGAGTCAAATTGAAAATTTATAACTTTGTCAATCAAATTTTAAATATATGACTCATATCCTTTCAATGTGCTATTATGGTCAATAATACATATATTATTACTCATTATATTTTCATTATAATATATATATATATATATATATAATACATATTTTTTTTTATAACTTAGTAATAATTTCAAAGAAAATAGCAGCAACACCGCAAGTAATAGTGGAGAAAGGGAAAGCAAGAATATAGGCTTGAGTGGCGCACACATTTTCATTATTGGATTACTTCAACCATTAAGATATACTTTTAACAAAAAAACATTAAGTTGTAACTGGATTGCCTCCAGCACTTGGAGCACTACGCACAGAAGTATAATTTTCGTTTCTGACCCCCCCCCCCCCTTCAAAAAAAAATAGTCCAGTAAGGGCATCAAGTAGGCCCAAGCCATGTACTCATAATGTAGATGTAGGAGGAGCAGGAAGGTGGAAATTACTATACATCATCAACCTATAACTCGTCAATCCCACACCAATTAGCAAAAGAAATTCACCCAAAGAGAAACAGAAGTGAAGGGGAGTTTGATTTCCTATAACTTCAGTTGCAAACAGTTGAGCTTTGGAACAACTGAAGTTTTCATCGAAAAAAAGTTCTTCCAAGAAGCAGAATTCAATATTCCACTAGAGTTGCTAATAGCAATGGAAGCGAATAGCAGTTACATAGTGTTGCCTAATAACCAACCCATATCCATTATTCTATTTTCCTTCCCATATTACACCTCTTTTTTTTCAACAAGTATATAATTCAATAAAAGAGCATCAAAAGGGGATGCAATCCCAGGACCACAACCACCATGAACAACAACAACACAACCAAAAAGAAAAATTCTAAAGCAAAAAAGTTGAACTCCGGTATGAGATCAGAAAAAAATTATCGTACCTGTGAAAGATTCGCTCGGCCAAAAATACAAAAGAGTCAAAACAAAGATCTAATATGAACAATATGCTCTTTCTCCTCAAAATATATACTACTCTCTCCATAGAACCCACCACGAACAATGGAGAACCCCCAAAGCAAAGCCAAAACAAGAGGAGAGAAGAAAACCCATCTGACAACCCAAATTCTCTATTAAAGTTGACATGTTGTCCACCTTTCCTACAGGAAACAAAATGGCTCTTCCTAACATTTATTTTCAAACCTAATACTGCCTCAACGCACAATAGCGCACATTTCAAATAACAAAGCTATCGAGCCTTTGCATCACAGAAGATAATAGTTACATCTCACGAACAACAAGTGAGACGTACCAACTTGCTCAGCACGCACAACTGTCAAATCGCAGATCCTCCACTTGAACCATCGAGAACCTACTCAAAGCCTCCATAACCAATGCAAAAAGCAAGTCTCTCAAAAAGAAAAGTTTAGAGACACCACTCACTAAAACTAAGAATTTGGCAGTGGAAATACACTCCCAAATCCACTCCTCTCCAATGCTCTCCAAACCCCATCATTTACAACAGGTACAACAGAAAACTCCAATAACATGGTTATAAGCCTTTCTCAATATCAAGCTTGCAAATGCAAATGATTCCTGGGGGAAGACAAATTTTGTATGCTTAATTGATTGCTAACAACCATATATACTATATTGTATCTACTTTGGTGTCATGTTCATTTCCAAATTCTAGAAAGGACTAGAATTTTTCTACTCTTGTTCTACTTGGACTCATCTTTGTTAAAAACCTGACTAATTTTTCTATTCTTGTCCTACTTGCAGTACTGGACTCATTGTCGTTGAAGACCTTGACTATCATTAGAAATATTTTTGATAGTATTTCTAAACACCATAGTATATGTAAAAATTTTGTTTCTCATAACCGTAGCAATATGTGATCCGTAAGATCAGATTAAAGCCAATAACATTGTTCATAATTCATGTTCCTTGTTTTTAGCATTGCTTCCTATATCTTCATACAACAAAAAAGGATACAGTCTATGACATGCAATTCATACCTTGAGTTTCTGAAGTAATCCAGAAAGCTTGTCCACTTGCTTATCCACCTCTTGTATCTGTAACAAAGAAGTTACAAAAAGAGTAACTACAACAAAAAAGGCCACAAAAAAATAGAGCAGAACAACAGCAAAATCTTAAAGGAAGCATGAAACATTTCTTGTGAGATAACAGGAACTGAAAATTTTGTATAAGCAGTTCTATACTCTAAATGCAGTTTTCATGTTCTCTAGAGGTTCTTCCATTCCATTTTATTGTATTCCACTTGAACCAAGAAACTATAAGGAATAGAAACCTAAAATAACTTGAGAGATAGACCTGCTTGTTGAAAGCTTCCATTCCCATATCTGAGTTACTCCTTGGAAGTCGTGTGCCCATCTCAATATCGGGTTCTCTACGAGGATGATCTTTGGCATCGCTGACAAATGAATCCTAAAACAGTGCACAATGACATGTAAAAGCCACAAACTGAACAATCTTTAAAACAAGATGAGCCAGAAAGCAACAGACATCTGGAATTTGTAAAGAAGTTTACTTTTTGAAAATAGGATTGCAATGAATAACAGAATGTCGGCCTTTACTTTCTTAAAAAATTAAGGTTTAGAACAAAAATCCTGCTTTTGTTTAGTTCAGTTTTCTCAGCAATCAAACAGGTTACATCCAAAATTAACTTGTAATCACTAAGTCTGAAAAGTTCAGTTTTTACCAAATTCCCACAAGTTAATAATCAAAATCATTGACACTACAAGTTCGAAATCACAATTAAGCTGAAGAACCGCAGCTGTTTCCAGACACCAAGTAAACCGAATCCATTGAACAAATTACAAATTTAAATAAATTAGGCTCTAAGAAACAACAGATTCAGGAGAATTCAACATTGGATTAATACTAATCGAGCAAAATTAGAAAGAAAAAAAAAGGAATACATAAATTACAAAACTAAATTATAATTTGTAGATGAAAAAGGACGGAAAAGGAGAGGTAGTTAGAATCTAATTAATTTACCGTAAGAAGGTCGTTCATCTTCACAAGATCACCTGCAGTGAGAGAGAGTAAAGGTGATGAGAGAAAAAGATTATGAATAATGATGGGGACTACAGTTCATTATCATTACAGAGCTGTAGTTTTATACAATTGCCTTGTTTGGTTGGCGACAGTAGGGAGTTGTAAACGACTAGGGACAACTTCACCACCAACGCATGCTTTTTTCGCAAGACGTTACTCACCAAACAGGGTGTTATAAGTTTAATTTTCATTTAATTATTTTTATATCAGCTACATTTCAAAATTCTTTTTGTGAAGTTGGTCTATCTGCTAACTTGCTTTCCCCAGTTGAGCCAAAACTACTGTTAATTGATTAATATAGTATTCATACATATATTAGGAGGTGATTTCTATCTACATATTAATACTGTATTGATCAATTTATCAACTTATCATGAAATTAACTTTATATTAATCAGATCCTTAAATTCTACTCCACTCCCAGCTTGCAAAAAAAAAAAAAATGACCCAACATTTGACACTTATTTGAGATTAAAAAAATTATACATAAAAATTGATATTTTCACAAGAATCTCTCTTATGAAGGTGAGACTCATTCACTATTCCTACATAAAAATATCAATTTTTTATATGAAAATATAAATTTTCTATAAATATTATGTAAGATTTTGTTTTTATTCATGTTTATTTTGAAATATTTTATTAAGGGATAAAAAAAATAACCGTTCTTTAAAACTGTGTAACATCTGACTTATCTACTATTCTTAATTATTCCTCCTTTCTTTTCAGTTTTGACTCTCCCATTAACTGATGAATAAGTCTGGGGTGAGCGGGACAGGTGAATTTTTTTATTTTTTTTATTGTGACTCTAAAAAAATGTATAGTATTAGTAATAATTTCGTGCCTCCGACACTATAGAGGGTAGAATTTATTCTAAACTTTGAACAGTCCAGATTAAAAAATTGTCATTATTATATAAAAATATCTATAGTAAAAATTTCATTTTTTTTATAAGTAAAATGTGATAATTTCATTTTTTTATATTAATGTGATATCTATTTATTATTAATATGAGAAAGTATTGTGAAATTATCCTTATATTTATTTAAATATTTATTAATATGAGAAAAGTATTGTGAAATTATCCCTTATATTTATAAAAATATTCATTTTCATATAATGTTTTAAAGTAAGATGGTAGTATTTTATCCAACCTAGCATGGCAGCATGAGAGAGAGAGAGAGTTATTACCTTCAAAGTTTTTTGAAGGGTTAGATTTATCCCGAAGTTTTGATGGTCAAGATCTTTTAATATGGTTTGAGCAGGAAATTAAGTATGTTCAAAAATATTTCTATTTTGTATAGATAGATTTATTCCAACAGGAATTTTTATAAAATAGAGTGTTTTAGTTATAATTTGGACACATATACAAAAATAAGGTTATACAGTCTGTATAACCCTATTTTTGTATATGTATCCAAATTATAACTAAAACACTCTATTTTGTAAAAATTCATGTTGGAATAAATACTATACATTTTTTTTGAGTCACAATAAAAAAAAATAAAAAATAAATTGCACCGGTCTCATTTCCCTGTCCAATTCCAATGTCTGCGTAGAAGGACCCTTAACTGATTTGTTTAACTTAAACTTTGAAAAATATTCGCACACGTAGGCGTGTGCATAGTTATATAGTACATATAGTGGTGGAGCACTTCTACACGGACATGATATTTAGACAGAAAAATTAGACATTTTTGAATTTTTTTTTTTTACTTATGACTCAAAAAATGTATAGTATTTATTCTAACAAATTTTTTTATAAAATATAGTGTTTTATGCGTAATTTAGATACATATACAAAAACAGGTATATGTATCTAAATTACACATAAAACACTATATTTTATAAAAATTCATGTTGGAATAAATATTTTACATTTTTTGAAAGTCATAAGTAAAAAAAAATAAAAAATGTCCAATTTTCCTGTCTAAATATCCTGTCCGCCAAGACTTTTTCATAGTGGTGGTATTGTAGTGCCCCAAATTCGGGTTCTTTTAAACTCGAATCTGGTGCGTCACGATACATCTGTTCATACATATTTTTTAATTAATTTGAAAAACATAAATATACATTGTTTATTATAACAAGTTCTTCATTATTCCCAAGATCTATTAACCTTAACTGAATACATACATTAATAACTCAAAAGGTTTATGTGACACCCCCAAAATAGGTATACATCACCTATTCTGAGTTGTCAATACATAGATGCGAAACAACTACAACTTTATTATTACAACAAGAAAGCTGTGAGTTTGAATACAAATATTATCTTCTAGACAATATCTATACTCAAATAAATCCTCATCACATTTATTGATACATTATTTTACAAAAATGGTGAGGACTACTAAACAATCCTTTCTAAAACCTTCATTCCATACCCCGACTCGTACTCGCTTATATTCTCGCCTCACGAGAAAAATGGGAAAAAAGAAAAGGGTGAGCTCAACTAGCTCATAAAGAATATTATGACTAAGATAATATACAACAAATTATCGTTAGTCTTCAACGGAAAAAATCTAATAGAATACTGATAGACAACAAATTTTAAATCAATATTCGCAATTGAAATAATAATTCATTAGAAGAGTTAAGTAGAGAATGCAAACTACTATCTTCATGTATGAATTTAAGAGTTCATCGTCTATCTTTTATCCCTGTAACATCAATCGATATACATCGGAATCAAATATTCATCTTTGCACTACTGAGCCAAAGATATTCATCGATTAGTCATATTCATTTAAACACTGTTCATCTTTGCACTTCTGAGCCAAAGATATTAATCGATCGGTCATGTTCATCTCAACACTGTTCATCTTTGCACTACTGGCCAAAGATATTCTTCAGAAATCATTCATCTTTTGCACTACTGGGCCAAAGATATTCAATAATATCATCATTTAAGATCGAGGATGATGAAAAATATATATATTTTTTTAAAAAGCGAATCCAAAGTGAAACAAAATGACAAGGATTAAGGATTAAGGATTAGTACTTGGTTTTATCCACGTCCAAAAATACCTCAAAAAAATAAATCGCGATGGTGTAAAATTCAAGAATGATCAAAACATGGATACAATCGAGTTAATATCCGAGAATAGATGTTTTGGATGAAAAGAAGAAATTTTTTTTTTAGGTGAATAGTGCAGATATCGTGAATAGTAACTACGACACCAAAAGATAGAAATTTCACAAAAACATCTTCACGCTTCATGAATAGTACTCGTGAATAGTAACTCGTGAATAGTAACTTATGAATAGTAACCCATGAATAGTAACTCCGACATGAAAAAGTTCCAAATTTGATAAAAACTTGGATCAACATTTCAAAGATAATGATATTGAAGAAATAATATCATTCTGAAAAAAAATAATATCCCTTACCTCAAAGAATCGAGATTGCCGGAAGGAAAGGTCGGAAGTGATCTTGAATGAAACTTATCTTTGAGCAATGAACTCTCAAAGTATCTAAATACTCACAAAATACGCTCGATAATATAGAGAGAAAGAGAGAAAACTTTGTTTACGGTGTGATTTTCAATTCTAACTTAGCCCTCTATTTATAGGAAAATGTTAGCCACCGAAGCAGGACTTGACTGCTACGATGGCTTTACCGCTACTATTGCCACCCACCACATTTGAAATAAAATTCAGCACATTTTTTTCACCAACCACAAGTGGGGCCCACTCAATTCTAGAATTTTCCACCAAAATCAATTATAACCCTACTTTCTGAATCAAACACCTCTTAAAATTTATAACAAATCATTCGTTCATTTTAACCGTTCAAAATTTGTAGACATATACTCAACTTATATATGTATAACATATCCAAAAATCGCAACGATCCAACGGTCAGATTAAAAATTATAACTCACGCAATATATCGTAAAAATACTGATTTGATTTTTAATACCTCCATTCTGACAAAAATACTGATAAAACACCTCAACATTAAATCCTTCAATTATAACCACATATAATAAATAAATCCATCATTTATATCCATATCAAATAAATATTTTCTTATCATATAAATCAATAATTAATTATTCCCAAATAATATTACGTAATCACAATTATGACAACCGGTAGTTTCCAGAAAGAAGGGGCTTTCAATAAGGATCTCTCTCTTGGCGCCGCAATTAGGTGACCAAACCTCTCCTTAGACAGAACTTTCTAGACATTGCCAATAATGTTATCTAATAATATTATTCAAATAATATGAATTATTGATCTGATAATGGGAAATACTGTGCAGTGACAATTATTGAAACAACAATAATATAAAATACCAACGCAAGCAATTATTGAATCAATAAAATAAAATACTGAGCAGTAATTCTTGTAATAATTATTGAGTAGTGCCTTCTTACGTAAGAATCAATAATTGATGCAATACCTGTGTCTACTTGTTCAACAACGCGTATTAGTGTTTTAACCAACGTATTTATTCAAAGATTAACGATAACAATTACGGCCGTTATTTTTAAACAACTTATATTTGTCGTTTTCCTCATCCAATCGCTTTCCGTTATGGGGCCCACACACGGTCGCTACTTGCCGTCATACGAATATTCCCGACGAAGATCGAATATTCCACGACCAAACGAATATTCCCAAGCAAAAATGAATATTTTATAACCACTTGCTTATTTTGAAATATTTGCGTATTTAACCCTAACTATCCACATTAATCAAATCAACCCTTACTATTTCAAAATAATAAATAGAGAAAATTAAATTTCATTAATAATAAGTTGGGGTCTTACAACCTCCCCTCCTTATGAAATTTCGTCCTCGAAATTGACGTACGTACCTAGTGTTTCGAAAAGGTGAGGATACCTTGCTTTCATTTCGTTTCAATTCCCGTGTCATTTCCTCTATAGCATGATTCCTCCACAAAACTTTAACTTGTGGTATGACCTTTCTTGGCGTAGGGACATGCTCCTTCCTATCAAAAATCTTGACGTGTACCTCCTCATACGTTAAGTCTTCTGCTATCTCGTCCGGTTCTAACTCTATAACGTGGTTCGGGTCTTTCACATATTTCTGAACGGCACCGATATGTGAAACACATTATGAACACGAGACATACTTGAGGTAACGCAAGTCTATAGGCTACATTTCCTACTCGGTCGAGAATTTGAAATGGACCGATAAATCGTGGGTTGAGCTTTCCTCTCTTCCCAAATCTTGTAACTCCCTTCCATGGAGCAACTCATGATAATACATGATCCCCTACACTAAATTCCACGTCCTTTCGATGAAGATCCGCGATAACTCTTTTGTCGATCTTGTCTTGGATTCAGTATCGTTGTCGAATCATTTGGATCTTTTCGGTGAGTCATACATACTAACTCGGGTCCCAACAATGTTGCTTCACCCACCTCATCCCAACATATTGGAGAACGACATTTTCGTCCATATAATGCTTCAAATGGAGCCACACCTATACTTGCTCGATAAGCTGTTGTTGTAGGAGAATTCCACCAATGGTAAATACTTATCCTAACCGCCTTGAAGTCTAGGACACGAGTCTTAATAAATCTTCAAGAGTTTGAATAGTCCTCTCGATTGTCCGTCTGTTTTGGGGATGGTATGCGAACTAAATTGCAAATCTGTGCCCATAGCTTTTTGCAAGCTAACCCAAAATCTTGAAGTGAATCTTGGGTCACGATCCAAACTATGGATACAGGCATGCCATGCAACCTCACAATCTCATTCACGCATATACTAGCAAGACGTTCAAGTGAATAAGTCTCCGTGTCGGCAAGAAATGAGCGGACTTGGTTAATCTATCAACAATAACCCAAATAGCATTGATGCCTTTAGAAACCGTAGGAAGACCAGAACTGAAATCCATGGTAATGTGTTCCCACTTCCATTCCAGGAATCTCAAGTGGTTGCAACGGACCCTTAGGTACTAGATGCTCCGCCTTTACACGTTGACAAGTTAAACACATTGAGATAAACTTTGCAATCTCTCTCTTCATATTGTTCCACCAAAATGTATGTCGAAGATCACGATACATTTTAGTACTTCCAGGATGGATTGCAAATGGTGTATTGTGTGCCTCCATCATAATCTTGTTCTTCAAATCAGTCGTTAGGAACTGAAAAGTCAGAGTGGACTCAAGTATTCCTTCTTCATCAATTCTCGCTTAGGAATAGCTCCTTCTTGTACTTTCTTCTTCATACGCATCGACTCAAGATTGGTGGTGGAGTAACCTTAACTTTTTCTATTAAAGTTGGCTCTGTCGTATACTTGACATCATCGCACTCGTTCCGCATATGATCTTCTACTCAATAAATCACTACCACGTTAAACTTTACCGGGATGGTATTGAATAGTGTGGTCGTAGTCTTTCAATAGCTCGAGCCAACGTCATTGCCGCATGTTGAGTTCTTTTGAGTGAAGAAATATTTAAGGCTTTTATGGTCCGAATATATCTCCACTTTCTCCCCATATAGATAGTGCCTCCATATTTTTAGCGAAACGATTGCGCCAACTCTAGATCATGAGTAGGATAATTCCTCTCATACTCTTTAAGTTGTCATGAGGCATAGGCTATGACTTTCCCACGTTGCATGAGAACACATCCTAACCCTTTGCTCAAGCATCATTGTGAGATAACAAATCCATCCGAACCGGATGGTATTGTTAGAACAGTCTTAGAAATAAGTCTCCTCTTAAGCTCTTGGAAACTCTTCTCGCATTCTTCACTCTAAACGAATTTTGTATCCTTAGGGTTAAATTTGAGTTAATGGAGTAGCGATTCGAGAAAACCCTTCCACGAATCTCCGATAATAACCAGCTAAGCCCAAAAAGCTACGTACTTCGGTCACCGACTTCGGTTGCTCCCAACTTTGTATTGATTCAATCTTCGCCGGGTCCACGGATACTCCATGTTTCGACACCACGTGCCCAAGGAATGCTACTTCCTCAAGCCAGAACTCGCATTTCTTCAATTTAGCATATAGTTTGTTTTCACGAAGCCTTTGGAGTACCAGCTTCAAATGGTGCTCATGATCTTCACGACTTTTGGAATATATAAGGATGTCATCAATAAAGACAACAACAAACTGATCCAAATATTCCTTGAATACTCGGTTCATCATATCCATGAAAGCCGCAGGAGCATTAGTTAGTCCGAAAGACATGACTAAGAATTCATAATGCCCATACCGAGTTCTGAAGGCAGTCTTTGGAATATCCTCAGTTTTAATCTTCAAATTGATGATATCCGTAAGCGAAGATCGATTTTTGAAAAGAATTGTGCCCTTGCAGAATTTGGTCAAACAAGTCATCAATACGAGGTAGAGGATACATATTCTTGATGGTGACATGGTTCAATTCCGATAGTCAATACAAAGTCGCATACTCTCATCTTTCTTCTTTACAAATAAAGCAGAGCACCCCAAGGAGATGTACTTAGGACGAATGAAACCGATGTCCAACAATTCTGTAGTTGGACCTTTAACTCGAAGTTCAATAGAGCCATTCGATATGGGGTTTTAGAAATGGGCTTTGTACCGGGTTCAAGATCAATAAAGAATTCAACTTCACGTTCGGGGTAGGCCAGGAAGTTCTTCAGAAATACGTCAGGAAAGTCAATAACAACAGAATATTATTCAAATTTGGCGTGTCTTTATTCAAATCCATAACATGGGCTAAGAAAGCTTGACATCCGTTTTTCAATAAGCGAATAGCTTTATGATTAGATATATGCGGTGATTGATTTTAATGGTTTAGTTGCTTGAATTGCATAACAAAGGTTGGTTAGGAATATGAAAACTAACAACCTTACGAAAACAATCAATTTTGGCATGATGAGTAGTTAACCAATCAATCCTAAAATCACATCAAAAGCAAGTATCTTTAAAGAGATAAGGTCAACGGTAAGGTGATGGTGCCAACTTGAATCAAACAAGATTTATAAGCAAGTGGATGTGATGAAAGTTTCTCCTAACGGAGTTTCCACAGATAGGTCAAAGTCTAATTTCTCCGAGTCAAGTTTAAGCGTTGAGCACATGCGGGAGAGATAAATGAATGGGTAGCACCCAGTATCAAGTAAGGTATAAACTTCGCAAGAATTTATAAATAGCTTACCCGTGATCACCTCGTTTGGGTTCCTCGCATTATGACCGATCACAACAAACGCTCTTCCGGAATCGTTGACTTTGACTTCTCCGGGACGGATCTTTTGAGTCACCCGTCCTCCACGAACTAGGTTTCATTCTTGTATAATCTCGAGCGATATGTCCTTCCTTTCCACAATTATAGCATATCTTGAACTGTGTGGGCGGTTTGGTCGATATGTCCCTCTTTTCCGCATTTGTAAGTAGATATGACCGGTGGTCGTTCTCCTCCCTTAAAACCGATTCTTGTCTTGCTTTGTCGTCTTCACATGGTCGTTGTTAAATCTCCTCTTTTAAAAAATCTCCTCTGACTCGCTTCTTACTTTTCATGGCCATGATTACACCACGAGTGGTTACCATTTCTGTCCGTCATCTGCTCTTTCTTTCTCCGCAGTTATCATTTATACATTGATCGCTATCTCGAAGTACGATCCACGGTTGTGGTCCCTCGGTTGACCGTACTCGTTATCTCGCTCTAATAATTGAGCCCTCATTTACAACATCTCGAATAGAGAGAAAATTTATGAGAAATGAGATACCGACGTATCTGGGTTTCAAACCTCTAAGAAACATCCGCGTCATCGTTCCTCATTCTCCACCAAATGAGGTGCAAACTGGATAACTCTGCAAACTTTGCCTCGATTACGAGACACCGTCATGTTGTTTCGCTCTAATCGATGAACTCCACTTCCTTCATATGACGAACACTTTCGTGAAAGTATTTGTCATTAAATAGCTTTCAAACGTCTCCCAAGACATCTTTGAAAGTGCGGTTTGGATGGGTACGCTTCACGACTCCCACCGAAGAGTCTACCTCGCCACGGAACATAAAGGTGGCGAATGGAACCTCTGTTCCTCCGTGCATCCCAAGACATCGAATATCTTGGTAATTTGTTTGACCCATGTTTCCGCCGTGATCGGATCCGGCTTTCCCTTAAATTCGTGGTTCCAACTCTTTGAACTGTTTGGTTGTGACAACCCGTGAATTGCTATCATTTCCTCCTGTATTTTGAACACGAGTCTCCTCGTGTCGATTTTGCATGAAGCGCAAAAACTTCTAAACATCCCCTCGTTCATCATACGCTTCAATGGTGTTGTTCACAGGGAGGAACATTGCCGACTGTTACGTTCTCCTCGTTGGTGAGTACAGGCATCTCCACGGTCTCATTTCCATTGTTAATATTCTCGGTGAGACATTCTCAAATACCGTCATAAAACAAGGGTTAATTAAGGAAATCAATATATCACATAATATCCCTATATCTCGACCAACTAACAAATAAGCTTAGGTAGGACACACTAGCGAAGGATTTACTCGTCCTCCCTCCTAGTTCTATTCCCGATCTCCGGAGATCATATCCCTAAGCTCGATATCAATCTGTGACACCCCAAAATAGGTATACATCACCTATTACGAGTTGTCAATACGTGAATGTAAACAACTACAACTTTATTATTACAACAAGAAAGCTGTGAGTTTGAATACAAATATTATCTTCTAGACAATATCTATACTCAAATAAATCCTCATCACATTTATTGATACATTATTTTACAAAATGGTGAGGACTACTAAACAATCCTTTCTAAAACCTTCATTCCATACCCAGACTGTACTCATTTATATTCTCGCCTCCGAGAAAAATGGAACAAAAAGGAAAAGGGTGAGCTCAACTAGCTCAAGTAAAGAATATTATGACTAAGATAATATACAACAAATTATCGTTAGTCTTCAACAGGAAAAATCTAATAGAATACTGATAGACAACAAATTTTAAATCAATATTCGCATGAAATAATAATTCATTAGAAGAGTTAAGTAGAGAATGCGAAAACTACTATCTTCTATGTATGAATTTAAGAGTTCATCGTCATCTTTTATCCTGTAACATCAATCAATATACATCCGGAATCAAATATTCATCTTTGCACTACAAAGCCAAAGATATTCATTAGTTAGTCATGTTCATTTAAACACTGTTCATCTTTGCACTCTACAAGCCAAAGATATTAATCAGTCGGTCATGTTCATCTCAACACCTGTTCATCTTTGCACTACAGGCCAAAGATATTCTTCAGAAATCATTCATCTTTGCACTACAGGCCAAAGATATTCAATAATATCATCATTTAAGACTGAGGATGATGAAAAATATATATATATTTTTTAAAGAAACGAATCCAGTGAAACAAAATGACAAGGATTAAGGATTAAGGATTCGTACTTGGTTTTATCCACGTCCAAAAATACCTCAAAAATAAATCGCAGTGGTGTAAAATTCAAGAATGATCAAAACATGGATACAATCAGAGTTAGTATCCAGAATAGATGTTTTGGACGAAAAGAAGAAATTTTATTTTTTTCGGTGAATAATCAGATATCGTGAATAGTGCCGAGATATCGTGAATAGTAACTCGACACCAAAAGATAGAAATTCCACAAAAACATCTTCACGCTTCATGAATAGTACTCGTGAATAGTAACTCGTGAATAAGTAACTCATGAATAGTAACTCGTGAATAGTAACTTATGAATAGTAACCCATGAATAGTAACCCAGACATGAAAAAGTTCCAAATTTGATAAAACTTGGATCGACATTTCAAAGATAATGATATTGAAGAAATAATATCATTACGAAAAAAAAAATATCCCTTACCTCAAAGAATCAAGATTTCCGGAAGGAAAGGTCGGAAGAGATCTTTGAATGAAACTTGTCTTTGAGCAAGAACTCTCAAAGTATCTAAATACTCACAAAATACGCTCAATAATATAGAGAGAAAAGAGAAAACTTTGTTTACGGTGTGATTTTTAATTCTAACTTAGCCCTTTATTTATAGGAAAATGTTAATTACCAAGCGAGACTTGACTGCTTACGATGGCTTTACACGCTACTATTGCCACCCACCACATTTGAAATAAAATTCAGCACATTTTTTTTCACCAACCACAAGTGGGGCCCACTCAATTCTAGAATTTTCCACCAAAATCAATTATAACCCTACTTTAGAATCAAACACCTCTTAAAATTTATAACAAATCATTCGTTCATTTTTAACGGTTCAAAATTTGTAGACATATACTCAACTTATATATGTATAACATATCCAAAAATCACAACGATCCAACGGTCGGATTAAAAATTATAACTTCATGAATATATCGTAAAAAAAATCGATTTGATTTTAATACCTCCATTCAAACAAAAATATTGATAAAACACCTCAACATTAAATCCTTCAATTATAACCACATATAATAAATAAATCCATCATTTATATCCATATCAAATAAATATTTTCTTATCATATAAATCAATAATTAATTATTCCCAAATAATATTTAGAATCACAATTATAACAACGGGCCATTCCTCAGGAAAGAGGGGCTTTCAATAAGGATCTCTCTCATCGGGCGGCGCAATTAGGTGACCAAACCTCTCCTTAGACAGAACTTTCTAGACATTGCCAATAATGTTATCTAATAATATTATTCAAATAATATGAATTATTGATCCGATAATGGGAAATCATGTGCGGTGACAATTATTGAAGCAATGAATAATATAAAATACCAACGCAAAGAATTATTGAATCAATAAAATAAAATCTTTGAGCGATAATTCATTGTAACAATTATTGAGTAGTGCCTTCTTACGTAAGAATCAATAATTGATGCAATACTGCAGCATCTTCTTCAACAACAGCGTATTAGTGTTTTAACCAACGGGTATTCCAACGATGATAATTGATAACAATTACGTAGTCATTTTTAAACAACTTATATTTGTCGTTTTCCTCATCCAATTGCTTTCGTTATGGGGCCCACACATGGCTGCTTGGCAGGTAAATACGAATATTCCACGACAAGCATGCGAATATTCCATGACCAAACGAATATTCTGACAAAAATGAATATTTTATAACCACTTGCTTATTTTGAAATATTTGCGTATTTAACCCCTAACTATCCACATTAATCAAATCAACCCTTACTATTTCAAAATAATAAATAGAGAAAATTAAATTTCATTAATAATAAGTTGGGGTCTTACAGTTTACATAATTATTTTACATAAAATAATTGTAATAGTTGAACGTTCATGTGGAACTATTCTCCAACTTTACTTTTGACTTTATCTTGCTTCGAACTCTCAGACTTTAACTGAAATGTTATCATGATATAGCAAGGTGAGCAATTTTTTTGCTCAGCAAGTTTAAATACAAAAAGGATATATCATGATTGAAAATGAATAATAAGCTTTCGAATTTCAACAATATATAATAATTGTGAAAGAGCATGAATTAATTTTTAATATTTGAATAATTGAATCAATAACGCTGAGTGGCCAACAATAACCATGAACAAATATTTTTGGTAATCAAGGTGATCAGTCTTTCATACATGATGAACATATACAACTTGCACAAAGTGCAAATAACAATAATCATAGATGTGGAATAATTGTCAATAATTAAACCACTAACACACTTGAAACATAATAACTCGAGTTTGAGTTATGAAACTTGTCTTGCCCGTCGATTACTACTACGCAATCTATTATAATCTCTTTATTGAAAAGGCATATCATTGTTAATATTAATCTTCCAATTATCATAATACAATTTATCTCATAATTAACATTACTATTTTAATAGCATATTTAATAACATTTAGTCACATAAATAAATATTAGATCTTACATTAAATTCTTAGTAATATTTAATAATATTACTATCATCTTAAATTCACTTAATATCATTAATCATTTATAAATATTATTAACTCTTTAATAATATTTTAATCACTTACTAACATCTTAATCATTTACAAATATTATTAATCATTTGATAATATTCAACTCATCATTTAATATTATTAACCATTTAATAATATTATAATCTCTTACTAATATTATTAATCCTTTAATAATATTTTAATCACTTACTAATATTATTAATCACTTAATAATAGCTTAATCATTTACAAATATTATTAACCCTTTAATAATATTTTAATCATTTACTAATATTATTAATCATTTAATAATATCTTAATCGATTCACAAATATTATTAACCCTTTAATAATATTTTAAACATTTACTAATATTATTAATAATTTAATAATATTTTAATCTAATATTATTAATCAAATAATACTTTAATTTAACTTTAATCTAATATTATTAATTATTTAATAATATTTTAATTTAACTTTAATCTAATATTATTAATCATTTAATAATATTTTATTCTATTTAATAATATTTTAATATAATATTATTAATCTTTTAATAATATTTTAATCATTTATTAAACTCATAAACAATTAATTTTAATTGCTTACCATTTACTAAATCATTTATTTAATAAACTTAAAATGACATAAATATAAATTTTATCAAAAATGACCAAAATACCCTCCAAAATTCTGATTATATCATATTAAGGGTCTTTTGTCAAAAAATTACATTTTTACCCTTTATAGCATCACATTACTTATTTTATTCATTTATTCATAACTCAATCATTTTCATGAAAAATACCAAAACATCTCCAAAACTTTTTCTTTTTTGGGAAATATCAGTATATGGTTCCTTTATGAATATATATTTTTTCTGAAATTTTCCAATTTCATTTACTATTTTAAATGGTCCAAAACAGTTGGATCTTGCAACATTTTTCATAAATCGAAATTTTATCTAAAAATTTTGAAATTTTCACAGCAAGCACCTGTAATGAACATCTATTCCCGGTATATAGGGTTATTCCCTTTTACATTTAAAATCACACTTTCTTGTAAAATCCATAACTTTCATTCTACACATCCAAAAATCACCATCTTTGGACAGGATCTTGCTAACTTACCATACTAACATACCAAAAAAAATTTAGAATTTTTAGAGCAAAGGAAATAGACAAAAATGCCCTCGGACCAGACTGGCCGTGGACTTTATTTGTGCTCTAATTTTCTTCTATTTTCGACGGACGGTTTGTACTAAAATGGTTGCCACGATTTGTGTAGTTAACATTTTTAACTGCTACCACTTGGGTTTAAAAGCTAACTTATATATTTAACACCCCTCTTTGATGGATCACAAAAAGGATGTGTAGATCTCAAGTTGTAACCTTTCAAAGTGAAGAAAAGTTAGGGTTTTCTAAGTAGAAAATTTATTTTGGTTTTTCTTTCCTTAGATCAAACATTGAACTCCAAAAATGGTTAGATCCATACATGAAACACTCGTTAATATGTAGATCTAAGAGTTTAGAAACCTTAGATCTTTATTTTATCAAAAACAAATTAGCTCAAAGGAATAAACTAGTTTAGTGTTTTTTTTATACCTTTGATCTTTCTCTTGATTTCTTTTTCTTTCTTCTCTCTTCTTGTTCTTCATTAATTGTGACACCCCCAAAATAGGTATACATCACCTATTCTGAGTTGTCAATACATGGTACAGAAACAACTACAACTTTATTATTACAACAGTAAAACTGTGAGTTTGAATACAAATATTATCTTCTAGACAATATCTATACTCAAATAAATCCTCATCACATTTATTGATACATTATTTTACAAAATGGTGAGGACTACTAAACAATCCTTTCTAAAACCTTCATTCCATACCCAGACTCGTACTCGCTATATTCTCGCCTCCCCGAGAAAAATGGAACAAAAAGGAAAAGGGTGAGCTCAACTAGCTCAAAAGAATATTATGACTAAGATAATATACAACAAATTATCGTTAGTCTTCAACAGAAAAAATCTAATAGAATACAATAGACAACAAATTTTAAATCAATATTCGCAGTGAAATAATAATTCATTAGAAGAGTTAAGTAGAGAATGCAAACTACTATCTTCTATGTATGAATTTAAGAGTTCATCGTCTATCTTTTATCCACTGTAACATCAATCAATATACATACGGAATCAAATATTCATCTTTGCACTGAGGCCAAAGATATTCATCGATTGGTCATGTTCATTTAAACACTGTTCATCTTTGCACTCACAGCCAAAGATATTAATCGATCGGTCGTGTTCATCTCAACACTGCTCATCTTTGCACTACAATGCCAAAGATATTCAATAATATCATCATTTAAGATCGAGGATGATGAAAATATATATATATATTTTTAAAGAAAGCGAATCCAAAGTGAAACAAAATGACAAGGATTAAGGATTAAGGATTCTTACTTGGTTTTATCCACGCCCAAAAAATACCTCAAAAATAAATCGCAGTGGTGTAAAATTCAAGAATGATCAAAACATGGATACAATCGAGTTAGTATCCAGAATAGATGTTTTAGACGAAAAGAAGAAATTTTATTTTTTTTTGAATGAATAATCAAGATATCGTGAATAGTCGTTAGTATCGTGAATAAGATGCAGATATCGTGAATAGTAACTACGACACCAAAAGATAGAAATTCCACAAAAACATCTTCACGCTTCATGAATAGTACTCGTGAATAGTAACTCGTGAATAGTAACTTCGTGAATAGTAACTTATGAATAGTAACCCATGAATAGTAACCCAGAGCATGAAAAAGTTCCAAATTTGATAAAACTTCAGATCAACATTTCAAGTATAATGATATTGAAGAAATAATATCATTACGAAAAAAAAATAATATCCCTTACCTCAAAGAATCAAGATTGCCGGAAGGAAAGTCGGAAGTGATCTTTGAATGAAACTTATCTTTGACAAAGAACTCTCAAAGTATCTAAATACTCACAAAATCGCTCGATAATATAGAGAAAGAGAGAAAACTTTGTTTCGGTGTGATTTTCAATTCTAACTTAGCCCTCTATTTATAGGAAAATGTTAGCCGTACCAAGCAGACTTGACTTGCTTGCACGATGGCTTTACCGCTACTATTGCCACCCACCACATTTGAAATAAAATTCAAAGACATTTTTTCACCAACCACAAGTGGGGCCCACTCAATTCTAGAATTTTCCACCAAAATCAATTATAACCCCACTTTCAAATCAAACACCTCTTAAAATTTATAACAAATCATTCGTTCATTTTAACGGTTCAAAATTTTGTAGACATATACTCAACTTATATATGTATAACATATCCAAAAATCACAACGATTCAGCGGTCGATTAAAAATTATAACTCACATAATATATCGTAAAAAAATCTTGATTTGATTTTAATACCTCCATTCAGAGCAAAAATATTGATAAAACACCTCAACATTAAATCCTTCAATTATAACCACATATAATAAATAAATCCATCATTTATATCCATATCAAATAAATATTTTCTTATCATATAAATCAATAATTAATTATTCCCAAATAATATTCTGAATCACAATTATTACAACCAGTAGTTCAGAAAGAGGGGCTTTCAATAAGGATCTCTCTCATCTTGCCAAGTGATTAGATGACCAAACCTCTCCTTAGATGTAACTTTCTAGACATTGCCAATAATGTTATCTAATAATATTATTTAAATAATATGAATTATTGATCGATAATGGGAAATCTTTGTGCGGTGACAATTATTGAAACAAAGAATAATATAAAATACCAACGCAGCAATTATTGAATCAATAAAATAAAATCTTGAGCGATGAATTATCGTAATAATTATTGAGTAGTGCCTTCTTACGTAAGAATCAATAATTGATGCAATACTGGTGTCTTCTTCTTTCAACAACGCGTATTAGTGTTTTAACCAAGGGTATTCCAACGAAGATTAATCGGTAACAACTACGCCGTTATTTTTAAACAACTTATATTTGTCGTTTTCTTCATCCAATCGCTTTCCGTTATGGGGCCCACACATGGCTGCGCCGTCGTACGAATATTCCCCGACAGTACGAATATTTTATAACCACTTGCTTATTTTGAAATATTTGCGTATTTAACCCCTAACTATCCACATTAATCAAATCAACCCTTACTATTTCAAAATAATAAATAGAGAAAATTAAATTTCATTAATAATAAGTTGGGGTCTTACAACCTCCCTCCTTATGAAATTTCGTCCTCGAAATTGACGTACGCATACTGGTGTTTCTAAAAGGTGAGGATACCTCGCTTTCATTTCCGTTTCCAATTCCCAGGTCATTTCCTCTATAGCATGATTCCTCCACAAAACTTTAACTTGTGGTATGACCTTTGCGCGTAGGACATGCTCCTTCCTATCCAAAATCTTGACAGTACCTCCTCATCACGTTAAGTCTTGACTATCTAAATGGGTTCTAACTCTATAACGTGGTTCGGGTCTTTCACATATTCTGAAATACCGATATGTGAAACACATTATGAACACGTAGACATACTTGGAGGTAACGCAAGTCTATAGGCTACATTTCCTACTCGGTCAAGAATTTGAAATGGACCGATAAATCGTGGGTTGAGCTTTCCTCTCTTCCCAAATCTTGTAACTCCCTTCCATGGAGCAACTCATGATAATACATGATCCCCTACACTAAATTCCACGTCCCTTCGATGAAGATCCGCATAACTCTTTTGTCGATCTTGTGCTTGGTTCGTATCGTTGTCGAATCATTTAGATCTTTTCGGTGAGTCATACGTACTTACTCTTCGGGTCCTAACAATGTTGCTTCACCCACCTCATCCCAACATATTGGAAACGACATTTTCGTCCATATAATGCTTCAAATGGAGCCACACCTATACTTGCACGATAATTTGTTGTTGTAGGAGAATTCCACCAATGGTAAATACTTATCCCAACGCCCTTGAAGTACAGGACACGAGTCTTAATAAATCTTCAAGAGTTTGAATAGTCCTCTCTGGATTGTCCGTCCGTTTGGGGATGGTATGCCGAACTAAATCGCAAATCCGTGCCCATAGCTTTTTGCAAGCTAACCCAAAATCTTGAAGTGAATCTTGGGTCACGATCCGAAACTATGGATACAGGCATGCCATGCAACCTCACAATCTCATTCACGTACATACTAGCAAGACGTTCAAGTGAATAAGTCTCCCGTATCGGCAAGAAATGAGCAGACTTGGTTAATCTATCAACAATAACCCAAATAGCATTGATGCCTTGAGAAACCGTAGGAAGACCCATAACGAAATCCATGGTAATGTGTTCCCACTTCCATTAGGAATCTCAAGTGGTTGCAACGGACCCTTAGGTACTAGATGCTCGCCTTTACACGTTGACAAGTTAAACACATTGAGATAAACTTTGCAATCTCTCTCTTCATATTGTTCCACCAAAATGTATGTCGAAGATCACGATACATTTTAGTACTTCCAGGATGGATTGCAAATGGTGTATTGTGTGCCTCCATCATAATCTTGTTCTTCAAATCGAGTCGTTAGGAACACAAAGTCTAGAGTGGACTCAAGTATTCCTTCTTCATCAATTCTCGCTTAGGAATAGCTCCTTCTTGTACTTTCTTCTTCATACGCATCACTCCGGATTCCGGTGGCTTGAGCAACCTTAACTTTTTCTATTAAAGTTGGCTCTGTCGTATACTTGACATCATCGCACTTTTCGTTCAGCATATGATCTTCTACTCAATGCGTCGCCTACCACGCTTAAACTTTACCGGGATGGTATTGAATAGTGTGGTCGTAGTCTTTCAATAGCTCGAGCCAGCGTCATTTGCCGCATGTTGAGTTCTTTTGAGTGAAGAAATATTTAAGGCTTTTATGGTGCGAATATATCTCCACTTTCTCCCCATATAGATAGTGCCTCCATATTTTTAGCGCTGAAACGCGGGCCGCTTAACTCTAGATCATGAGTAGGATAATTCCTCTCATACTCTTTAAGTTGTCACGAGGCATAGGCTATGACTTTCCCACGTTGCATGAGAACACATCCTAACCCTTTGCACGAAGCATCAGTTGTAGATAACAAATCCATCCGAACGAGATGGTATTGTTAGAAACAGTCTTAGAAATAAGTCTCCTCTTAAGCTCTTGGAAACTCTTCTCGCATTCTTCACTCCAAACGAATTTTGTATCCTTAGAGTTTATTTGAGTTAATGGAGTAGCGATTCGAGAAAACCCTTCCACGAATCTCCGATAATAACCAATTTAAGCCCAAAAGCTCGTACTTGGGTCACCGAAGCTTGGTTGCTCCTCAACTTTGTATTGATTCAATCTTCGCCGGGTCCACGGATACTCCATGTTTCGACACCACGTGCCCAAGGAATGCTACTTCCTCAAGCCAGAACTCGCATTTCTTCAATTTAGCATATAGTTTGTTTTCACGAAGCCTTTGGAGTACCAGCTTCAAATGGTGCTCATGATCTTCACGACTTTTGGAATATATAAGGATGTCATCAATAAAGACAACAACAAAATGATCCAAATATTCCTTGAATACTCGGTTCATCATATCCATGAAAGCCGCAGGAGCATTAGTTAGTCCGAAAGACATGACTAAGAATTCATAATGCCCATCTGAAGTTCTCGAAGGCGGTCTTTGGAATATCCTCGATTTTAATCTTCAATTTGATGATATCCAAAACGAAGATCGATTTTTGAAAAGAATTGTGCCCCTTGCGGCTGGTCAAACAAGTCATCAATACGAGGTAGAGGATACCTATTCTTGATGGTGACATGGTTCAATTCCCGATAGTCAATACAAAGTCGCATACTCCGTCTTTCTTCTTTACAAATAAAAGCAGGAGCACCCCGAGGAGATGTCTTAGGACGAATGAAGCCGATGTCCAACAATTCTCGTAGTTGGACCTTTAACTCTGAAGTTCAATAGGAGCCATTCGATATGGGATTTTAGAAATGGGCTTTGTACGGAGTTCAAGATCAATAAAGAATTCAACTTCACGTTACGGGGTAAGCAAGGAAGTTCTTCTTGAAATCGTCGGAAAGTCAATAACAACAGAATATTATTCAAATTTGGCGTGTCTTTATTCAAATCCATAACATGGGCTAAGAAAGCTTGACATCCGTTTTTCAATAAGCGAATAACTTTATGATTAGATATGGCGGTGATTGATTTTAATGGTTTAGTTGCTTGAATTGCATACAACGAAGTTGGTTAGGAATATGAAAACTAACAACCTTACGAAAACAATCAATTTTGGCATGATGAGTAGTTAACCAATCAATCCTAAAATCACATCAAAAGCAAGTATCTTTAAAGAGATAAGGTCAGCGGGTAAGGTGATGGTGCCAACTTGAATCAAACAAGATTTATAAACAATGGATGTGATGAAAGTTTCTCTAACGGAGTTTCCACAGATAGGTCAAAGTCTAATTTCTCCGAGTCAAGTTTAAGCGTTGAGCACATGCGGAGAGATAAATGAATGGGTAGCACCGGTATCAAGTAAGGTATAAACTTCGCAAGAATTTATAAATAGCTTACCCGTGATCACCTCGTTTGGGTTCCTCGCATTATGACCAGTCACAACAAACGCTTCTTCCGGAATCGTTGACTTTGACTTCTCGGGACGATCTTTTGAGTCACCGTCCCATTGAACTAGGTTTATCTCTTGTCACAATCTCGGCGATATGTCCTTCCTTTCCATAATTATAGCATACCTTGAAGCTGTTGTGGGCGGTTTGGTGATATGTCCCTCTTTTCGCATTTGTAGCATATGACCGGTGGTCGTTCTCCTCCCTTAAAACCGATTCTTCTTTGTGCTTTGCTCGTCTTCTTCACATGGTCGTTGTTAAATCTCCTCTTTTAAAATCTCCTCCGACTCGCTTCTTACATTTTTCATGGCCATGATTACCACCGAGTGGTTACCATTTCTGTCCGTCTGTTTTTTCTCGCATGAGTTATCATTATTACATTGATTGCTATCTCAGTACGATCCTGGTTGTGGTCCTCGGTTGACCGTACTTCGTTATCTCGCTCTAATAATTGAGCCCACATTTACAACATCCGAATAGAGAAAAATTTATGAGAAATGAGATCTTGGCGTATCTTGCGGGTTTCAAACCTCTAAGAAACATCCGCGTCATCGTTCCTCATTCTCCACCAAATGAGGTGCAAACACGGATAACTCGCAAACTTTGCCTCGTTCGAGACACCGTCATGTTGTTACTCGCTCAATCGATGAACTCCACTTCCTTCATATAGACGAACACTTTCGGGAAAGTATTTGTCATTAAATAGCTCTCAAACGTCTCCCAAGACATCGCTTGAAAGTGCAATTTGGATGGGTGCGCTTCACGAGACTCCCACCGATGAGTCTCGCCTTCGCCACGGAACATAAAAGGTGGCGAATGGAACCTTCTGTTCTCCGTGCATCCCAAGACATCGAATATCTTGGTAATTTGTTTGACCCATGTTTCACGGCATGATCGGATCCGCTTTCCTTAAATTCGGTGGTCCCAACTCTTTGAAGCGCTTGTTTGTGACAACCCGTGAATTGCTATCATTTCCTCCTCATATTTTGAACACGAAGTCTCCTCGTGCGATTTTGCATGAGCGCAAAAACTTCTAAACATCCCTCGTTCATCATCTACTCAATGGTGTTGTTCATGGAGGAACATTGCCGACTGTTACGCGTTCTCCTCGTTGGTGAGTCTGAGCATCTCCACGGTCTCATTTCCATTGTTAATATTCTCGATAGACATTCTCAAATCTTTGTCATAAAACAAGGGTTAATTAAGGAAATCAATATATCACATAATATCCCTATATCTTGACCAACTAACAAATAAGCTTAGGTAGGACACACTAGCGAAGGATTTTTTCGTCTCTCCCCTCCTAGTTCTATTCCCGATCTCCGCCGGAGATCATATCCTAAGCTCGATACCAACTGTGACACCCCCAAAATAGGTATACATCACCTATTCCGAGTTGTCAATACATGGCATGAAACAACTACAACTTTATTATTACAACAAGAAAGCGTGAGTTTGAATACAAATATTATCTTCAGACAATATCTATACTCAAATAAATCCTCATCACATTTATTGATACATTATTTTACAAAATGGTGAGGACTACTAAAAATCCTTTCTAAAACCTTCATTCCATACCCAGGCTGCATACTCGTTATATTCTCGCCTCACGAGAAAAATGGAACAAAAAGGAAAAGGGTGAGCTCAACTAGCTCAAGTAAAGAATATTATGACTAAGATAATATACAACAAATTATAGTTAGTCTTCAATAGGGAAAATCTAATAGAATCTGATAGACAACAAATTTAAATCAATATTCGCAATGAAATAATAATTCATTAGAAGAGTTAAGTAGAGAATGCAAACTACTATCTTCTATGTATGAATTTAAGAGTTCATCGCCTATCTTTTATCCCCTGTAACATCAATCAATATACATCGGAATCAAATATTCATCTTTGCACTACTGTTTAAAGATATTCATTAGTTGGTCATGTTCATTTAAACACTGTTCATCTTCACACCATGTGCCAAAGATATTAATCGGTCGATCGTGTTCATCTCAACACTGCTCATCTTTGCACTCTGAAGCCAAAGATATTCTTGAAATCATTCATCTTTGCACTACTGTGCCAAAAGATATTCAATAATATCATTATTTAAGATCGAGGATGATGAAAATATATATATATATTTTTAAAAAAGCGAATCCAAGTGAAACAAAATGACAAGGATTAAGGATTAAGGATTCGTACTTGGTTTTATCCACGTCCAAAAATACCTCAAAAATAAATCGCAGTGGTGTAAAATTCAAGAATGATCAAAACATGGATCTGATCGGAGTTAGTATCCGAATAGATGTTTTAGACGAAAAGAAGAAATTTTTTTTTTTGATTGAATAGTATCAGTATCGTGAATAGTGTCGATATCGTGAATAGTGCCGTATACGTGAATAGTAACTCCGACACCAAAAGATAGAAATTCCACAAAAACATCTTCACGCTTCATGAATAGTACTCGTGAATAGTAACTCGTGAATAGTAACTCATGAATAGTAACTCGTGAATAGTAACTTATGAATAGTAACCCATGAATAGTAACCCCGACATGAAAAAGTTCCAAATTTGATAAAAACTTCAGATCAACATTTCAGCATAATGATATTGAAGAAATAATATCATTAAAAAAAAATAATATCCCTTACCTCAAAGAATCAAGATTGCCGGAAGGAAAGGTCGGAGTGATCTTTGAATGAAACTTATCTTGAACAAAGAACTCTCAAAGTATCTAAATACTCACAAAATACGCTCAATAATATAGAGAGAAGAGAAAACTTTGTTTACGGTGTGATTTTCAATTCTAACTTAGCCCTCTATTTATAGGAAAATGTTAGCCAAGAAGCGAGACTTGACCAACTACGATGGCTTTACTCGCTACTATTGCCACCCACCACATTTGAAATAAAATTCAGCACATTTTTTCACCAACCACAAGTGGGGCCCACTCAATTCTAGAATTTTCCACCAAAATCAATTATAACCCTACTTTCGAATCAAACACCTCTTAAAATTTATAACAAATCATTCGTTCATTTTTAACGGTTCAAAATTTGTAGACATATACTCAACTTATATATGTATAACATATCCAAAAATCACAACGATCCAACGGTCAGATTAAAAATTATAACTCACGCAATATATCGTAAAAATACTGATTTGATTTTTAATACCTCCATTCCGACAAAAATACTGATAAAACACCTCAACATTAAATCCTTCAATTATAACCACATATAATAAATAAATCCATCATTTATATCCATATCAAATAAATATTTTCTTATCATATAAATCAATAATTAATTATTCCCAAATAATATTACAGAATCACAATTATGACAACCAGGTCGTTCCCAGGAAAGAGGGGGCTTTCCAATAAGGATCTCTCCTCATCTTGGCGCCAATGATTAGATGACCAAACCTCTCCTTGATGTAACTTTCTAGACATTGCCAATAATGTTATCTAATAATATTATTCAAATAATATGAATTATTGATCCGATAATGGGAAACATCGTAATTGACAATTATTGAAACAACAATAATATAAAATACCAATGAAGAATTATTGAATCAATAAAATAAAATATCGAATAAAGTAATTATCGTGTAACAATTATTGAGTAGTGCCTTCTTACCTAAGAATCAATAATTGATGCAATACCATGTCTTCTTTGTTCAACAACGCGTATTAGTGTTTTAACCACCGAGTATTCCAACAAGATTAGCAGTAATAATTACGCAGATTATTTTTAAACAACTTATATTTGTCGTTTTCCTCATCCAATTGCTTTCCGTTATGGGGCCCACACATGGCTGCGCCGTCGTACGAATATTCCCCGACAGTACGAATATTCCACGACCAAACGAATATTCCCCGACAAAAATGAATATTTTATAACCACTTGCTTATTTTGAAATATTTGCGTATTTAACCCCTAACTATCCACATTAATCAAATCAACCCTTACTATTTCAAAATAATAAATAGAGAAAATTAAATTTCATTAATAATAAGTTGGGGTCTTACATTAATGGCAGCCTCCTCCCTATTCTTCTCTCTCTATTTGGTGGGGTATGGAGTGAGGGAAGGAGAAAAAAAATGTTTTCTCTTAATTTTTCTTTTAGTTAAATAAATTTAGATATTAAAGAGAGAAAGAGATCACTCGGTATTGTTTTGACTTGCCTGTGTGGCAATGTATATTTCTGAGCTCACTCGGTATGAAATAACACCCAACCATTTGATTCAGCCTATTATCTCATTGTATTGGTTTTGTTTGTTTCTGTTCAGTTTAATTCATTGAGTTAGTTACTTCAGTTCGTTATTTTTTTACTCTTCTGTTGATTTAGATATATTCCATTCAGATCTTTGGAGATTCTATTTTTGTCAGTATTTACACTTGAGGCTTTGTTCAGTATTTTATCTCAGTTGTTTTTGTATATCAGTTGTATATATTTTGTATATTTATATCCGTACTGGGCAATTAGCTCATGCTGTGTTTTTCTTCCGGCAGGTTTGCAGGGGTGATTCAGGGCTAGTGTGATGAGAGAGTTGCCTTTGAATAGGTTATTTCGAATTTTAATTTTTGATTATTTTGACTCTATTTGGAGAATTGTATTTAGTACGCTATTAATGGATCACCACTATTAATATTTTGAAGTTATTAGTGCTCTGTTTATTTATTTTAAGGTTTGTTGTGCTTTGCACGTGACCTCCCTTTCCTTTTCGAGAAGGGGATATTACATCATGTTTATATTATAATGAAAGTCATATGTGGCTCGTAGTGCATAGATGGACTTGGTATGATTATGACCAGTGATTATTCGGTATAATCATGACCGTAATGTTACAAATGATGTGGATTATTTATTAAGCTGAGTCTCAGCGACAGTTGTTGGTATGATCATGACCATGCGTTTTCTTCGGTCAAGGTTGCAAAGATGACTTGTTATATATTTGGCATGATCATGAGCATTGATAAAAATACGAATATCCTTGGCCCATAGTGCATGGATTATTCGTGGTCGTGATACTAATGAATATCCTTGGCCTGTAGTGCATGGATAATTTAGTGATATGGATTATTTATTAAAGCTGAGTCTCAACGATAAAATTAATGATAAACTTTTAAATCATAGAAGATAATAGATATCATGCTCTACTTGACTCTTCTACTGGATTGCTTATTTCACTGCAGTTGTTGATCTAAAACTTGTTGTCTATTGTATTCTATCAGTTGTTATACTGTTGAAGGCTAAGGATAATTTATTCTGCATTATCTTAGTCATAATATTTCTTATTGGACTAGTTGAGCTCACCCTTTACTTTTATTGTTCTCTTCAGGAAATAAGAACATAGCCGGGACTAGTCGGAAAACAGAGTGATGGTCAGAGATGGTGCATTAGTTTTAAGACCCCAACTTTTTATTAATAAAATTGAATTTACTCTAATTATTATTTTGAATAATAAGATGTTAATTTGATATAATGCTTTGATTATGGGTGAAATGTGTAAATTTTGCAAAATAAGCAAGTGGTTATAAAATATTCATTGTTGTTGGGAAATATTCGTTTGGTCGGGGAATATTCTTACTGTCGGGGAATATTCGTACGAGGGCGCAGCCATTCGTGGGCCCCATAACGGAAAACGGTCGGATGAAAAAAATGAAAAGTTTGAGTTTTTATAAATAACGACGTAATTGTTACCGTTAACACTGTTGGATTTCTTAGTGGTTAAAATATAGTAATACGCGTGGTTGCACAGTAGTACACGGTATTGCAAGGTATTTTTGAATCATTGATTCTTACGTAAAAAGACACTACTCAATAATTATTGCAGTAATTACTGTTCAATATTTTATTTTATTGATTCAATAATTGCTGCGTTGATATTTTATATTATTGTTGTTTCAATAATTGTCATTGCACAGTAATTTCCATTATCAGATCAATAATTCATATTATTTGAATAATATTATTGGATAGCATTATTGACAATGTCTAAGGAAGTTCTGTCTAGAAAAGGGGTTTGGTCACCTAATTGTGCGCCAGTAAGGAGAAATCCTTATCGAAAAGCCCCCTCTTTCTTGAAAACGACCTGGTTGTCATAATTGTGATTCTGTAATATTATTTGTGAATAATTACTTATTGATTTATATAATAAGCAAATATTTATTTTATGTGGATATAAATGATGGATACGGAAATATTTATTTTGGGGAAAAAGCATTTTTCTCTCATTGTGGTTGTCGTGTTTTAAACAATTAGCCACTGTGCTTTAAAAATATTCAATTGACCCACTGTGGTTTTAAAAATGTACAATCAAGCCATTCTGTCCAATTTAACTAACAGACGTCTAAAAATATCCTACGTGGTTTTTAAAAATAAATAAATATTACGTGTATTTGCTGACTGGGCGGGAGGAAGCTTTTGGTTATCCTACGTGACTTTTTTCTTTTTCTTTTATCTCTTTTCCAAATAATACAAATAATATATCAAAATTTTTGTATCAAAGAGATCTATTACAATATTATATTAATTTCTAAAAAATTAAAAATTAAAAATCATTAACTACATGGCAAAAAATAATTAAAATAATAATAAAATTTAAATAAATATTTTTATTCATTTTCTTTATTTGTATTCTTTTCTTATCTCTTTTCCTTTCTTTTAATAATTATTTTTATTTTAAAATTAATACTAATATATATTTTAATGATATAAAAAGTAAGTACATAATTAACATAAAATAGAAAATTTGATACAATTAGCAAAAATTAGTTAAACAAATGACATAAAAATTAAAATTAATTATACAATCAAAACCTCATTATTTTTTATAATTTATTCTTTTCCTTTCTTTTAATTATTTTAATTTTAAATAATACAAATAATTAAAATATTCATCTCCTAGGGATTCAATCATCCCCCCATTTTTTTCGAGGCGGCCATGGTGATAATTTTAAAAATAAAAATAAAATATTCATTTTAAAATAATTAGTTAATTTCAAAATAAAATAATTAATTTTAAAAATAAAAATAAAATAATTAATTTTAAAATAAAATAATTAAAATAATAAAATTAAAATAAATATTTGGAATTAATGATTAATAATTAATCATTAACTTGTAAAATGATTATTTTATTTTTATTAGAAAAATCATTAATGTTCAAAAAGAATATTATCTTCAGTGTGACGCCCCCAAAAATAGGTATACATCACCCATCTTGGGTCGCCAGATACATGGTACTGAATACAAATACAAACTAATTATACAACAGTCGTGTAAAATACGACAAAACATATGCTGTGAGTTTTAATACAAATATTGTCATCTAGACAATATCCACACTCAATGGAGTCCTCATTATATTTATTATTACACTATTTTATAAAATAGTGAGGATTACTACCCGACTAGTCCCAGCTACGTTCTCATTTTCTGAAAAGAACAATGAAAGAAAGGGTGAGCTCAACTAGCCCAGTAAGAAATATTATGACTAAGATAATGCATAATAAATTATCATTAGTCTTCAACAATGTTAAACTGATAAAATATAACAAACATCAAGTTTAAGCTGCGGTGAACAAGCAATCCATTAGAAGAGTCAAGTAGAGAATAAAATCTACCATCTTCTATGATTTAAAAGTTTTTCATCACTTTTTTATCATTTGAGACTCAAATTTCAATAAATAATCCACATCATCAAATCATCCTCGCACTACGTGCCGAGGACATTTTTTTTAGTATCACGACCACAAATTATCCATTAACTACGGGCCAAAGATAATTGTGTTTTCAACAGGATCCGATCATGCCATAAAACAATTCATCTTTGCACCCTTGGCGAAGAGAATCCATAGCCATAATCATACCAAAAGCGTCCATCAATGCATTACGGCCAACGAGGACTTTTTTCACATCATTTGTAACATTACGGTCATGATTATACCGAATAATCCCTGGTCATAATCATACCAAGTCCATCTATGCACTACAGGCCACAAATGACTTTCAACAAAATATAAACATGAGGATGATGACAATGATATAAGAATTCAATAAAACAAGTTCAAGAATTAATTTATCCAGGAACTAATAACGTCCAAATTGTCAACATGATACTTCTTCTGTAGAGTAAAATTTAAGAATGCTCGAAGAATATTTTCATGAAAGATACTGGATGAATCGCAAATATCAAGGATATTCCACTAATTTCATGGAGTATAGAAGTCAAAACTTTAACCAACTGAGTATAATAAAGAATGGAATAACAAAAGAAATAACCATGCATGCGGTACTTCGCATGATGAGTTATTCCAATGAAACAATAAATAACGAATCCGAAAAAAGCGTAATACGCACCGGACGAGGATATTCCAATGAGAATAATAAAAATGGAATAACAACAGAAATCACCATACATGCGGTACATCGTGATAGGACAAAGCTATTCCAACGAGAATAATAAATAACAGTACCAGTCCCACAGAAACGCGCATGATGTGATATTCCAACATAATAATAAAGAATGTAATAACAATGAGAATTTCACCATGTATGCGATTAGACAGATAAAAGTTATTTCAAACAAAATAATAAATAATGGAATAACAGAAGAAATTCACCAAGTATAGGGTAGACCGCGTATACAGGTTATTCCAATAGAATAAAAAAAATGGAATAACAAAAGTTCTCTTCATGAATACAAAAGAAATAATACCCCTTACGAGTACAACAAATAATATCCCTTACCTTTGAAAGAAGAGTACTCCGACTGGTAGGGCGAGGATATACTCGAAGAAAACTTGCACTATGCTCAAAGCTTTCTTAAACTCTAAAGAAATACGCTCAAGATTATAGAAGAAGAACTCTCTATAGTTTCTCTCTCTAGAGTTTCAGTGAATTCGTAAGAAATAATGAAGGAATGAGCTTCTATTTATAGGAGAATGGACTGCATAGTAACTAATTCATGAATGGTCCAGATTGATTTACTTTAAACGGACGGTCCAGATTGATTTAATAAAATATTCTAATAAAATAAATTTTTTTAAATAAAATATAATATATTCTATTTATAATCTAATAAAACAAATAACTTTATAAAAGTATTACATTTTATATAAAAGATTTTACTATGCAAAATACTACGCGAGCACTTATGCAACACTACGCATAATAAAATATAATATATTCTAATTATTGTCTAATAAAAAAAATAACTTTATAAAAGTATTACATTTTATATAAAAAGATATTACTATGCAAAATACTATGCATAATAGAATATAATATATTCTATTTATAGTCTAATAAAACGAATAACTTTATAAAAATATTCTGTTTTATATAAAAATCTTTTCTATTTTATTAAATTAATAATACTAATAAAACAAAACTGAGTGACTTATCACGTAAACATCAATAATCAATACAGTGTGCTACTATGCAACCACGCATATTACTGTACTTTTACTACCGAGTAGTTCAATAGTATTAACGGTAAAACTTCCGCCATTATTTTCATAAAAATATTTTTGTCGTTTTCTCAATCCGGCAATAATTCCATTTGTGGGGTCCACTAATGATTGTCTTGAGTCGCATCGAATATTCTCTCGTTAAAACGAATATTCCCAACCAATCGAATATTATAAAAGAACTTCATGTATTTTGCAAAATTTATAAATATTACTCACAACTATAACATTATATCAAATCCACACCATAATATTAAAAAAAATATTTCGAGAAATTTAAATCTTTATTCATAAACTTTGGGGTCTCAAACAGAGTATTTCCTAACATTTTCCTTGACATCTCTCTTTTGTTCCAAAATAATAGTCTTAAGCCAAACCAGATGGAATCATCACAACCATCTCCAGCCACCCATCTCAGGTAGAGATCGAGCAACACAACCAAGCCAAAGAAGTAAAGACTTAGCAATTAATTCAAGGAAAACCGTTTCTTTCCATAGATTGATCCCATGTCCAAAGCAGTTCCCAAACTACTTGTCACTTGTTATAATCCAAAGCCTCACCAACAAACTATGCAATCCCACCATTAGTGTCGCCCGCCATTAACTCCACCTACTCTCTTCGTGGAAAATTTATAGCCAGAATAGTTATTTCTAAACAATGTACCATGTAGAAAACTTCCAAGTTCTAAGAACTAAATTGATTTTCCTATCATTGTTTCCATTAAAATTGGGCTTAATTTCTAGGGTTTTTTCGTCTTCAAGTTTTTCATTCCCGCTTCTCTGTATCTTATTCATTCCTCGGTGTCTCAAATTGTCGTTTTGGTGGTCGAGTGTGATATTTAATATTTCCATTAATAATTAATTTTAATTTTTATGTCATTTGTTTAACTAATTTTTGCTAATTGTATCAAATTTTCCATTTTATGTTAATTATGTACTTACCTTTTTTATATCATTAAAATATATATTAGTATTAATTTTAAAATAAAATAATTATTAAAAGAATGGAAAAGAGATAAGAAAAATAATACAAATAAAGAAAATAAATTAAAATATTTATTTTAATTTTATTATTATTTTAATTATTTTTTTCCATGTAATTAATGATTTTTTATTTTAATTTTGTTAAAAATTAATATAATGTTGTAATAGATCTCATTGATACAAAAATTTTGATATATTATTTGTGTTATTTGGAAAAGAGATAAAAGGAAAAGAAAAAAAGTCACGTAGGATAACCAAGCTTCCTCCCGCCCAGTCAGCAAATACACGTAATATTTTTTTTTTAAAAAAGCCATGCATGATATTTTTAGACGTCTGTTAGTTAAATTAGACGGAATGGCTTGATTGTACATTTTTAAAAACCACAGTGGGTCAATTGAATATTTTTAAAGCACAATGACTAATTGCTTAAAACACGACAACTACAATTGGGTAAAGGTGCTTTTTACCATTTATTTTGTGTGGATATAAATGAAGGAAATAATACTGAGGTGTTTTATCAGTATTTTGTGGAAATAGAGGTATTAAAAATCGTCCGTATGTAGATTTCGAGCATTTTTCATTTGGAATTTAGAAAAACTTAAATCTACAAAGTTGTAGAGAATTTAATTTCCTATAGAATGGACATAAAATTCGTATTTTTCTTATAAAAGGGCTATTTATTATGAATTATTGAAGCTTCTGATTATTGTTTAACTGGTAAAATATTTTGGAAATTTTTAGAATGGGTGAGCCCCATTTTTGGTTGGTGAGAAATGTGCTGAAATTTTATTTCAAAAGTGGTGGACATGAATAGTAACAGGTAAAGCCATTAGATAGCATGTGACGCCCCCAAAATAGGTATACAACACCCATTCTGAGTCGCCAAATACATGGTACAGAAAGCAAACTACAACTTTATTATTACAATTGTCTGTCAAAATACGACAACACATATTATGAGTTTAAATACAAATATTATCTTCTAGACAATATCCACACTTAAATAAGTCCTCATTATAATTATTCATACAGTATTTTACAGAAATAGTGAGGACTGCTAAAACATCTTTCTAGAACCATCACTCCATACCCCGACTCGATCATGCTATGTTCTCACCTCCTGAGAAGAAAAATGGAATAAAAAGGAAAAGGGTGAGCTCAACTAGCCCAGTAAAGAATATTATGACTAAGATAATATACAACAAATTATCATTAGTCTTCAACAGGGAAAAATCTAATAGAATATAATTGACAACAAGTTTTAGATCAACAAATGCAGCGGAAATAGCAATTCATTAGAAGAGTCACGTAGAGAATCAGTTCAACTATCTTCTAAGATTTAAAAATCCATCATCAATATTTTATCCCTGTAACAACAATCAATATACATCTTTAATCAAATATTCATCTTTGCACTACTGAGCCAAAGATATTCATTTTTGTATCACCAAGAGAAGTCATGTTCATCTCAACACTGCTCATCTTTTGCACTACTGGCCAAAGATATTCATTAGTTAATCATTCATCTTTGCACTCTGAGCCAAAGATATTCAAGAATATCATCATTTAGGACCGAGGATGATGAAAAACATTTTAGAGAACGAATCCAGTGAGACAGAAGGACAAATATTAGGGATTCGTGTTACAGTTTATCCAAGATCACTAATACTTCATAATAACCAATTTTGAAGCAGAATTCAAAAATAACGATCAAAACATGGATACAATCAAAGATAGCAGCCAAAATAGACATCTTGGACAAAAAGGAAAATTTTTATTTTTTGGTGAATAGTGCCGTATACGTGAATAGTGCCGTATACGTGAATAGTAATCCCGACACAAAAAGTTTCAAATTTGATTAAAAAGTTCACCAATATTTTGACATAATGATATTGAAGAAAATAATATCATTTAAGAAGAAAATAACATCTCTTACCTCAAAATAACGGTGATTTACGATCGTAATATCTGGATAGAAAGTCAAGGAAACTTGTATCTTAGAACAACAACTCTCAAAGTATCTAAATACTCACAAAAATAAACTCGATAATCTAGGAGAAAGAAAACTTGTTTCTGGTGTGATTTTCAATTCTAACCTAAGCGTTTATTTATAGAAAAATGCTAGAATGCCATAGGAGATTAAATAATAAAATAATATTATTATTATTCAACATTCCTACGCATGCTTTGTTGAATTTTTGGGCAGCCATCTTGGAAGAAATTCAGCAGCCCACATGTGTTAAAACAAAAGTGGGTCCCTCCCATAATTTAATAAAAATCATTTTATTTTCTGAAACTTCAGTAATTCATAGAAAATAGCCCGCTTATCGAGAAAAATACTGAATTTTATGTCCATTTCATTTAAATCAATTCTCTAGAACTCAGTAGCTCGAAGTTTTCCAAATTCCAACTAAAAATATCCCAAATCAATAAACGGGTGATTTTTAATACCTCAATTAAAACAAAATACCGATAAAACACCTCAAAGATTAATTCCTTCATTTATAACCACATAAATAAATCCATCATTTATATCCACATCAAATAAATATTTTCTTATCATATAAATCAATAATTAATTATTCACAAATAATATTACGTAATCACAATTATGACAAATGACACGCTAGTTTCGGAAAGAGGGGCTTTCAATAAGGATTTCTCCCATCTTGGTGCGCAATTAGGTGACCAAACCTCTCCTTAGATGCGAATTTTTAGACATTGCCAATAATGTTATCTAATAATATTATTCAAATAATATGAATTATTGATCCGATAATGGGAAATATCATGCAAGTGACAATTATTGAAACAACAATAATATTAAATATCAACGCAACAATTATTGAATCAATAAAATAAAATATTGAGCAAGAATCTCGTGTAACAATTATTGAGTAGTGCCTTCTTACGCATTTAATCAATAATTCAATAATAATGCAATACCTGGTGTGCTATTCTTTGCAACCACGCCAGACATCGTATTTTAACCACTAGGTATTCCAACAAAGGTTAAGCAGTAATAACTACACCGTTATTTATAAAAACTCATACTTTGTCGTTTTTTTCATCCAACAGTTATTCTGTTATGAGCCCCACGAATGGCTGCGCCGTCGTACGAATATTCCCCGGCAAAAAGAATATTCCCCGACAAAAATGAATATTTTATAACCACTTGCTTATTTTGTAAAATTTGCACATTTCACCCATAACCAAAGCATTATATCAAACTAACACCTTATTAATTTAGAATAATGAATAGAGAAAATTCAATTTTATTTATAATAAGTTGGGGTCTTACATAGCAGGTTAGTCTGCTTTGGCGTTCTATCATTTTCCTATAAATAGGGTGCGTATTTAGAATTGAAAATCACACCGGAATCATAAGCTTTCTCTCTCTATATTATCGAGCGTATTTTGTGAGTATTTAGATACTTTGCGAGTTGCTATTCAGTGCAAGTTTTCTTCAGCATTACATCCGATATTTCAGTTAGAAATACTGTTCTTTTGAGGTAAGGGATGTTATTTTCTTCGTAAATGATATTATTTCTTTCAATATGATTATGTTGAAATACTGATATGAATTTTATTGTGGAATTTCTACCTTTTTGTGGTGGGGTTACTATTCACGTATACGACACTATTCACGTATACGACACTATTTAAGAATACGACACTATTCACCGAAAAATAAAATTTTCTCTTCTTTGTTCGAGATGTCTATTATGGTTACTATCTTTGATTGTATCCATGTTTTGATATTCATTCTTGAATTTTATTCCACTAGGGTTTATTATGGAGTATTTTTAAACTTGGATTATCTAAAGTACGAATCTTTAATCTTTGTCCTTTTATCTCACTGGATTCGTTCTTTAAAATATTTTTCATCATCCTCAGTCCTTAATGGTGATACTTGATGAATATCGTTGACCTGTAGTGCAAAGATGAATGATTACCTGATGAATATCTTTGGCTCGTAGTGCAAAGATGGACAGGTGTTGAGATGAACATGACCAACTGGTGATATAAATGAATATCTTTGGCCCGTAGTGCAAAGATGAATATTTGATTCAAGATGTATATTGATTGATGTTATAGGGATAAAATATTGACGATGAACTTTTAAATTCATAGATGATAGTAGATTTCATTCTCTACTAAACTCTTCTAATGAATTGTTATTTCCACTGCGAATATTGATCTAAAACTTGTTGTCCATTATATTTTATCTGATTTGTTGAAGGGTAACGATAATTTGTTGTTCATTATCTTAGTCATAATGTTCTTTACTGGGCTAGTTGAGCTCACCCTTTTCCTTTTTGTTCCATTTTTCTTCTCGGGAGGTGAGAATTTAGTAGGAACTAGCCGGGGTATGGAGTGATGATTCAAGATATTTGTTTTAGCAGTCCTCACTATTTTGTAAAATAGTGCATTAATAATTGTAATGAGGACTTTATCTGAGTGTGAATATTGTCTAAAAGACAATATTTGTATTTAAACTCACAGTATGTGTGTTGTCGTATTTTGCACGACAATTGTATTAATGAAGTTGTAGTTGTTTCTGTACCATGTATTTGACGACTCAGAATGGGTGATGTGTACCAATTTTGGGGGCGTCACAGTTGGTATCAGAGCTTAGGGATAAGGTCTCTGGCGGAGATCGGGGAATATAACTAGGAGGGGAGAGACGAGTAAATCCTTCTCTAGTGTGTCCTACCTAAGCTTATTTGTTGGTCCGTCAAAAAATAAGGGTATTATGTGGTATGTCATTTTCTTTAATTAACCCTTGTTTTATGGCAGTATTTGAGAATGGCAGCTGAAAACGTTAACAATGGAGTGTATGAGAGCGTGGAGACACCTTTAATCACCAACCAGGAGAACGTGCAACAGGAAGTAATATTCCTCATGTAAACAACACTACCGAGCAAACGATGAATGATGGGATGTTTAGAAGCTTTTTGCAGTTCATACAAAATCAGACGAGGGAGACTCGTGTACAAAATACGGGTGGAAATGATAGCAACGCGCGGTTTGTCACAGTCAAGCAGTTCAAGGATTTGGGACCATCAGAGTTCTGGGGAAAGCCGGATCCGATTAAGGCGAAAATATGGGTCAAGCAAATTACCAAGATATTTGATGTCTTAGGATGCACGGAAGAACATAAGGTTCCATTCCCCACCTTTATGTTCCGTGGTGAGGTGATTCTTGGTGGGATTCTATAAGCACTACCGACCGGCCTTTTCAACATGTCTTGGGAAATATTTGAATCTGTTCAATGACAAGTACTTTCGTGAAAGTATTCAATATATGAAGGAGGTAGAGTTTATTATCTGAAGAGCGAACAACATGTGTGAGTGTCCCGAAGATGAGGCAAAGTTCGCGGAGTTATCAGGTTTGCACCTCATTTGGTAGAGAATGAGGAACGTATGACGCGGATGTTTCTGAGAGGTCTAAAACCCAAAATTCGTTAATACCTTATCTCTCATAAATTTTCTTTATATTCAGATGTTGTCAACAGGGCTCAATGTTCAACCGAGGGACCATATCCAGGGTCATACCGGTGACAGCAGTCATCGGAGCGATGATAACCAGCGGGGAGGAAAAAATACGGACAAAAGCGGTAACCACTCTAGTGGTAATCGTGGCCATGATAATAGGAGAGGTGAGTTGAGTTGAAATTTCAAAAAGAGGAGATTCAACAATGACGGGAAGACATCAGCAGCACCACCAACAACAAATTCTAGGGGAGGAGAACGACCACCAGTTAGATGCTACAGATGCGGAGAGGAGGGACATAAGTCTAAACTGTTCACAGCCTTCCAAGGTGTGTTTCAGTTGTGGAAAAGACGATTATATAGCCCAATTTTCCCCGGTAGCGAAGTCAAGTCCAACAAGGACGGTGGCACCAAAGGCGACTACGAACAAAACAAAGTCGGTGGTTCAAGGGAGAGCGTTTTTCGTGACTGGCCAAAATGCAAGAAACCCGAACGAGGTGATCACGGGTAAGCTAATCTTAAACTCTTGCGAAGTTTATACCTTACTAGATACCGATTCTACCCATTCTTTTATCTCTCCTGTTTGTGCTCAACGTTTAAACTTGACTCCGAAGAAATTAAACTTTGACTTATCTGTGAAAACTCCGCCAGGAGAAACTTTCATTATATCCACTGTTTATAAATCTTGCTTGATCCAAGTTGGCACCATCACATTACCTTTGATCTTATCTCTTTAAAGATACTTTCATTTGATGTGATTTTAGGGATTGATTGGTTAACTACTCATCATGCCAAAATTGATTGTTTTCGTAAGGTTGTTAGTTTTAATATTCCTAAACAACCTGTTATGCGAATTCAAGTAACCAAACCACTAAAGTCAATCACTGTCATATCAAGCCATAAAGTCATTCGTTTATTAAAAAATGCATGTCAAGCTTTCTTATCCCATGTTATGGACTTGAACAAAAACACATCAGATTTGAATAATATTTTTGTTGGTAGTGAATTTCCTGACGTATTTCCTGAAGAACTTCCTAGTTTACCCCCAGAACGTGAAGTTGAATTCTTTATTGACCTTGAAGGCGTATAAAGCCCATTTCTAAAACCCCATATCGAATGACTCCTATTAAAGGTCCATTCTGAGAGTTATTAGACATCGGTTTTATTCGTCCTAGTACATCTCCTTGGGGTGCTCCTGTTTTATTCGTAAAGAAGAAAGACGGGAGTATGCGTCTCTGTATTGACTATCGAGAATTGAACCATGTCACCATTAAGAATAGGTATCCGCTACCTTGTATTGATGACCTGTGACAACTCGAGAATTTGACAATTTATTAAAATCTTAAATGATTGATTTAAGGTCAAATATTAGACCTAGATAGAAAATAAGTGTATGCGTTTGATGTTATTGGGAAGGAATTTTGAGGATTTCAAAATTCTGTGAAGGATTTAGGTGAATTATTCAGGATTAAGGATTTATGTGAATATGTTACGTGTTTATGATTATGTATGTGTTCAGAATGTGGTTAAGGGTCATGGGTTGACCAGATAAATTATATCTGTGACAAACCCTAAGTTTATATTAAGAACGTCAACGTTCAGTTAGAAAACCCTAACGTCTGATAAGAAAACCTAGAAATGGATTACGGAAACCTAGTTTCAGCCGAGTCAAAACCCTAATTAGGATATTAAAAACCCTAGATTGGGAATGCAATGCTATATATAAGGTTTAACGTTATTAATTATAAATTAATTAGGAAACACCCTAATGAATTACTGGAAACCCTATTTGAGTATTAGAAAACCCTAATACCATATCTGAAAATCCTAATTTCAGATTTTGAATATTTGAAACCCTAATCTGGGAAAATAACGGAAAATTATAATGCTCAAGTGATTTAAATTATAAGCTTAATAGGGTAAAGCTTAATTACTTAGCAAACCTTAATTTCCAAAATTTGAACCCTAATTATTCTGTTTGAAACCCTAAATCGGGATATTAAAACCCTAAATGAGAAGTTTGAAGATAAGTATAGAGTTTCTATGTTATTAATTGTAAGTATAATTAGGGATAACCCTAATTGATTTATTTGAAAAGCCCTAATTTCTAATATAGAAAACCCTGACATGCAATTAGAGAAAACCTAATTATTAACTTATAGAGTTTAATGTTAATTAGGAAGCCTTAACCCTAATTAGCAAGCTTGAACGAGATTAGTAAACTTTATTGTAATTAGGAAACCCTAATCTAAATTAGGAAACCTAATTTCTAAATTGAAAGATTATTTTCTATGTAAAATCCTAATTAGTGGGTTATAAACTCTAATGACCAATTATGACCCTAATTGCTAAATTAGCAATTTTAATTAAGAGATAATAATTCTCAATAGCAAGATTGAATTTCGTGATTTGGAAATCTTGTTATAATTATAGAATCCTAATTGCAATTTAGAAAATATTAAATTTCTATTTTTGAAACCTAAATTGGAATTATTAGAAATCAATTTGTCAAAACCTAAAGGGTTAAACCCTAAACCCTAAGGGTCAAACCTTAAGGGTTAAAACCTAATGATTATGGGAAATTACCAAGTTGCCTTGCACTTTATGAGCCAAAAGACCAAACTACCCTTTCTAATATTATATTGAGATGGAGTGTAGATCTAGCCCTAGTAAATGGTTGGTAACCAACCCCAAGCTAGCCATGTGCCTATATCTCTCAAAAATCAGATCTCATTGCCACTTAGCATCAATTGTGACCATAGATTAAAAATCTAAGAGCTTTAAAAGTAGGACAAAGCTTACTTTATTTTCATTTGAGCCAAGTCCATTTCTCTCTTCCATCCGAATTTTGAGAGTGAAAGTGAGTGAGAAACAAAACCAAAGTCACCCTTTATCTTGCAAGATCAAACACCAAAGATCAGATTTAAAAATTGAGCATTTATGAGGTATAAACCCTAATTCTAGAAATCCTTAGATCATTGTTAGATGTTATGATTTTATGTTTAAATGTGTAGTATGTTGTATATATTAGTGATATGGGTTGTAATATCACAGATCCATAACACTTAAGTGCTCGAAATTAAAGTTTTTCAAAATCTGGAAAATTTTATTTTTTTGTGCTCGACGACAACGAATGTCGAGGTGTAGATCTCGACTGTTAAGTGTTTTTGATGTTTAAAGATTGTAACATGTAGTACATTATATGGTCTTTTAATTGGAATTGGAATCAAGCCTAGTTGATGTCTAGATCAAAAGATATGAGCGATCGAAACATGGTTGACCGGTCGCGATTTCGGAATCTGGGCAAAACCAGATTTTCGAGATCGTCGACAAGCCTTTTAGCGATCCCAGATCTTTACATCTTGTTAATGATACTTACCATGTTAGTGTTAGATCTTGATAGTATGACATGTGATCTACACATCAAAGTCCTTATGTCCACCGGATCATGATCGGGATCGATAATATTCTTTGGTCAAACAAACATTGATCGATCGATAGGAAGAAAAATCTGGAAAACCCAGATTGTTCATCACCGTTATTTTTTGTCGGACTTTGACCAACTTTTTATATCTCAATTTCGATGTTTTTATGTTGATGTAGAGTAATAAAGTTCTACCCTCGTCATGTGGGCTACACGATGAAACCTTTATATTGCACAAAGAGAACACAAAACACAAGTTATAAGAACCCAAAGTAGGTAGCTTGATTACGGTAAACCCGAATCCTAAGAAACGATCTCGACAAGGATTTTGAGGCTTATATCTCAGCGATCGTGTGTTGTATAGCCATGAACTTAGTATGATATTGTAAAATTACATTTCCACTACACAATCAATGTCTTAGATTTCCCGAAACCTTGTGATTAATGAATTACTTGGTCAAACTTAGCACCCAAATGATCGCCGAAATTTACGGGTTTGGGCTCAAGAACACCTATAGCGACAGTTGCCTGCCGCTATAGGGCCTTTTTAGTGACTTAATTTAGGAAATTGAATTATTTAATTAAATAAATAGAAATAAATGGTTTTAATTATTAAAATACATATTAAATTTCGAAAAATTATTTTAAAGCACGAAAAATAGTTTTTAATTATTTGGAGTATATTTGAAAATATTTAATAATTTTTTGGAATATAAATGGTATTTATTTATTTAATTATAATATTAGATAAATTATTTAAAAATAGTTTTAATTCATGAAAAATCATGGAAAATTATATTATGGTGTTAGAAAATATTTTAAGTTATTTTTGATGACTTTTGATATTTTGTGATGAATTTCATTAATATTTATTATTAATGGTAATTAGTTTATTTAATAAATATATTAGATAAATTATGGAAAAATAGAATTAATGATTTAAAAATCATATAAAAATGATTTAAGTGTTATAAAAATATTTTAAGTTATAATATATAACTTTTGATATTTTGTCATGAAAATATTAATATTTTAATATTTATAGCAATTATCGGATAATGGATTTGATTGTTTAAAAATCATAGAAATATGATTTTAAGATATTAAAAATATTTTGTGATGTTATAAATATATTATAATATTATGTTATGATTTTATTGATATTTGGTATTAAATTAATATTAATGATCAAGGAATAATGTGGTATTTATATTAATATCGGTTATTAATTTATGTTTAAAGGAAATAATAAAGTATTGAAAATACTTTGAGATATTATAAATATGATATAATATTATGGCATGTAATTCATTAATGTTTAGCAATAAATAAATATTAATGACTAAGAAATTATGTGGTATTTAATTCATTTAAATACGGTATAAGTGATTGAAAAATTATGATAATGATATTAATTATCTGAAAATTATTACAAGTTTATGAAAAATGTTTTGATTGATAATATAATTATCTAAGATTATTGTTAATTGTTTAGGCAAAGTGTAATTGAACTTAAACTTGATATTTGTCCGATTGTAATAGTCGGGATGATTGAATTGTGTCGGTTTCAACTCGACTTAAATAGTTCGATTTGATGTTAAGTCTATATGTGTTGTATGATCGATAGGATTATATGATAATGTGTTTAGGTTATTTTATCTTTGTGATGATATTATTCTAATATTTGGAGATCAGTATTATCTATATTAGGTCTTCGGATAAAGCTAAGTTATATTTCGTAACGATAATCAACAGTTCAGGCAAGTTTGTTTTCTTAACTCTACTAAGAGTGTTTCATTCAGATATGCTTATGGTTAATCGTTATTGATTACCATGTAGAATTGTACTCTGTACATCTTGTATGTATATAAGTCGGTATGAAAAGGTGATCACCTTCATTACCAGTTGGTCCGGATATATATTGTTCATGTAATACTTGTTCGATCAAAAGTTTGTTCATGCTAATTCACAACTACATTGTGAATTATGTGAAATTTTATTATTGAGACTCTTTCAATCATGATATATCCTTAAATTGTATTTAAACTTGTTGGGCAACTTTCATGCTCACCTTGCTATATCATGATAAAACATTGCGATATAAAGGCGAATGCTTTGGATACAAGAAAAGTTAAAGAGCAGCGCCCAACTTAGAGTTAATATGCGATTAGATTTGTAATAGTCTTGTATGATGATAATATCACGTGTCAGATAAGTTATGAAATGTGTATAAGTTATGGTTACTCGACCTTGGGGATAGTGTATAATGTTTAATGTATAAACAATTTATGTTTATATCTTCCGCAATAGTGATAGAATGATTTTACCGGATCCGCGGTGATTTAGTGCCCGGATTCGGGTCTCTCACAGTTGGTATCAGAGCTGGTGGTTATAAACCTAGGGTAGAGTTACCTTAGACTAATAACCGCAGTGATAGGATAAGATCTAACTCACATAGAGTTAGTGTGTCGGTAAGATTCAAAGACGAATCTCGGCGAGTTATAAAAGATGCAGAGTTCCCTAACTCTGATAAAGAAGTTAAGAATCAAAAAGTTATATTTAAGTATGGTACAATTGTACTCTTTAATAGTTGATGTATGGTATCTGGGCTAAACGATTCCTTCATAGAGTGGAGGTATATACGAACTAGCAACTCAGAGCCTAGTTTGTTGGTTGTTTGTGGGAAACCACTCAGCGTACCATATTGAAACTGTTAGAGACTCGATGTGTACCAAGTATAGAAAGAGGATAGATCGAGTCTAAAAGACTGAAAGTGCAGGGATAGGAGATCGTAAAACAAAACGATCAAGTCATAAAATTGAATCGTAATATATACGATGGGATCACCCCGTGATCTGATAAGGTTTTGACAGCCAGAAAGAATCAATCTGATGATTGAAAAATCTACAACAAGATGCTGTGTATCAGTTGTACTATGAAATGGTACTATAAAAACTCATGAAAGAGTTATGGATTATGAATACGAATTAAATGAAATTCGTATGGAAAAGGGGGTTAAGATTAGGTGGGGATTTCAATTGAGGACTCATGTTAGTAGTTGAGTTGTATGATTCCTTGTTATGGGCGGGGAATTGTACTTGGTGTAAAAACCACTTAGTTTCTGGCATTGATAATCATTGAAATGTTTGTGTCGCGCTATTTGCTATATGCAGGTTAAGAGGGTGATTCCTTTCTCATGTGTATAACAAATAGATAGGTCATAGGTAGAGAATATAGGGTTAAGTACGAGTTCTTAAAACTCATACTTATGTGACATTATTGATTCATAGTTATATGAAGTGTTATGAACCCCTCAGCGAATGGACGCCAAAGGTCTGACTAGGGTAAGTTCTTAAACTCATATGATTGTGGCAATTAATGAACTCATAAGTGTGGTTTTATGAACTGGGTTTAGTTTTGTGTGAATGGAGTGTTAAGGATTATAGGAACAAATAGAATGTTTAAGTAAATGATTGTTAGTGGAGGCATTAGGTTTTCCTAAACTCCTAGCTATGCTAAACTTCAAATTTTTGACATCAAGCTAAATACGCACTATGTGCCTTTTAAAAAAAATATATATGTAGACTCGTAACCATTTTTGAAACGGTTTAAAGTACAGTCTATGCTACTTATTTCAGCTATACTCAAATGATTTGAAATATCAAAAATTTGTTTTTAATTATCACTCATGTACCATGTAACCTGGAGCAGAGATGATAAAAATGTGATGGAGTTGTAAATACAGGAATACTTAGTGTGAATTTGACCTAAAGTCGCTGTTCCACTATTGTATGATGTGTTATGACAAAAAGTCATACAATGACGACATCCTCAAGCGCGATGTGTCTGATACAAGACACGACATCATGCCGTCATTCTCGAAAATGTTTTCAAAAGTTTAATTTGCCAACGAGGTTTGGCTACACCTAAATAATTGATTGAATTGAATTATCGATATGAGTCTATGCTTATTGAATCAACTAGACTAATGTTACGAAAACTCTAAGTGTTCATTGAAGAAATTTCCCAAACCAATTGTTTTGGTGCGGAATCCTATGATAAGACCGAGGTGAAAAATGTTGTTGGATAAATAATCCAATCTAGTAGCGTAAATATTCGCTAAAAATGATTAATCGTTATGCGTGACGTAAGAATACGATAAAGCTAATTACCTAAAGTACTAGCATGGGTAGTTTACCTTCTTCGTGATTGTAAACATACTGTTAACCTTTATAAAGGGGTAGATTACCTTTTTCTTAATTGAAATAGGTAGCGGGTAATAATACCTATAAACCTCAATAGTTCATGGTCTATATGACCCCTCAGCACAATTTGAAAACTTTTGCTCTTGTGAGTGGTGTATTGGGTAGCATGTGATGTGTATAAATTGGTGTAAGCAGTATGGTGTATGGTGTATGGTGTAAGGTGCACGGTGTAAGGTGAAAGGTGAATTTCGGGGACGAAATTCTTATAAGGAGGGGTGAATGTGACAACCCGAGAATTTGACAATTTATTAAAATCTTAAATGATTGATTTAAGGTCAAATATTAGACCTAGATAGAAAATAAGTGTATGCGTTTGATGTTATTGGGAAGGAATTTTGATGATTTCAAAATTCTGTGAAGGATTTAGGTGAATTATTCAAGATTAAGGATTTATGTGAATATGTTCCGTGTTTATGATTATGTATGTGTTCAGAATGTGGTTAAGGGTCATGGGTTGACCAGATAAATTATATCTGTGACAAACCCTAAGTTTATATTAAACGTCAACGTTAGGTTAGAAAACCCTAACGTCGATAAGAAAACCTAGAAATGGGTTCGGAAACCCTAGTTTAGCCGGAGTCCAAAACCCTAATTAGGATATTAAAAACCTAGATTGGGAATGCAATGCTATATATAAGGTTTAACGTTATTAATTATAAATTAATTAGGAAACACCTAATGAATTCTTGGAAACCCTATTTGAGTATTTAAAACCCTAATACCATATATCTCGAAAATCCTAATTTGATTTTGAATATTTGAAACTAATAATCGGGAAAATAACGGAAAATTATAATGCTCAAGTGATTTAAATTATAAGCTTAATAGGGTAAAGCTTAATTACTTAGCAAACCTTAATTTCCAAAATTTGAACCTAATTATTACATTTGAAACCCTAAAATGGGATATTAAAACCCTAAATGAGAAGTTTGAAGATAAGTATAGAGTTTTATGTTATTAATTGTAAGTATAATTAGGGATAACCCTAATTGATTTATTTGAAAAGCCCTAATTTCTAATATAGAAACCCCGACATGCAATTAGAGAAAACCTAATTATTAACTTATAGAGTTTAATGTTAATTAGGAAGCCTTAACCCTAATTAGCAAGCTTGAACGAGATTAGTAAACTTTATTGTAATTAGGAAACCCTAATCTAAATTAGGAAACCTAATTTCTAAATTGAAAGATTATTTTCTATGTAAAATCCTAATTAGTGGGTTATAAACTCTAATGACCAATTATGACCCTAATTGCTAAATTAGCAATTTTAATTAAGAGATAATAATTCTCAATAGCAAGATTGAATTTCGTGATTTGGAAATCTTGTTATAATTATAGAATCCTAATTGCAATTTAGAAAATATTAAATTTCTGTTTTTGAAACCTAAATTGGAATTATTAGAAATCAATTTGTCAAAACCTTAAGGGTTAAACCCTAAACCCGAAGGGTTGAAACCTAATGATTATGGGAAATTACCAAAATAATTGAAGATCGTTTTATGACCTAGACATATCGGAATGTCGTAGTATTTTGGCTATGTGGTAGAATTAAAGTGTTTGAATTTCCAAGACGAAAACAAAAGCTTTCCGAGAAATTTTCCGAAAAACACTATTCACGCATTTCTGTTTGGGAATTATTTTTGAACTTCCAAGAAATACGTAATGATAGAATATCGAGGTGAGATAGAATATCCAATAATATTTCGAGTTATAATAAAGCTAGCTTTTTTTCGCTGCGGACTTAAAACCTAACGATTAGGAAAAATGATTTCCGAGAAGGAAATGAAGTGTGTATGACGAATTAATGCAATGATCGTATAATACGTAGGTATTATACGAAGTAATAAATACGAGTGTGATACGAAGTATCATATAAGTATGCATGAATGATGGTATGGTGTACATAAATAAGTATACGAGTTAGAATACGAGATTAATACATAGATTATACGTTATAAGGCTTTAAGCCAAATGTAATGGACTTGTAGGATTGAGTAAGAAATTGTAAAGTCCAATAAGAATTGATAAGGCCCAAGTGTAGAAATGTGTAAGCCCAATGCAAGCTAATGGTAAAGTCCAAAGAATTTTTAATGCAAGCCCAATGTATAAGTTAGGTTAATTAAACCTTAAGCCCAAAATAAGATCCAATGGGTAAAGTTTGATCCACGGGGCAACCCATGGGTGAATTGGTGACCAAGAATTTAGTGTGTTGAGCAAGTAGACTTAAGTGTTAAGTAAAGGATAAGTTAAGTAACTTTAAGGCTAAGTAAAGTGCTTATGTGTGATAAGAAAGTATAGTGTTTATGTGTGGTAACCAAGTTAACTTAATGGTTAAGTGTTGTGATGGCCAAGCAAAGAGTGTGGAGGCCAAGTAACTTATTTGGTGAGCAAGTAAACTTAGGGTTTAAGTAATGAATAGTATGGAGGTTTAGTAAGGAGGTGGAGTGGTCTTATGACCATTATGCCCCTAACTTAGACTTTCTATAAATAGCAAGCTTTGGATTTCATTTATTCCTTGTTCAAAAACACCAACAAGTTGAGAGCTTATTGGTTAGAGAGAATAAGTGAGAATAAGCTAGAAAAGCTAGAAAGCTAGTGTTCATAATTTAAGAAGCAAGAAGGAGAATAAGGATTAAGCAAGTGATCTTCATAGGTAAGGACTTAAACCATAATTCTCTTTCTCTTCCATTGGTAGGGAGATGGGTAGTGGTAGAACATGTATGCTAAGGAATGATAGGAATGAGTAATCAAAGAGCTTAAGTCTTAATAAGCCGTATAAGTCATGAATAAGCTATTCGTAATCATATAAGTTATAAAGCAAGGAAGAACTTGTAAGAACTTGTTTTATGTTGAAATAATAAGGTTGTATGATAATAAGAAGTAAGGATGATGGTTAAAAGATTTAATCTATGATAAGTCATGCAAAGTGAATTCATAAGTAGTTAATACTTTTATAAGTTATAAACTCACAAGAAACAAGTAAAAACTTATCATGTTTATAAGTTAATGAAGTATGTATGTCAAGATGTTAGTATGGTGAATTGAATTCATTTGAAACGATGAACAAATCATAAGAAATGAAGTTAAGGCAGAATTCACGAGTTTGGATGATAATCGTCGAATTCGTGAAAATCTCGGAATGGAAGTCGAATTTTGATATTGCGCTTGGAAACATTAGTTTTCAATGTAGACAAATCATATTTGGCATTATAGAGTTGCGGACTCAAAAATGACCGGATTCTGACTTAGAACGAAGAAACAAGCGTTGAACGTTCACGAACGTTTATCGTTTTCGTTAAAAATGAACTAATAGGTGAATTTTTAGCAAACAAAGTCAAATAGATAAAATTTTTGTATGAACATGTATAGTATGTAATTTGTGAACCGTAGGCTTTTGAATGAGCCAATTCGGACTTATAACGAAGAAGTTATGAGTCCGGGAGTTTCGTAAAATTTTTAAATTTTGCAAACTAGTTGAAACACTGAGAGTCAGTGCGCATGGCCAATCCAAAACCAATGAGTGGCCTTGCATGCGTCGAGTCAGGGCTTTATTAATTGCAAACTCGTGCCCTGTTGTGAGCGAGATGACTAAAGCTAAGTGTGGAAATGCTTTATTTGAGGTCAGTTTTGACAGATAAGAATGTTTACAAGTATAGAATGAAAGATAACTCATTAGTAATGAACTAAGGTGTAAATATTGAAAGTAGTATGCACACAAGCAAATCATGATTGATGATAAAGCATATACTTTGTAACAATCTTATTCATTTATTAATAAAAAGTATTAATTTATTAAAGGCTTTTAATTATCTACATGATGCTGTTTTATTATATGTGATAAACCCATAGTTTTAAACAATGCTTTTAGAATAATGATGATGATCATTCTAATGAGATTTAAATTCTTAGAAAGCTTAAAACTAAAATAGTTCCCAATCATTGGATTACTAAATTGGGGATTAGTGAATTCGGATAGATTGGTACATACGTTGCTGCTTTCGTTGGATGAGGATGATTGATCTCATGATCATTTGTGTGGAGACACTAAAAGCAAGTATGTAGGTGCTTATTAGAGAATAAGTTCCTTTGAGCGTGGCTAGCTAAGGAATACTTAATGGAGTTTTATTTGCTGTCGATAGGAATTCTGTAGTGATAGTAGTCTCAAGTAATCCTTGGACTTGAGATCATCATAGTATCTTGTGTATGATGAGTTATACTTTGACTTATTCCTTAAGACCCTTAGGGTATATCAAAGGGTATGCTTGGGTATAATAAGTTGTACGTGGAGATAATGTATGATCAATAAAAAGAATCTACCACTTCTAATAAAAGAAGAAAATGTCCTATGTGATTAGATAAATGACAACCCAGTAGTCCTTGGCGGCGAGAATGAAATTAGAAAGGAGTTTCTAATTTGCATTATTTGGAGTTGTGCATTTAAGAGTCGAAATACATATAATTAAATAAAATAAGACTTGTGGTAATTCCATGTCTTATATTTAATTGGGACATTGTATGGTGGAAGGATTGAATTATACGGTAACTATTTACTCAAAGGTTCTTTTATGATTAATGTTAAAATCTATATTATCCGAAAAGTCGTTGATCATTTAGGAGGCTTATCCCTATTGTAGAATAAATATTATTTATTTAAATAAATTAATTATTTAATTTATTTATTTAAATAAGATTAGAATTGTTCTAATTGATTTATTCACAACCGGTTTAATATGGAGAACCTAAAGGGTCACACCATAAAAGGAAGAATAATTATTTAAGAAGTTAATGGCATAATCGTAATAATATGTTAAGTATATTTAATTTAATCTATGGTGATGGAATAAATTAAATAGCTTAATATTATTATTTAATATTTTAGAAATATTAAATATAAATTAATAAGAGGAGTCTTATTAATATTATTACAATTATTATTATTTTAATTTCTAAAAGAGTTTAGGAATTAATTTAATATAAGTACTCTCATTTATTCCTAATTGGATTAGGAAGGAAAATTAGTTAAAGGAGTTTAATTAATTATCCCTAATAAGATTAGGGAGCTTAATTAATTAAAAGAATTTAATTAATTAAATAAAACCCAATTCCTTAATTGTTAAGGTGGGTTGTCCACATCTATAAATAAGAGGAGTCTTATTATGGGTGGGAGAGTTGTTGACTTTGACAACTACGTAATAATTCCAATTTGTTGGAGAGTACGTCATTTCTATAGAGATAGAAAACTAGGGTTGAGCCAATATCCCTTCTTCTTGAATCATTATTATTCCTTGGCGGATCACCTCTAGAGGCCAAACAATTGGGTGGCTAATGTTGATCAAAGGAAGGAACCAAACCCGGTGGATTCAAGTTGAACGGGAAAAGGATTGGAGGTGAACTTGTACCTGAGGAAGCTCGATCTTCAAGGGTATGATTTTATTCTTTATCTTTTCGTTTAATTAATAATTATGCATAAAGGGTGATCCGGGTATATGGTTTGTAAATTTTTTAAACTCTGATTTTACACGTTTCCGCACTTTTTATGCAATTTGATTGCGTTCAAGAATATTACAAACCTTACAGTGGCATCAGAGCCAAACCTTTATGCAAATTATTAATTGTTCAGATTTGATATGTATATTGATATGTGTTTAGAACAATTTAATTGGGCATAATTTTATTGTATAAAATTTAATAATAAAAAAAAAAAAAGAAGGTCTTAAGTTTTTTTTTTTTTCCAAAATCAACGTGACTACATGTTACACAATACTTGGTGATTCAAAAAAAAAAAAAAAAGGATCTGTTCGGTTTTAAGGCCACAAGCATATGCACGGAAATCATGAGCCACCAGCCACCCATATGCACGGAAATCAAGAAACAAAGATGGGCAGATTCAAATGTAAATATATATATATATATATATATATATATATATTATTAAATTTTTTATATATATATATATATATATATATATATATATAGTAACATTTATTACATTTATATATATATATATAATAGTTATATATATATATATATATATATATATTATTCTTAATTATTTTATAATTAAAATAAAATGTTTATTTTAATTTTAAAATAAAAAGTTTATTTTAATATTAAAATAAAAGAGTTTATTTTAATTTTAAATTAGAATTTCATGATAACTAATTAGAGTTGGAATTGGATTTCATGATAACTAATTGGAGTTGAAATTGGATTATATGTTTCCTTAAATAAAGGAGTTTATTTAGATATGAAATAAGATTTCATATTATTCAAAATAAAAGAGTTTATTTGTGAATAGGAAAGAGAATCCTAATTTCCTTAAATAAAGGAGTTTATTTAGATATGAAATAAGATTTCATATTATTCAAAATAAAGGAGTTTATTTGTGAATAGGAAAGAATATCCGTGTTTCCTTTAATAAAATTTTTTTATATGGAATTGGATTCCATAATTAATTAAAATAAAGGAGTTTATTTTAATTAAAGATTTTGATTAAAATAAAATAGTTTATTTTATTCAAAAATGGATAAATTAAAATAAAATAGTTTTATTTTGATTTAAATTTGGATTAAAATAAAGGAGTTTATTTTGATTCAAAATTAGATTTTATACTAACTAAATTTGCCCATTAAATGATATCAATATATATATTAAATGTTTATTATTCATAAGATGAATGTTATTTATTGATGCATATGATGATGTGTATGATAATAAATGGGATTGATTATGGACTATTGACCGATGTGATTGGATTTTATTTTAGTTGGATGCATGAATGTATGGGTTTTATTAAATGGGGTCTGCAGACCTCGTCTTCTCTAATTTTTACGAATGTAAATTCTATCTCCTCTATGTACTTCCTCTTCGATCACGATCAAGGTTTCTATTTATTTTAAAATAGTTATGTAATAGGAATAGTTAGAATTAATTTTTGAAAAATTAGAGATCAAAAGCGAGGGAAGCGTGAAGACCCGTTTGTAATGGAGCTCTCAGGTTTAAATGTAATAGTTATATTTAAATATTATTTCTTGCACCCCTAGGGTTTGACCAATTTTTGGTTCACTTGGTGGCTCTAGTGAACCAAACTAGAATAAAAGTCCATAATCAATTCGAGTAGAATATAGTATTCTATATGTGCATGCTTATACTATATATATTATATATTATGCAAACATGCTTCGCATGTTCATTAATATGTCGATATATTTTATATATATATATATATAAATGCATGCGCTAAACAAGATGAGACAAATTAATAACAAATCCTCAATTTTTATATTAAGTCCTAAGCGTTCAAAGATATTTGGAATATCGAGCGTCGCTTTCTAGCATGATAAAATTAATAGAGTATTAAATGTTTAATATGAGTTTGTTGTGTCACCACAAGGCAAGTATTAAGTATTTAAGATGTTAATTTATCACATTTGATGCTTATAAAGAAAATTGAACAATATTGTTTTGTTGTGTCACCACAAGGATGATATTTTTCTTTTTGAATATATGGAGTGCTAGGTCGGACTTAACTTGGATAATTTTGATTCGGATGTGCCACCACTTGATCAAAATAATCTAAGAGGCAAAAGAAAAGGAGTTGCATAGTTGATGTAATTGACAAAAGTTGTCTACCTATTTATTTATATATAGTTTGTTGTGTCACCACAAGGCTATATACATTTGAAATAGGATCCTTATTCTCACTAGCAGATCTTTAATTAGATTTTGCCTTAACTATATATCTTTGAGGTAATATAGTTTGAAGAAAATAGTGGGAGATACCAATTTAAAACAAGACCTAAATTTATTTTGGTAATTAATAAAAGAATGTATGTTAAAATGTTGTTAATTACAAATTCATTTACAAAATTTTACAATGTCTAAAATTACTATCACTGCGAAGCATATTAGATGCTATTTAATCGGACCGAATTAAACGGATTGATTAAGGAAATTGAGAAAAGTTCTCACGGCTGAAAAGTTATCTTATGTCCTTAATATGCCTATCCCTGCAATGGTTGCAGACAATGCCTCTGAGGAAGAGATTGCTACTTTTAGAAAGTGGCAAGATGATGCACAGTTGGCTCAATGCATCATGCTCGCATCCATGAGAGCTTGAGCTTGACACAAGATGAAACTATGGATGCTCCTACTATATTCCTGCACATCAAGTAGTTGATGGTGAGGAAAGTAGGACTAATAGATATCAGATATCTAAGGAGCTCTTCCGATCTAGAATGGCCAATGGCACTATAGTACAGACAAAAAGTTCTTAACATAATCAATTTGATTGATCAATTTGGACAACTTGTTTTGTCATGGATGGAGAGTTGAGCCAAGATTTGATCTTGCACTCACTCCCGGACTCCTTTCTGATTGTGAAATTTTCATATGAACAAGCTAGATATCGACTTTCTTTGATTTGCTTAACATATTGAAAAATGTTGAGAGTCACTTTCAACCAAGAAAGACCATGTCTTCTTGGTAGGGTACAAAGGATCTTACAAAAGAAGAAGCGATTCAAAGAAGGTATATAGAAAGGCATAAACAAAGGATAATAAGAACAAAAGCGTCACGGATAGCAAAGGAGTTTGCTTCTTTACGCAATAAGCACGGACATTGGAAAGAAAGCTGAGAAGCATCTTGCGAGAGGCTAACCAAAGAAGCTTAGTGAAGTTTCGGTTAATATCGATTTTTTGTTCATGATTGAAATAAATTTTTCTTTAAGTCGAGGTTCTACTTGGGTATTGGATACCGAGCTTTGGTTATCATAAATATAGATTTATGAAGGGACCAAGCGAAGTAGAAAGTTAAACAAGGTAAGTAATCTATGTGTGGAAAATGAAGCAAAAAGGTTCTTTGCATTAGCTATAGAAACTTATAGTTTAGCATCGCTACTGGGCAAATCTATTAAGTCGATAAGTTGTTATTGTATTCCAATTCTTGTTAGAAACATTATTTCCATTTTATTGTTGGATGATAAATTTTTGGTATTATAATTAAGAACAATTGTTGTTACTATTTATAATAATAATGTTTTGTATAAATGGAATATTACTTAATGGATTTTGTATACTTGACTTACGTGAAAAATTATTTTGTAAATTGAACAAACTAGTATAAGAAAAGGAGATGATCATTCAAAGAGTTGAATGTATGTATTTGTTGATATACAAGTGTGAATTATTTGAAAGGTTCAAAGAATTGAAGTGAAACAAATTAGCAAATGTATTTAGATTCTTTGATTAGATCGAGGAATAAATACTTGTGTAATAAGTTTCGGATCATCTCAAATGGTTTTCTCATAATGGACACATCGTCGATACGTGATAATTGATTGATGTATCGAATGAAAAATCGTACCTTGTTGGACATGGTGCGGTCCATAATGATTTTCTGAGCATTCCAAAGTATCCTTCAGGATCATGTCCTAGAAATGGTTTGCATATCTACGAAAAGGTAATTCTCTAATTCGGCCCCAAGACTCCATAAAAGTTATGGACAGGGAGGATTCCTAATCTTAAGTATGTTAAGATAAGGGGTTGTCCAACTTATGTGAAAAGGTTTCAAAGGATAAGCTTGGGACAAGATTTGACAAGTGTCGATTTGTGGGACATCCTAAAGTAAGTTTAGGGTATATGTTCTATAATCCTACTTAGCGAAAGGTGTTTGTTGCGAAACACGTTGCCTTCTAAGATAAAGGTGTTTATTATTGAAGGGGCTAGTGGGAGGATAATAGATCTTGAAGAGTTCAAGAACCACAAAACACTATAAGTCAAATAAGAGGAACCTATAGATAGACCTATTGTACCACACAACCAGAATCATAAACTGGAATAGTCACCAGAAGATACCTAGGAGGTATGGATTCATCATGGATGATGATGATGATGATGAGGTACACATCATAGAAGATGATGATCCAGTTACATACGATGAGGTAAGTGTTGTAGACACTCAGAGAAATTGATTGAAGCAAGTTTCTCAAATATGGAACATTTATTTTGATGAGGCAATCAAAAGAGTTTGATTTTATCAAAAATAAGAATGAACCTAGTGTGTACAAAAGGGTCAGTGGGAGCATCGTGACATTCCTAGTACTATATGTTGATATACTACGGATAAGGAATGACATACCAATGCTACAATCAGTAAAAATAAAGTTGTCTAAACAATCATCCATGAATGATTTGGGAAGAGTATACAGATAGATTTAAAAGGATGCTCAACTTAACCCAAGGAACGTATATTCATTTGATGCTAAAGTCGTTTAGCATGGCAAACTCCAAGAGATGTCTCATGTCGATGAGCTATGGAGTGTATCTCTCTTAATAGTCCCCACGGACTCACGAAAGAGAGGTCGCATGAGTGACTATCATGTATGCAATGAAATATACGAGACACGATGTTGATCAGTCATATTCTGGAGAAGTTCACTATGAGTCAGTGAAAACATCTTAAAGTGCTTAAACGGCACTAAGGATGTGATCATATTCATGGTGGGGTCTAAATTAAAACTAGAGGGCTTAACAGACTCAAGTTTTTCGAGGAGACCAAGATGATGAAAATCCACTTTAAGGTAAAGCGTTATCTTGAGCGGTAGTGCGATGAATTGGAAAAGTTCCAAACAATGACAAAGAGTTCTTTGGTTTAGTGATAAAGACAAAGTATATAGCTATAAATGAAGCTGCAAGTTGATTGTTTGGATTAAAAGTTCATTACAGAACTAGGAATAGTTCCTAAGTCTCATCTTGGATCTAAACATGCATTGTGGCACTTTCATTTGATTATTAGAATCATTGAAAGATGGGAAATCACTATAGAGATAGTGGACTCTCATGAACAATATTACATATCCATTAACTAAAGCTTATCCAACAGCAGGATAATCGTCACTTAGAAAAGAAGAGTATAAGATACCATGACGATTGGCTTTAGTGCAAGTGGGAGATTGAAAGTAGTATGCACACAAGCCAATCATGATTGATGATAAAGCATATACTTTGTAACAATCTTATTCATTTATTAATAAAAAGTATTAATTTATTAAAGGCTTTTAATTATCTACATGATGCTGTTTTATTATATGTGATAAACCCATAGTTTTAAGCAATGCTTTTAGAATAATGATGATGATCATTCTAATGAGATCTAAATTCTTAGAAAGCTTAAAACTAAAATAGTTCCCAATCATTGGATTACTAAATTGGGGATTAGTGAATCCGGATAGATTGGTACATACGTTAACTTGCTCATTGGATGAGGATAATTGATCTCATGATCATTTTGTGGAGAACACTAAAGCAAGTATGTAGGTGCTTATTAGAGAATAAGTTCTTTGAGCGTGGCTAGCTAAGGAATACTTAATGGAGTTTTATTTGCTGTCGATAGGAATTCTGTAGTGATAGTAGTACAAGTAATCCTTGGACTTGAGATCATCATAGTATCTTGTGTATGATGAGTTATACTTTGACTTATTCCTTAAGACCCTTAGGGTATATCAAAAGGGTATGCTTGGGTATAATAAGTTGTACATGGAGATAATGTATGATCAATAAAGAATCTACCACTTCTAATAAAGAAGAAAAATGTCTATGTGATTCGATAAATGACAACCCAAAGTAGTCCTTGGTTAAAGGAGAATGAAATTAGAAAGGAGTTTCTAATTTGCATTATTTGAGTTGTGCATTTAAGAGTCGAAATACATATAATTAAATAAAATAAGACTTGTGATGAATTCCATATGTCTTATATTTAATTGGGACATTGTATGGTGGAAGGATTGAATTATACGATAACTATTTACTCAAAGGTTCTTTTATGATTAATGTTGAAATCTATATTATCCGGAAAGTCGTTGATCATTTAGGGAGGCTTATCCACATTGTAGAATAAATATTATTTATTTAAATAAATTAATTATTTAATTTATTTATTTAAATAAGATTAGAATTGTTCTAATTGATTTATTCACAATGGGTTTAATATGGAGAACCTAAAGGGTCACACCATAAAAGGAAGAATAATTATTTAAGAAGTTAATGGCATAATCGTAATAATATGTTAAGTATATTTAATTTAATCTATGGTGATGGAATAAATTAAATAGCTTAATATTATTATTTAATATTTTAGAAATATTAAATATAAATTAATAAGAGGAGTCTTATTAATATTATTACAATTATTATTATTTTAATTTCTAAAAAGAGTTTAGGAATTAATTTAATATAAGTACTCTCATTTATTCCTAATTGGATTAGGAAGGAAAATTAGTTAAAGGAGTTTAATTAATTATCCCTAATAAGATTAGGGAGCTTAATTAATTAAAAGAATTTAATTAATTAAATAAAACCCAATTCCTTAATTGTTAAGGTGGGTTGTCCACATCTATAAATAAGAGAGTCTTATTATGGGTGGGAGAGTTGTTGACTTTGACAACTACGTAATAATTCCAATTTGTTGGAAATGCGCCCTTTCTATAGAGATGAAAACTAGGGTTGAGCCAATATCCCTTCTTCTTGAATCATTATTATTCCTTGGTGGATCACCTCTAGAGGCCAAACAATTGGGTGGCTAATGTTGATCAAAGGAAGGAACCAAACCCGGTGGATTCAAGTTGAACGAGAAAAGAATTGGAGGTGAACTTGTACCTGAGGAAGCTCGATCTTCAAGGGTATGATTTTATTCTTTATCTTTTCGTTTAATTAATAATTATGCATAAAGGGTGATCCGGGTATATGGTTTGTAAATTTTTTAAACTCTGATTTTACACGTTTCCGCACTTTTTATGCAATTTGATTGCGTTCAAGAATATTACAAACCTTACAATATAACATTGTTAAAGCATTGTTAGACACTTAATGTATGATGATTAAAGGTTAATAACCAATTGAAGATGAACGTAATGAGAATAACATAATGTGCTAAGCCGGCTGTAGAAATTTGTTGAAAGTTGATTATGAATCCAATGGTTTGCAATACCAATATGGGTTATGTAATTACTTAATGAACATGATAAGACCTTTCCTAAATCACTGTTATAGTGATGACTTTAGGAATTTAATGTTGTTTAATGAGTAGTTAAACGAAGAACGTAAAGTATAAGGAACGTGAACCGTATTCAATAATGATAAGGACTATAACGTTAAGAGTTACAACTAAAAGTTGTTAAGTAATACATAAACGTAAACGGTATGAAGTATGCAATAAAGTGTACTTAACTAATGACGATCGAGTTTCGATTAATAACGCAAGAATGTTAGTAAGCTGTCAGGAAGGATGATTAACTCGAAACGAGTTCTATTAATGAAGTAAATCCACGTAAGACATAAAAGAGAAAGAAGTTGGTAAGAATGATGTAAAGATAATGGCAAGCCGGAACCAATAATAACAAATCTAATACAGGATTAGATTGAGAAGAAGGGTAATATTCATTAGGAACCATGTATATTCATTCATGACCTAATGTGGTATGTTATGTGGTTTTGTGTTGTAGAGACTGTAAAGACTGAAAGGAAAAGTAATTTTACTGTAGCAGACGCTGAAGGCAAGTTTTTCTTAAACGCTTGTCTAACCTTTATGTTAGCCAAGTTTTCTGTGATTTATGCTATGAGATGCATGAACTGTTTTACTAAAGGGTCAATGCCAGTTTTACCTCGGCTAGACTAATCTTGAAGAGTTGATTAATTTATTTATAAGTCTTTTAAATATAGAATTATTAACGTTATCCTACGCTAATTGTTTGGTACGGATTCAAGGTAAGCTAGAGTATGAATAAACAAATGTATTTTTCATCGATTATTCGATTGGCACGCGAGGTTGCCAAAACTTAAACGTACATACGTTTAATAGATGTATTGTTAATCAACATAAGTCTACTACGGGTGATCCCCGAAGTGCTTTCGAAGATATCTTAGGACTTACGGACTTAATGTCGGGTTTTCCTTTTCAAATAAATTATGAAATGCTCATGGTCTTGAGCCAGAATTGATGTTTTACTGAATATTGTTATTGTAAAAAGTTTTGAAGGAAAAGAAATGCTATTTTGAATTATTGATAGTACTTCATAACTATTATCCAGTTATTGAAGATATACGATTCCTATGTTTCAAGCATGTTGTTTAAAAGAAATTGGTGTACTTGCTGAGCTTGTTATGCTCACTCTTGCTTGAACCATATGAATGCAGCTAGGTCTAAATGAACCAAGGGATCTGACAAGAATAAAGGCAAAACGAAGATGAATGATTAGTTTACCTTGTAATAAACTAGTAAGTTGTATATATTATAGAATGATGAACAAAGAATGTAATGGTTTTAGAACCTGGGAACGGGATGTAATATTATTAATGTAATAAGAATGTTGTTGATACACACATTTTGATGTCGTTTTAATAGAATGAATGTACATTTATGAGTACCGTGTAGCACCATCTATCGGGTTGGAAGATACCCGGATTTGGGGGCATCACAGTACCATCTGGTTCGGATGGATTAGTTATCTACAACGATTCTTCAAGCAAAGGGTTAGGATGTGTTCTCATGCAACATGAGAAAGTTATAGCCTAAGCCTCGCGACAACTCAAAGAATATGAGAGGAATTATCCTACTCATGATCTGGAGTTGGCAGCAGTCGTTTTCACATTGAAAATCTGGAGACACTACTTGTATGGGGAGAAAGTGGAGATTTAAACGGATCATAAAAGTCTCAAATATTTCTTCACCCAAAAGGAACTCAACATGCGGCAATGACGTTGGCTTGAGTTGTTGAAAGATTACGACCATACATTCAATATCATCCTAGAAAAGCAGAACGTGTTAGCTGAAGCATTGAGTAAAAGATCGTATGCGGGTACGAGTGCGATGTTGTTAACACAAAGACCCATTTAGTACAACTTACAAAGGATGGAGATAGAGTTAAAGGATCCAAGTACCCATGTGATGATATCAAGCATACGAGTAGAACAAACTTTAATCGATAAAGTTAAAGTTGCTAAAGCCACAGACCTAGAGCTGATCCGTATGAAGAAGAAAGTACAAGAAGGTGTTATTCCAGAAGCAAGAATCGATGAAGAAGGAATACTTCGAGTCAACTCCAGACTTTGCATTCCTAACGATTCTGAATTGAAGCATAGAATCATGATAGAGGTACACAACACACCATTTGTAATCCATCCTGGGAGTACCAAAATGTATTATGATCTTTGACATACATTTTTGTGGAGCAATATGAAGAGAGAGATCGCGGAGTTTATCTTGAGGTATTTAACTTGTCAACGTGTAAAGGCGGAGCATCAAGTGCCAAAGGGTCCATTGCAACCACTTGAGATTTCAAAATAGAAGTGGGAACACATTACTATGGATTTCGTTACGGGTCTTCCCAAGGTTTCTCAAGGCATAGATGCGATTTGGGTTATTGTTGATAGATTAACCAAGTCTGCTCATTTCTTCCTATACGTGAGACTTATTCCCTTGAACGTCTTACTTGTATATACGCAAATGAGATTGTGAGATTGCATGGCATGCCAGTATCCATAGGTTCGGATCGTGACCCAAGATTCAGTTCACGATTTTGGGTTAGCTTGCAGAAAGCTATGGGCACAGATTTACGATTCAGTTTGGCATACCATCCTCAAACGAACGGGCAATCAGAAAGGTCTATTCAAACCCTTGAAGATCTATTAAGACTCTATGTCCTAGATTTCAAAGGAAGTTGGGATAAGTACTTTCCATTGGTAATGGAATTCTCCTACAAAAACAGTGATCAAGCACATATAAGTATGGCTCCATTCGAGGCGTTATATGGACGAAAGTGTCGTTCTCAAGTATGCTGGGACGAGGTGGGTGAAGCAATGTTGTTGGGACCAGAATTGTTACGCATTACTATAGAAAAGATCCAAACGATTCGACAACGTATACAAACGGCATAGGATCGACAAAAGAGTTATGCGGATCTTCATCGAAAGGACATGGAATTTAATATTGGAGATTATGTACTGTTACGTATTGCTCCATGGAAGGGAGTTATAAGATTCGGGAAGAGAGGAAAGCTCAATCCACGATTTGTTGGTCCATTTGAGATTCTTGGCCGAATAGGAAATGTGTCCTATAGAATCGCATTACCTCCAAGCATGTCTCGTGTTCATAATGTTTTTCACATATCTATGCTTCGTAAATATGTGAAAGACCCAAACAACATTATTGTGTTAGAACCAGACGAGATAGCTGAAGATTTAACGTACGAGGAGGTACCTGTCAAGATCTTGGATAGGAAAAAGCATGTCCTACGAACAAAGGTTATACTACAAGTCAAGGTTTTGTGGAGGAACCATACTATTGAGGAAATGACCTGGGAGTTGGAATCAGAAATGAAAGCAAGGTACCCTCACCTTTTCGAAACACTAGGTACGTACGTCAATTTCGAGGACAAAATTTCATAAGGAGGGGAGGTTGTAAGACCCCAACTTTTTATTAATAAAATTGAATTTCCTCTAATTATTATTTTGAATAATAAGGTGTTAATTTGATATAATGCTTTGGTTATGGGTGAAATGTGCAAATTTTGCAAAATAAGCAAGTGATTATAAAATATTCATTGTTGTCGGGGAATATTCATTTGGTTGTGGAATATTCTCTGCTTTTCGGGGGAATATTCGTAAAGACAACGCATGATCATTTGTGGGCCCCATAACAAAAAAGCTATCGGTTGAAGAAAGCATAAGTTTGAATTTTTATAAATAACGGCGTAATTGTTACAGATTAATCTTCGCTAGATTACACGGTGGTTAAAATACTGATGTCTGGCGTGGTTGCACAATAATAACACGGTATTACCGCGAAGATTTTTGAGTTATTGATTCTTACGTAAGAAGACTTTACTCAATAATTATTACATTAATTCTGAATTCAATATTTTATTTTATTGATTCAATAATTCATTGTGTTGATATTTTATATTATTGTCGTTTTAATAATTGTCATTGCACAATATTTCTCATTATCGATTAATAATTCATATTATTTGAATAATATTATTAGATAATATTATTGGCAATGTCTAAGGAAGTTACATTTCAGGAAAGGGTTTGGTCACCTAATTAAGGCCAAGAAGGAGAAATCCTTATCGAAAAGCCCCTCTTTCCCGAGAACGATTGGTTGTCATAATTGTGATTCGTAATATTATTTGTGAATAATTAATTATTGATTTATATGATAAGGAAATATTTATTTTATGTGGATATAAATGATGGATAGGGAAATATTTATTTTGTGTGCATATAAATGAAGGAATTAATACTGAGGTATTTTATCAATATTTTGTCAGAATGGAGGTATTAAAAATCGTCTGTATCAACTTTGAACCCGGTACAAAACCCATTTCTAAAATCTCATATTGAATGAATCCTATTGAACTTCAGGAGTTAAAAATCCAACTATAGAAGTTGGTACCTGAGCCTCTATCTGGTGACTTCCTTTGTGGAATGCACCGAAGCCAGACTCTCTGTAGGGGACGCCATATTCGTGCGGTAGTAAACTGATAGGTGCCATTGTGACATGCTATCCAAGATTGGGATATGAGTCACAGTTGAGAGCAACCTAAGTCAGTAATCGAAATACGTAGCTTTCTAGGCTTAGTTGGTTATTATCGGAGATTCGTGGAAAGATTTCTCAAATTGGTACTCCATTAACTCAGCTGACTCGTAGAGATACAAAATTCGAATGGAGCAAGGAATGTGGGAAGAGCTTCGAAGAACTCAAGAGGAGACTCATTTTGGCATATGTTCTGACCATACCATCCTAGAAAAGCGAATGTGGTAGCTGACGTGTTGAGTAGAAGATCGTATGCGGGTACGAGTGCGATATTGTCGAATACAAAGACCCATTTCGTATGACTTACAAATGATAAAGATAAAGTTAAAGACTCTAGGGACCACGTGATGATATACGATTAAAATCAACTTTAATCGATAAATTTAAAACCGCTCAAGCTACACACCGGAGCTGATGAATATAAAGAAGAAGGTGCAAGAAGGCGTTATTCTAGAAGTAAGAGTTGATGAAGAGAAGAAATCTCAACCTTCGATTTAATAGTCCATTTGAAATCCTCGATCGAATAGGAACTGTGGCCTATAGACTCATTTTACCGCCAAATATGTCGCGTGTTCATAACGTTTTTCATGTATCGATGTTACGTAAATATGTGGATGACCCGAACCACATTATTGAGTTAGAACCAGATGAGATAACCGATGATTTAACGTACGAGGAAGTACCAGTCAAGATCTAAAGGAGCATGTCCTACGCACAAAGGTTATACCACAAGTCAAGGTTTTGTGAGGAACCATGCTATTGAAGAAATAACCTGGGAGTTGGAATCAGAAATGAAAGCGAGGTATCCTCACCTTTTCGAAACATCAGGTACGTACGTCAATTTTGAGGACAAAATTTCATAAGGAGGGGAGGTTGTAAGACCCCATATTTTTTTTAAATAAAATTTCCTCTATTTATTATTTTGAAATAGTAAGGGGTTGATTTGATTAATGTGGTTAGTTATGGGTAAAATGCGCAAATATTTTAAATAAGCAAGTGGTTATAAAATATTCATTGTTGTCGGGGAATATTCATTTGGTCGTGGAATATTCAGAGTATGTGGTAGCTGACCTTTGTGTGGGCCCCATAACTGGAAAGCGATTGTATGAAGAAAACATAAGTATATGTTTTTATAAATAACGGCGTAGTTATTTACACAATTATCTTGTTGGAATACCCGGTGGTTAAAATACAGTAATACGCGTTGTTACACAGTAGCACATGGTATTGCACCAATTATTGCTTCTTACGTAAGAAGGCACTACCCAATAATTGTTACAGTAATTATTGTTCAATATTTTATTTTATTGATTCAATAATTACTACGTTGATATTTTATATTATTGTTGTTTAAATAATTGTCACTATACAGTATTTTTCATTATCAGATCAATAATTCATATTATTTTAATAATATTATGAGATAGTATTATTGGCAATGTCAAGAAAGTTCTGTCTAAGGAGAGGTTTGGTCACCTAATTGCGTTCCAGTAAGGAGAAATCCTTATTGGAAAGCCCCTTCTTTCTGAGGCGGCTACCGGTTGTCGAAGATTGTGATTACGTAATATTATTTGTGAATAATTAATTATTGATTTATATGATAAGGAAAATATTCATTTTATGTGGATATAGATGGAGAAAATTTTAATGTGACAATTGTTGAAAATTGATATTTTATCTTTATGATAAAATAATTTATTAAAATATATTATTATATTTTAATAATATAATAATGGTGATATTTTTACAATGAATGTGTGATATATGAATAAATGAGGAGGAAGATTATTTTTGTTACAAAAATTTTTTAACACATGTTTTGTGTGTTGGTGGACCCTATTTTTGACTGAAATTTGATTATAGCCTGCAAAATCTTCCGTATGTGGATTTCGGTCAATTTTTGTTTGGAATTTAGAAAAACTTTCTTCGGCAAAGTTGTAGAGAATTAAATTTCCTATGGAATGGACATAAGATTTGAATTTTTCTGATAAAAAGGCTATTTATTATGAATTATTGAAGTTCCGGAATATTGGGTCTGAATTGATTTTGTTGCATTAAATGATAAAAACATGTTTTGTGTGATTGGTGAGCCCCACATGTGTTGAAAAATATGCTGAATTCAAATGTCAAAGTATGCATATAATTTTTAATAAATAATATTATTTTATTAAATTTACTACTTTTGTGTTCTAAGCATTTTCCTATAAATAGGGTGCTTAGGTTAGAATTGAAAATCACACCAGAAACTGAAGTTTTCTCTCTCTATAATATCGAACGTATTTTTATGAGTATTTTGATACTTTGAGTGTGCTATATACTGATTGCAAGTTTCTTTCATCGATATATCTCGATATTCAAACCCAAAAGTATTATTCTTTTGAGGTCGTGGATGTTATTTTTTTATAAATGATATTTTTTTCAATATCATTATGCCGTAATATTGGTAAGATTTTTCTTGTGAAATTCTTATCTTTTCATGTCGGGTTACTATTCATGAGTTCTTATTCATGAGTTCTATTCATAAGTTACTATTCACTTAGTACTATTCACGAAGCATGATAATTTTCTTGTGGAATTTCTATCTTTTAGTGTCTGAGTTACTATTCACGATATCTGGCATTATTCACGATATACGACATCGTCCACGAATAAATCGACATTATTCACGTAAAAAATTAAATTTTCTTTTCTGTGTCCAAGATTGTCTGTTATGGTTCCTATCTTTGATTAGATCTATGTTTTGATCTTCATTTTTGAATTCTGCTTCACAATAGTTTATTATAGAGTATTTTTGAACTTGGATTGTCTAAAATACGAATCCTTAATATTTGTTCTTTTGTCTCATTGGATTTGTTTTCTTTAAAATATATTTTTCATCATCCTCAGTCCTAAATGATGATATTACTGAATATCTTTGGCCTGTAGTACAAAGTTGAATGATTTTTTGATGAATATCTTTGTCTCGTAGTGCAAAGATGAACATGTGTTGAGATGAACATGATCGACTGATTAATATCTTTGGCCTATAGTGCAAAGATGACAATTTGATTCAAGATGTATATTGATTGATGTTACAGGGATAAAATATCGATAATGGACTTTTAAATTCACAGATGATAGTAGATTTCATCCTCTACTTAACTTTTCTAACGAATTGTTGTTTTCGCTGCAGCTGTTGATATAATATTTGTTGTCTATTGTATTATATCAGATTTTTCCCTGTTGAAGACTAAGGATAATTTGTTGTACATTATCTTAGTCATAATATTCTCTACTGGGCTAGTTGAGCTCATCCTTTTTCTTTTTGTTCCATTTTTCTTCTCAGGAGGCGAGAATGTAGCGAGTACTAGTCGGGGTGTGGAATGATGGTTCAAGTTAGTTATTTTAGTAGACCTCGTTATTTTTGTAAAATAGTGTATCAATAATTGTAATGGGGACTCATTTGAGTGTTGATATTGTCTAGAAGACAACATTTGTATTTAAACTCATAGTATGTGTTGTTGTATTTTGCACAACAATTGTAATAATGAAGTTGTAGTTGTTTCTGTACCATGTATTTGGTGACTCAGAATAGGTTGGGTGGATTGGACCTATTTTGGGGGCATCACAGTTGGTATCAGAGCTTAGGGATATGGTCTCTGGTGGAGATCAGGGAATAGAACTAGGAGGGGAGAGACGGGTAAATCCTTCACTAGTATGTCCTACCTAAGTTTATTTGTTGGTTGGTCAGAGTATAGGGTTATTATTGTTGCATGTCAATTTCTTTAATTAACCCTTGTTTTATGGCAGTATTTGAAAATGGCAACTGAGAATGTTAACAGTGAAGTAAATGAGACCGTGGAGACGCCTGTGTGACACCCCCAAATCCGGTACTTCCATTTCCACAGGATTTGGTGTTCACTGTACAAACATCATCTATCTATCTACCCATAAATAAATGCAAACCATGCAATAGATAGAAATAAATAATAAATCTCTCCCCTTATGGGGTTACATCAATTGAATAGTAAATAAATCCTAGGTTACTCTAACCTTAAAACATCTGTGCGGAAAACATAAACAAATAAGTCTTAGTAACATCAATTCTAATTACATCACATAACCACATTAATTAAAGAATCTTCATTACTTGCTAAGCTTGCTCTTGCCCTTACTAGTGGAAGGTTCATCTGCTCTTTCGTTCTTAACTGCAATGTTATTATTACGCAAGAGTGAGCACGATTGCCCACAAGTATAACAATATAACAACGAATAATAACATGCGAGAGAAATAATAACTTCTGATATAAAGCTCAATTTTTGAATCAAGAATGAATAACAAGAATCAAAAGAAATTCGAGGGTCATAAGACCTTGAACTATGTCCCAGGTTGTCAAGTGTTTTACTTGAAACCTTTAATGATCATAAGACTATGGACTCTTCTTCTCGTACTTAGGGGGATCATTACCTTAGTACCACATCACATGCACAATATCTTAACGCTAAAGCGTAAATATTCCCCTATACAGGGTTGTTCATCTCAGTTTGACATTCGAGTCCACACCAAAGGAAGTTTGGTTTGGATAATTCATCAAGGGGTTCTGAAATTTTAGAACGTTCATCAACTATGGACTAGTCGAATTAATAAGGGTTCGCTAGTCTAACAAGGTTTAACAGTGAACAAATATTTAACTTGAATAACATCTAAAAGGTATACAATAGAATAATTATTGTATAACAACATCATGCTTGAAGATTAATAAACTTTAATATATAAGACAGGCTTAATCAACAATAATAAGAACTTGCTCAATATCGAAAGATGAATTAATCAACTTATATAACGATAACAAGTAGGGTTAAGAAACTTGCTCAACGAAAGTTTAGGGTAAGAAACTTGCTCAACGTAAATGTAGAGTTAGAGAACTTGCTCAATGTAACAAGATAAGGTTTAGAAACTTGCCTCATGCGTAGATTACACTTAAACAAACTCGTTCTTTGAATTAAATCCTACATACCAATTACGTTCATAATACCAGTCAATAATAACGTACTAACATCATAACTTTACTCTTTGTTTAACTCGAATCCATAACTATACTTAGTCAATTATTACACTTAGTGTAAAATTAAGACTTCACGAAAAATAACCTAATTATACATTTGATCATTCAATCCACACGTAATTGTGTTATGGACATTTTAAGAATTTATTTTAACATCTCATTATAGGTCTAACAAGCCTTTATAATCATTAGACTAAGTTGCTATCACATTTCCATACTTGTACACTTTTAAAAACTCATTTCTGACCATTCTGCTAAGTGGCGCTGCGATGCCACTTTTAGACTGGTATTATTATTTGCATTGAGGCATCGATCAGGGGGGTTGGCACATGCATGATGGCATCGCTTACGGAGTTAGCTACATGGCCACGTCCTCAATTTGATTCCCAGTTCGCGAAGAACACAGAGTTCAACGAATTAAACACTACATGATCATTAATTCCCCAAATTAAACATACCCACTTGTTAGAATTCATATATAATCAATACCCAACATTTATAGAGTGATTTTAACCCATTAAAACACATAATCACAGAATTAAAGCATGCAAATTGTACCGTTCTTGATGTTCTTGAAGTTTTGAACATAAATCCTAAAATTCAATGCCATAGATTCGTTATAAGACCAAATCCACCCATTCAACTTTCATTTAGTTCGTTTTAGCATGCATAATCATACAAGTGTGTGAATTTTGCAAAACAATTTATGTTTGACATATTAAAAATACGTATAAGGCTATATGGCCATATTACATACTCTGAAATCTTTTACTGTATAATTTTATGAAACTGAAGATATGGAAACCCATATAATATAAAAAATATGATACAACTCGAATTATTACATATATTCTTATAACAACTGAATTTCCTAAATACAGAGACTCACAGAAACTTAAGCCATATTCATGAAACTTAAAAGACGTAAAATATATAAATTGGGTTGAAGAGATTACCCAAGCGTAGAGTATAATTTGCAGAAGATGAATTCCCTCTCAACTCTTTATCAATCACACACTAAAATTTCTTAACTCTCTCTCTGAAATTTCTCTGGCTCTCAATTAACTCTAAATGGAAGAATACGTTAGAAGAAACTAATAGAGCGCACTTAATAACGTTGAGGTCAGTTACCTATATGTGGTAACTGCTCTTAACTTCCCACAAGACCATGTTTGGCTAACAAGAAAATAATTCAAAAATCATTTAATTTAATAAAACATTATCATATAGTTTAAATAATGTCACACTCCTTTATAAAATAAATCAACATCTTATTTAATTTACTTTAAATAAAATATAATAATTTCTCATTAATACACATAGTCACATAATTCAAATTCTCATTTAATAATGTCAAATTATTAAATTTCTAATTAATAATTAAATTAATTAAAATAACATAAAGCTTATTTAATATTTCTTTTAATTCAATAAGCTCACATAATCACATACTTGAATAATAAAATTCTCCACATTAAATTAATAAATGTAACACATATAATTAAATTAATCTATCACAACTTCATCAATTAATTATTTAATCTAATAATTAATTCATCAAAAATATTTATTCAATCAAATAAATATTAAAATTAAATTACAAAATTACGGTTGTCACAGCCTGTACTCACCAATCAGGAGAACGTGCAACTTGACGAAAATGTTCATCCTGTAAACAACACCACTGATCAGACGATGAACGATGGGATGTTTAGAAGCTTTTTGTAGTTCATGCAAAATTAGACGAGGGAGACTCGTGTACAAAATACGGGTGGAAATGATAGCAACACGCGGTTTGTCACAACCAAGCAGTTCAAAGAGTTGGGACCACCAGAATTCTGGGGAAAGCCGGATCCGATTAAGGCGGAGACGCGGGTCAAGTAAATTACCAAGATATTCGATGTCTTGGGATGCACAGAGGAACAGAAGGTTCCATTTGCCACCTTTATGTTCCGTGGTGAGGCAGATTACTGGTGGAAATCTGTGAAGCGTACCCAGCCTGCCGCACTCAATATGTCTTGGAAACATTTCAGAAACTATTCAATGACAAGTACTTTCCTGAAAGTATTCATCATATGAAGGAGGTTGAGTTTATTAGAATAGAATAGAACAACATGACGGTGTCCCAGTACGAGGCGAAGTTCGCGGAGATATCCTGGTTTGCACCTCATTTAGTGGAGAATGAGGAACGTATGACGCGGATATTTCTGAGAGTTTTGAAACCCGACATACGTCAATATCTCATTTCTCATAAATTTTCTCTATATTCAGATGTTGTGAATAAGACTCAGTTATTGGAGCGCGATAATGAGTCAGCTCAACCGAAGAATAACTACCACCAACTCGATGATAATCGTACCGATGGCAACGATAATCGGAAAAATGATAAACATATTGGAGGAAATTATCATGCCAGAAATAGTAACCACTTCGGTGGTAATCATGGCCAAGATAATAGAAGGAATAATTTAGGTGGAAATTTCAAGAAGAGAAGGTACAACAATGACAATGCGAAGACGTCAGCACCAACATCAACTATTTCTAAGGGAGGAGAACGACCACCGGTCGTATGCTATAAATGTGGAAAAGAGGGACACATCAGTCCAAACTGTCCACAACAGTTCAAGGTATGTTATAATTGTTTAAACGAAGGTAATATCACTCGAGAATGTACGGTAGCGAAACCAAGTCCAGGGGGGATGGTGACTCAAAAGGCTATCCCAGAAAAGTCAAAGTCGGCGGTTCCTGGAAGAGCATTTGTCATGACTACCCAAAATACGAGAAATCCGAACGAAGGGATCACGGATTAGTTAATTATAAATTCTTGTGAAGTCTATACCTTATTAAATACCGGTTCTACCCATTCATTTATCTCTCCTACTTGTGCTCAACGTTTAAACTTGACTCCGGAGAAATTAGACTTTGACTTATCTGTGGAGACTCCGTTAGGAGAAACTTTCAGTACATCCACTATTTATAAATCTTGTTTGATCCAAGTTGGCACCATCACATTACCTGTTGATCTTATCTCTTTAAAGATACTTGCTTTTGATGTGATTTTAGGGATTGATTGGTTAACTACTCATCATGCCAAAATTGATTGCTTTTGTAAGGTTGTTAGTTTTCATATTCCTAAGCAACCTGTTATTCAAATTCAAGCAACCAGACCATTGAAATCAAACTCTTTCATATCAAGCCATAAAGCCATTCGTTTATTGAAAAATGGATGTCAAGCTTTCTTAGCCTATGTCATGGACTTGAACAAAAATACGTCAGATTTGAATGATATTTTTGTTGTTAGGAAATTTCCTGACGTATTTCTTGAAGAATTTCTTGGCCTACCCCCAGAGCATGATATTGAATTTTATATCGACTTTGAACCTGGTACAAAACCCATTTCTAAAATCTCATATTGAATGACTCCTATTGAACTTCAGGAGTTAAAAACCCAACTATAGAAGTTGGTACCTAAGCCTCTATCTGGTGACTTCCTTTGTGGAATGCACCGAAGCCAGACTCTCCGTAGGGGACGCCATATTTGTGCGGTAGTAAACTGATAGGTGCCATTGTGACGTGCTATCCAAGATTGGGATATGAGTCATAGTTCAGAGCAACCTAAGTCAGTAATCGAAATACGTTGCTTTCTAGGCTTAGTTGGTTATTATCGGAGATTCGTGGAAAGATTTCTCATATTGCTACTCCATTAACTCAGCTGACTCTTAGAGATACAAAATTCGAATGGAGCAAGGAATGTGGGAAGAGCTTCGAAGAACTCAAGAGGAGACTCACTTTGGCACATGTTCTGACCATACCATCCTAGAAAAGCGAACGTGGTAGCTGACGTGTTGAGTAGAAGATCGTATGAGGGTACGTGTGCAATATTGTCAAATACAAAGACCCATTTTGTATGACTTACAAATGATAGAGATAAAGTTAAAGACTCTAGGGACCACATGATGATATACGAGTAGAATCGACTTTAATCGATAAAGTTAAAACCGCTCAAGCTACACACCGGAGCTGATGAATATAAAGAAGAAGGTGCAAGAAGGCGTTATTCTAGAAGTAAGAGTTGATAAAGAGAAGAAATCTCAACCTTCAATTTATTAGTCCATTTGAAATCCTCGATTGAATAGGAACTGTGGCCTATAGATTCATTTTACCGCCAAATATGTTGCGTGTTCATAACGTTTTTCATGTATCGATGTTACATAAATATGTGGACGACCCGAACCACATTATTGAGTTAGAACCAGATGAGATTACCGAAGATTTAACGTACAAGGAAGTACAAGTCAAGATCTAAAGGAGCATGTCCTACGTACAAAGGTTATACCACAAGTCAAGGTTTTGTGAGGAACCATGCTATTGAAGAAATAACCTGGGAGTTGGAATCAGAAATGAAAGCGAGGTATCCTCACCTTTTCGAAACATCAGGTACGTACGTCAATTTCGAGGACAAAATTTCATAAGGAGGGGAGGTTGTAAGACCCTATATATATTTTTTTAATAAAATTTCCTCTATTTATTATTTTGAAATAGTAAGGGGTTGATTTGATTAATGTGGTTAGTTATGGGTAAAGTGCGCAAATATTTCAAATAAGAAAGTGGTTATAAAATATTCATTGTTGTCGGGGAATATTCGTTTGGTCGTGGAATATTCTTACTTGTCTGGAGAATATTCAGATGCGGCCCAGTAGCGACCTTCGGGGCCCCATAATGAAAAAGCGATTGGATGAAAAAAATAAAAGTATAAGTTTTTATAAATAACGATGTAGTTGTTACTCGTTAATATTGTTGGAATAATTGTTGGTTAAAATATACGATGTCTGGCGTTGTTACTGAAGAAGACACTCAGATTGCACCAATTATTGATTTTTACGTGAAAGGCTACCAATAATTGTTAAAGTAATTACTATTCAATATTTTATTTTATTGATTCAATAATTACTACGTTGATATTTTATATTATTGTTGTTTAAATAATTGTCACTACTTACAAGTATTTTTCATTATCAGATCAATAATTCATATTATTTTAATAATATTATCAGATAGCATTATTAGCAATGTCTAAAAAGTTCTGTCTAAGGAGAGGTTTGGTCACCTAATTCGGCGTCAAGAAGGAGAAATCCTTATTCGAAAGCCCCCTCTTCCCCAGAACTACCGGTCATCGATGATTGTGATTACGTAATATTATTTGTGAATAATTAATTATTGATTTATATGATAAGAAAAATATTCATTTTATGTGGATATAAATGGAGAAAATTTTTAATGTGACAATTGTTGAAAATTGTTATTTTATCTTTTTTGATAAAATAATTCATTTAAATATATTATTATATTTTAATAATATAATGATGGTGATATTTTTACAATGAATGTGTGATATATGAATAAATGAGGAGGAAGATTATTTTTGTTATAAAAAATGTTTAACACATGTTTTGTGTGTTGGTGGTCCCTATTTTTGACTGAAATTTGATTATAGCCTGTAAAATCGTCCGTTTGTGGATTTCGGTCAATTTCTGTTTGGAATTTGGAAACACTTTCTTCTTCAAAGTTGTAGAGAATTAAATTTCCTATGGAATGGATATAAGATTTGAATTTTTCTGATAAAAGGGCTATTTATTATGAATTATTGAAGTTCCAGAATATTGGGTCTGAATTGATTTTGTTGCATTAAATGATAAAAACATGTTTTGTGTGATTGGTGAGCCCCACATGTGTTGCAAAATATGCTGAATTTAGATGTCAAATTATGCGTATAATTTTTAATAAATAACATTATGTTATTAAATTTTCTACTTTGGTGTTCTAAGCATTTTTCTATAAATAGGGTGCTTAGGTTAGAATTGAAAATCACACCAGAAACTGAAGTTTTCTCTCTATATAATATCGAGCATATTTTTGTGAATATTTTGATACTTTGAGTGTTGCTATACGGTGCAAGTTTCTTTCAGCGTTATATCTGATATTCCAGCCAGAAGCACTATTCTTTTGAGGTAAGGGATGTTATTTTTTTTTATAAATGATATTTTTTTTTCAATATCATTATGCCAGAATATTGGTAAGATTTTTCTTGTGAAATTCTTATCTATTCATGTCGGGGTTACTATTCATGAGTTACTATTCACGAGTTACTATTCATGAGTTACTATTCACGAGTAACTATTCACGAAGCATGATAATTTTTCTTGTGGAATTTCTATCTTTCAGTGTCGAAGTTACTATTCACGATACTGAGATTATTCACGATACCTGACTATTCACTTATCACGACACTATTCACGTAAAAATTAAATTTTTCTTTCGTGTCCAAGATTATCTGTTATGGTTCCTATCTTTGATTGGATCTATGTTTTGATCTTCATTTTGAATTTCGCCCACAATAGTTTATTATAGAGTATTTTGAACTTGGATTGTCAAAATACTTAATCCTTAATATTTGTTCTTTTGTCTCACTTTGGATTCGTTTTCTTTAAAATATATTTTTCATCATCCTCAGTCCTAAATGATGATATTACTGAATATCTTTGGCCTGTAGTACAAAGTTGAATGATTTCTTGATGAATATCTTTGGCTCGTTGTGCAAAGATGAACAGGTGTTGAGATGAACATTACCGAGTGATTAATATCTTTGGCCTGTAGTGCAAAGATGACTATTTGATTCAAGATGTTTATTGATTGATGTTACAGGGATAAAATATTGATGATGGACTTTTAAATTCATAGATGATAGTAGATTTCATTCTCTACTTAACTTTTCTAACGAATTGTTCTTTCCGCTGCAGTTGTTGATCTAATATTTGTTGTCTATTGTATTATATCAGATTTTTCCCTGTTGAAGACTAAGGATAATTTTTTGTACATTATCTTAGTCATAATATTCTTTACTGGGCTAGTTGAACTCACCCTTTTTCTTTTTGTTCCATTTTTCTTCTCAGGAGGCGAGAATGTAACCAGTTCTAGTCGGGGTGTGGAGTGATGGTTCAAGATAGTTGTTTTAGTAGACCTCGCTATTTTTGTAAAATAGTGTATCAATAATTGTAATGAGGACTCATTTGAGTGTTGATATTTTCTAGAAGACAATATTTGTATTTAAACTCACAGTATGTGTTGTCGTATTTTGCACGACAATTGTAATAATGAAGTTGTAGTTGTTTTTGTACCATGTATTTAGCGACTTAGAATAGGTTGGGTGGATTGGACCTATTTTGGGGGCGTCACAAGTTTCCTTCAGCATTACATCCGATATTCCAGTTAGAAATACTGTTCTTTTGAGGTAAGGGATGTTATTTTCTTCGTAAATGATATTATTTCTTTCAATATCATTATGCTGAAATACTGGTATGAATTTTATTGTGGAATTTTTACCTTTTTGTGGTGGGGTTACTATTCATATATACGACACTATTCACGTATACTGCACTATTCAAGAATATGACACTATTCACCGAAAAATAAAATTTTCTCTTCTTTGTCCCAGATGTCTATTATGGTTACTATCTTTGATTGTATACATGTTTTGATATTCATTCTTGAATTTTATTTCACTAGGGTTTATTATGGAGTATTTTTAAACTTGGATTATCTAAAGTACGAATCTCTAATCTTTGTCCTTTTATCTCACTGGATTCGTTCTTTAAAATATTTTTCATCATCCTCAGTCCTTAATGGTGATATTGGATAAATATCTTTGGCCTGTAGTGCAAAGATGAATGATTACCTGATGAATATTTTTAGCCGGTAGTGCAAAGATGGACAAGTGTTGAGATGAACATGACCAACTGGTGATATAAATGAATATCTTTGGCCCGTAGTGCAAAGATGAATATTTGATTCAAGATGTATATTGATTGATGTTACAGGGATAAAATATTGATGGTGGACTTTTAAATTCATAGATGATAGTAGATTTCATTCTCTACTAAACTCTTCTAATGAATTGTTATTTTCGCTGCGAATATTGATCTAAAACTTGTTGTCCATTATATTTTATCTGATTTGTTGAAGGGTAACGATAATTTTTTGTTCATTATCTTAGTCATAATGTTCTTTACTGGGCTAGGTGAGCTCACCCTTTTCCTTTTTGTTCCATTTTTCTTCTCAGGAGGTGAGAATTTAGCAAGAACTAGCCGGGGTATAGAGTGATGATTAAAGATATTTGTTTTAGCAGTCCTCACTATTTTGTAAAATAGTGCATTAATAATTTTAATGAGGACTTTATCTGAGTGTGGATATTGTCTAAAAGACAATATTTGTTTTTAAACTCACAGTATATGTGTTGTCGTATTTTACATGACAATTGTATTAATGAAGTTGTAGTTGTTTCTGTACCATGTATTTGGCGACTCAGAATGGGTGATGTGTACCTATTTTGGGGGTGTCACATTAGTAGTCCTCACTATTCTATGAAATAGTGTGATAATAATAGTTATAATATTGAATTTGAGTTTGGATATTTTCTAAAAGACAATATTCGTGTTGAAACTCCCAGCTTATGTTTTGTCGTATTTTACACGACAGTTGTATAATTAAGCTGTATTTGAATTCTGTACTATGTATTTGATGACTCAGAATGAGTGATGTATACCTATTTTGGGGTGTCACAGTTGGTATCAAAGCTTAGGGATATGATCCCTGGCTTAGATTTGAGGCTAGAACTAGGAGGGGAGAGACAGGTAATTCCTTCGCTAGTATGACCTACCTAAGTTTATTTGTTATTTAATTGGTCGGTTAGAGTATAGGGATAAAATGTGGCATGTTAATTAACCCTTATTTTGTGGCAGTGTTTGAAAATGACATCTGAAAATCAAGAGATGAACTCATATAGAGTTTTAAGTGATGAATCCAGGAGATTCATTTAAAGAATAAATATTGGAGTATAATATTTTGTTATAACAAAGATTTTATTGGGGAGTACTAATTAAGTTATTAAACTTGATTGTAGGATGTCAGGCGAAGAAGAAATTAGAGATATCCATGTGGTGAGTGAAGAATTAATAGTTGTACCAGAGCTAGTCGTAGAGGTAGCAGCTGAGAGTGATGAAGAAGAGGAACCTGAGGAGAATTTATTAGGAGAACTTTATGATCAAAATGTAGAACTACAAAATCGTATTCATGAGTTAGAAGAGTAGGCTAAATAATGGCAGGCGGTCGTGGAGAAAAAAGATGCAACAATTCAAGCTTCTGTTACCCGATATGTGATACTTGAACAGAAGCACTCTTTGGCAGAGTATAAGATGTTAAAGCTGGAATTTGAGAATTCAAATGTCAAGGATCAGCTGAAAGAAGAAACAACTGAACGAGTGAGAATGAAGGATGCATGGGTAAAAGCCGCACGACGCGTTGATATTGTGGAAAGAGAAGTCCGGTCCAAGAAGGCTAAAATAGATGATATGCATTTCTCTTTTGGGACAGCATTTGGGAGAACCCAACATCGAATTTTGAATTACCTTGTACATTGCGGTCAACCCCAATTCGATATGGATCGAAGATTAATAATTCAGATCATGGATCAGGAGTAAGACGAAGCAGTTGAGGGTGGAATATGCCCTATATCGAAATTCAATTCCAACGATATGTCAAAATATGTCAAAATCGGTGGTTCAAGTGAGAGCGCTTTTCGTAACTTTCCAAAAAGCGAGGAACTAAACGAGGTCATCATGGGTAAGCTAATCATAAACTCTTGCGAAGTCTATACCTTATATGATACCGGTTTCACCCATTCTTTTATTTCTCCTACTTGCGCTCAACGTTTAAATTTAACTCGAGAGAAATTAGACTTTGACTTATCTGTTGATACTCCGTTGGGAGAAACCTTCATTACATCCACTGTTTATAAGTCTTGTTTAGTTTAAATCAGCACCCGTACGATACCTGTCGATCTTATTTCTTTAAAAATACTTGCATTTGATGTGATTTTAGGGATTTATTGGTTAACTACTCATCATGCAAAAATTGATTATTTTCGTAAGGTCGTTAGCTTTCATATTCTTAACCAATCTATTATGCGAATTCAATCAACCAAATCATTAAAATAAATCAATGTCATTTCAAGCCATAAAGCTATTTTTTTATTGAAAAACGAATGTCAAACTTTCTTAGCTCAATGGAGTCCTCATTACATTTATTGTCACACTATTTAACAGAATAGTGAGGACTACTAATGCTATCATTTGGACCGTCACTCCATTCCCCAACTAGTCCCGGCTACGTTCTCATTTCTTGAAGAGAACAGTGAAAAAAGGGTGAGCTCAACTAGCCCAGTAAGAAATATTATGACTAAGATAATGCAAAATAAATTATCATTAGCCTTCAACAATGTTAAACTGATAAAATACAATAGACATCAAGTTTAACTGCAGTGGAATAAGCAATCCATTAGAAGAGTCAAGTAGAGCATGATATCTACTATCTTCTATGATTTAAAATATTTTCATCAATTTTATCGCCGAGACTCAAATTTTAATAAATAAACCATATCATCGAATCATCCTCGCACTACGGGCCAAGGATATTCATTAAATCATCAATGGTCATGACTATACCGAATAATCCCTGGTCATAATCATACCAAAAACTGTCCATCAATGTACTTCAGGCCACTGAGGACTTTCACCACATCATTCTTCACATTACGGTCATGATTATACTGAATAATCCCTGGTCATAATCATACCAAGTCCATCTATGCACGTAAGCCAAAGATGACTTTCATCACAATATAAGCACGAGGATGATGACAATAATATAAGTATTAATCAAACGAAAATAAGGATAAATATTAAAGACTTTAAATTTATCCAAATATTATCAATCACTTAATAAACTCATCATCTAATATTATTAATATTATAACAATATTTTAATCACTTCTTAAACTTATAAACAATTTATTTCAATTGTTTACACTTTACCAAATAATGCATTTAATCATTCAAAATGCTATACTCATAAGATTTCATCACCAATGATCAAATCCTCATCAAAATCAGCATATACCTATATAGGATTCCCAAGCCATAAAATCCTATTTTCCAATTTTGTTACTTCACAAAACATATTTAATTCATTTACTCATAACTAATTTATTTTCATTAAAAATACCAAATCAGGTCCCAAAAATATTTCTTTTCGGGATTTAGTAGAATATAGTCCCATATTAAATATATATTTTTCAAAATTTTTAAAATTCATTTACTATTTTTCATATGGCCAAAACCGCCTAATATTTAGACATTTATCATAAATTGTACTTTTGTCCAAAAATTCAAATTTATAGGTATACTCCTATTATATACATGTACTCCCAATAAAAATTTCACCAATTTGGAGTTAACCACAAAGAGTTATAAGGGTTTACTTTTAAAATAGTCTTTTCCCATAAAATCCATAACTCTCTTAATCTATACATCAAAAATCGCCATTTTGGACACAATCTAGAAAACTCATCAAATCATCATTTCAAATTTTTCCAGAATTTTGAGGGTCAAAAAAATTACAAAACCGCCCTGGCGTAGTAAACCTTTTGAATGAAAATACTATTCATATGAATACAAAGGATCATTCACCATGCATGCGGTAATCCACATAGACAAAAGTTATTCCAACAGTAATAATAATAAAGAATGGAATAATGTAAGAATTCACTATGCATGCGATGATAGACACCGCAATGCATAGAGAAGTTATTCTCAACGTAATAATAAAGAATGGAACTGTGTCACGCAGAAAACCGCATGCATGTGATATTCCAAATGTAATAATAAAGAATGGAAACTGTCATGCGTAAATCGCATGCATGCATGTGATATTCCAATGTAATAATAAAGAATAGAATAAAAATGAATTCACCTGTGCATGCGATAGACCGCATGCATGTGTTATTCCAATGTAATAATAAAAGAATGGAACCAGTCACGCCAGACGCTAGAATCACATGCATGTGATATTCCAACAAAATAATAAAGAATGGAATAATAGAAGAATTTCACCATGTATGTAGTATTTTCAGATGAGATAAAGTTATTCCAACATAATAATAAGGAATGGAATAACAATAGCTCTCTTCATGAATACAAAAGAAATAATACCCCTTACCTTAGAAGGAATCGGATATTGGAATAGTAAGAGGTAGAGCAGACTTTCTTCTTCTTCTCTCTATAATTTTCTCTATAATAATTGCTCTAAAGCTTTAGTGAATTGGTGAGAAATGAAGGAAGAATGAGCTTCTATTTATAGGAAAATATAGTTTAGATAATTGCACGCTTTTGGGGCTCAAATATTACAAAGACAATACCTTCAACTTTTCTTTCATTTTTAATTTAGTCCCGCAAGTATTATCAAACTTGCACCACCTCCCCTAATAGTAAATAATGTGAATCAATAGTTCAATCATGTGAATCAATAGTTATAATCATGTGAAAATATGAATTACAAAGTATAGTATCTCCAACTATACCTCCATCTTTAACTTAGTCATGCAAGTATTATCAATCTTGCACTAACTCCCCTAATAGTAAATGAATGTGACTCAATAGTACACACATGTGAACAAATAGCTTATAATCATGTGAATTAATAGCAATTAAATGTTCATTTATCCGATTAATACCCCGATAACTTCCAGACATCAATTATTATCAAAATAAATGTCGATTTCCACTAACACTAATAATCTCAACACAATGGAACTATCAAATTCATCTTTAATTAATACGAACGTATTCATCATTAATATTATAACTCACAATATTTAACAACCGTGTCGCTCCCGTGAAAGAGGGGCTTTCCGATAAGGATTTCTCTTTATGGCGCGCAATTAGGTGACCAAACCTCTCCTCGATGTAACTTCTAGACATTGTAAATATTGCAATTTAATAATATGAATAACTTTGTCGCCTCAATTATTGATTTAATAATATATATCATATTATGTAAATGATATCGTGACAATAATCGAATCAATAATACGAGAGATATGATGCAAGAATTATCGTAGCAATAATTGAGTATAATCGAGTGACTTTCACGTAAGCATCAATAATCAATACATAAAGTTGCTACTACGCAACTAACGCCAGACATCATATTTTTTTTTACTACCGAGTAGTTCAACAGCTTTTAATTCAGAACACTTTCGCCGTTATTTTTATAAAAAGATAATTCTATCATTTTCTAAATACGACAATACTTTCATTGTGGGTTCACCAATGATTGTGCCGTCGTACGAATATTTCCGACAAAAAGAATATTCCCTGACCAAATGAATATTTTATAACAACTTGCTTACTTTGCAAAATTTATAAATATTACCCACAACTATAACATTATATCAAATCCACACCATAATATTCAAAAAAATATTTTGAGAAATTTAAATCTTTATTCATAAAATTTGGGGTCTCACAATCTCCCCTCCTTATGAAATTTTGCCTCAAATTTTTACGTACATTACTGGTATGTCAAGAGATGAGGATACCTTGACTTCATTTCATATTCCAACTCTTGAGGTATAACCTTTGAGTGTTGAATACGATCCTTCTTATCCAAGATTTTAACACGATCTCCTCACACGCTAAATCTTCTCGCTATCTCGTCTAGTTCTAATTTAATAATGTGGTTCGGGTCATCCACATATTTACGTAACATCGATACGTGAAAAACATTATGAACACGCGATATATACTTGGCGGTAAAACGAGTCTATATAGCCACGCTTCCTACTCGATCAAGGATTTCAAATGGGCCAATAAAATCGAGGGTTGAGATTTCTCTCTTCATCGATTCTTGCTTCTAGAATAACGCCTCTTGAACCTTCTTCTTCACATTCATCGCCTCCGAGTATGTAGCTTTTGAGCGGCTTTAACTTTATCGATTAAAGTCGATTTTAATCGAGATATTCGCTATCTTCACGTGGGTCTCTAGAGTCTTTAACTCTATCTTCATCATTTGTAAGTTATAATGAAATGGGTTTTTTGTTAACAACATCACATTCGTAAACGCATACGATCTTCTACTCAACGCGTCGGCTACCACGTCGCTTCTTCCACGATGATATTGAATGGTAATCGTAATCTTCAACAAATTTCGAGCCATCATCTTTGGCGCATTATACGCTCATTTTGGGTGAAGAAATATTTAAGGGTTGAAGAAATGGGTTTCAGATCGGGGTCAATACAAAATTCGATTTCACGCTGTGGGGGTAGGCTAAGAAGTCTTCAAGAATACGTCAGAAATTTATTAACAATAGAAATATCATTCAAAATCGTGACTCTCATCCAAGACATGGATAACACATGTAATGAAGGTTTTCTCCTAACTGAGTTTCAACAGATAAGTCAAAGTCTACTTTTTCCGAGTCAAATTTAAACGCTGAACGCAAAGCAAGAGAGATAAAAGAATGGGTAGAACCCAGTATCAATAATATAAGGTATAGACTTCACAAAAATTTATAATTAACTAACTCTGTGCTAACTTTTTTCGGGTTACTCGACTTTTTTTGAGAAGTCACGAAAAAACACTCTTCCCAAAACCACCGACTTTTGTTTTTCCAGATCCGCTTTGGTGCCACTATCCCAAATTGGACTTGACTTCACTATACGACAAAATCGAGCTAAATGACCTTCTTCTTGAAATTTCCACTTCTATTATCTTCGCCATGATTACCACCAAGTGGTTGCCATTTTGGCATGATAATTTCCACGATGGTCATCATTGTTCCAACGGGTTGCTGCCACTGCAGACGATTATTATCGTGTTGTTGGTCGTTACCTTTTGGTTTTGCTAACTCATTATCGTGCTCCAATAATTTAGCCCTATTCACAACATCTGAATATAAACAAAGTTTATGAGAAATGAGGTATCGACGATATATCGGGTTTTCAAACCTCTTAGAAACATTCGCGTCATTCGCTCCTCATTATCGAATTCAAATGGGATGCAAATCGGGATAACTCATAAACTTAGCCTCAGATCATGATACGATCATATTATTTTGCTCCATTGCTTATCTCAATATTTTCAGATGCCATTTTCAAACACTGTCACAAAACAAGGGTTAATTGACATATCACATATTATCCCTATACTTTGACCGACCAATTAAATACTAAATAAACTTAGGTAGGTCATACTAGCGAAGGAATTCTCCGTCTCTCCCCTCCTAGTTCTTGTCTCACATCTCAGCCAGGGATCATATCCCTAAGCTTTGATACCAACTATGACGCCCCCAAAACAGGTATACATCACCCATCTTGAGTCACCAAATACATGGTACAAAATTCAAATACAACTTAATTATACAAATGCGTGTAAAAAATACGACAAAACATAATCTAAGAGTTTTAATAAGAATATTGTCATCTAGACAATATCCACACTCAATGGAGTCCTCATTACATTTATTGTCACACTATTTAATGTAATAGTGAGGACTACTAATGCTATCATCCGGACAATCACTCCATTCCCCGACTAGTCCCCGCTATACGCTCTCATTTCAAGAGAACAAATGAAAGAAAGGTGAGCTCAACTAGCCCAAGAAGAAATATTATGACTAAGATAATGCGTAATAAATTATCATTAGCCTTCAACAATGTTAAACCGATAAAATACAATAGACATCAAGTTTAACTACAATGCAGAATAAGCAATCCATTAGAAGAGTCAAAGAGAGTATGATATCTACTATCTTCTATGATTTAAAATGTTTTCATCAATTTTATCACGAGACTCAAATTTTTAATAAATAAACCACATCATCGAATCATCCCTCGCACTACGGGCCAAGGATATTCATTAAATCATCAATGGTCATGACTATCTGAATAATAATCTCTCGGTCATAATCATACCAAAAATCGTCCATCAATGCACTACGTGCCACCGAGGACTTTTACCACATCATCATTCGTCACATTACGGCCATGATTATACCGAATAATCCTCGTCATAATCATACCAAGTCCATCTACGCACGTAAGCCAAAGATGACTTTTATCACAATATAAGCATGAGGATGATGATAATGATATAAGCATTAATCAACGAAAAACAAGGATAAATATTAAAGACTTTAAATTTATCCAAATATTATCAATCACTTAATAAACTTATCATCTAATATTATTAATATTATAACAATATTTTAATCACTTCTTAAACTTATAAACAATTTATTTCAATTGTTTACACTTTACCAAATAATGCATTTAATCATTCAAAATGCTATACTCATAAGATTTCATCACCAATGATCAAATCCTCATCAAAAAAGATATATATACACTATATAGGATTCCCAAGCCATAAAATCCTATTTTCCAATTTTGTTACTTCACATAACATATTTAATTCATTTACTAATAACTAGTTCATTTTCATGAAAAATACCAAATCGGCCCCAAAATATTTCTTTTTTGGGATTTAGTATAATATAGTCCCATATTGAATATATATTTTTCAAAAATTTTTAAAATTCATTTACTATTTTCATATGGCCAAAAAATTTAATATTTAGACATTTATCATAAATTGTACTTTTGTCCAAAATTTCAAATTTATGGGGTATACTCCTCGTTATATATATGTACTCCTAATAAAAATTTCACCAATTTTGGAGTTAACCACAAAGAGTTATAAGGGTTTACTTTTAAAATAGTATTTTCCCATAAAACCCATAACTCTTAATCTATACATCTAAAAATCGCCATTTTTGGACACAATCTAGAAAACTCATCAAATTATCATTTCAAATTTTTCTAGAATTTTTGAGGGTCAAAAATATTAAGAAACTGCCCCTGGCAGAAACCCATTTTGAATAAAAATACTATTCATATGAATACAAAGGATCATTCACCATGCATGCGGTAATCCACATAGACAAGTTATTCCAACAAAATAATAAAGAAAGGAATAATAGAGGAATTCACCATGCATGCGATAGATCATGCAGCAAAAGTTATTCTCAATGTAATAATAAAGAATGGAACCAGTCACACAGTAAACCGCATGCATGTGATATTCCAATGTAATAATAAAGAATGGAACCAGTGTCATGAGTAAACCGCATGCATATATGTGATATTCTAAATGTAATAATAAAGAATAGAATAACAAAAAGAATTCACATGCATGCGATAGACCGCATGCATAAAAGTTATTCCAATGTAATAATAAAGAATGGAACCAGTCACATGTAATCTTCATTTATGTGATATTCCAAATGTAATAATAAAGAATGGAATAATAGAAGAATTTCACCATGTATATAAGATTACTTGCATGTGATAAAAAGTTATTCCAACATAATAATAAGGAATGGAATAACAATAGCTCTCTTCATGAATACAAAAGAAATAATAATTTTACCTTAGAAAGAAATCGGATATTGGAATAGTAGAGGTAGCAGATTTCTCTTCTTTCTTTCTCTATAATTTTCTCTATAATAATTGCTCTAAAGCTTTAGTGAATTGGTGAGAAATGAAGGAAGAATGAGCTTCTATTTATAGGAAAATATAATTTTGATAATCGCACGCGTTTTGGGCTCAAAATATTACAAAGACAATACCTTCAACTTTTCTTTCATTTTTAATTTAGTCCTCGCAAGTATTATCAAACTTGCACCACCTCCCCTAATAGTAAATAATGTGAATCAATAGTTCAATCAGTGAATCAATAGTTATAATCATGTGAAAATACGAATTACAAAGATAAGATCTCCATCTATACCTCCATCTTTAACTTAGTCATGCAAGTATTATCAATCTTGCACCAACTCCCCTAATAGTAAATGAATGTGACTCAATAGTATACACATGTGAACAAATAGTTATAATCATGTGAATTAATAGCAATTAAATACTCATTCATCTGATTAATACCCCGATAACTTCCAGACATCAATTATTATCGAAATACATATCGATTTCCACTAACACTAATAATCTCAAGACAATGGAACTATCAAATTCATCTTTAAACAACACGAACGTATTCATCATTAATATTATAACTCACAATATTTAACAAACCGTGTCGTTTCTCAGAAAGAGGGGCTTTCAAATAAGGATTTCTCCTTATCGGGCGCGTGCAATTAGGTGACCAAACCTCTCCTCGATGTAACTTCTAGACATTGTAAATATTGCAATTTAATAATATGAATAACTTTGTCGCCTCAATTATTGATTTAATAATATATCATATTATGCAGATGATATCGTGACAATAATCGAATCAATAATACGAGAGAGATATGATGCAAACAATTATCGTAGTAATAATTGAGTATAACTCGAGTGACTTTCACGTAAGCATCAATAATCAATACCTGTGTGCTACTATGCAACCACGCCAGACATCGTACTTTTACTACCGAAAGTAGTTCAACAGCTTTTAATTCAGTAAAACTTTCACCGTTATTTTTATAAAAAGATAATTTCGCTTTTTAAATACGATAATACTTCCGTTGTGGGTTCAACATTGATTGTGCCGTTGTACGGACATTCCCGACAAAAAAGAATATTCCCTGACCAAACGAATATTTTATAACAACTTGCTTACTTTGCAAAATTTGTAAATATTACCCACAACTATAACATTATATCAAATCCACACCATAATATTTAAAAAAAATATTTTGAGAAATTTAAATCTTTATTCATAAAATTTGGGGTCTCACATTTATCCTTTGCTTTCATTTAATTGAATTCTTATATCATTGTCACCATCCTCATGTTTATATTATGATGAAAGTTATCTGTGGCCCATAGTGCATAAAATAACTTGGTATGATTATGACCAGAGATTATTCGGTATAATCATGACCGTAATGTTACAAATGATGTGGATTATTTATTAAGATGAGTCTCAGCGACAGTTGTTGGTATGATCATAACCATGCGTTCTCTTCGGCCAAGGGTGCAAAGATGAATTATTATTTGACATGATCTTGACCATTGATGAAAACACGAATATCCTTGGCCCGTAGTGCATGGATAATTCGTGGTCGTGATAATAATAAATATCATTGGCCCGTAGTGCATGGATAATTTAGTGATATGGATTATTTATTAAAGTTGAGTCTCCGTGATAAAATTGATGATAAACTTTTAAATCAAGAAGATAGTAGATATCATGCTCTACTTGACTCTTTCTATGGATTACTTATTCCGCTGCAGTTGTTGATCTAAAACTTGTTGTCTATTGTATTCTATCAGTTGTTATACTGTTGAAGGCTAAGAGGGTGTTTGTTTAGAGCTGAATGAAGCTGAATGGCTGAATGACCGAATGGATGAATCTGTCAGTGCGTTTGTTTTGGTCTGAATGGCTAAATCGGTAAGATGGACGAGCTGAATGGCTAAGTCAGATTTTTTTAGCTGAATGGCTGAATGAAGTAAAAAAATTAAAAAATTTAAAAAATATATTAACTATTATATTAAGTAATATTAAATAAATTTACAACAATTTTGAATTTTTTTAGAGGGGTAAAATAATAAAGTTTTGTCATTCAGATGTTTCAGACATGTCAATTATCAAATAGCTTTTTCATTCAGATTCAGATTCACCTCATTCAGATTCAGATTCAGCTCATTCAGATTCAGATTCAGATTCATTCAGTTTTTATCAAACACCCTCTAAGGATAATTTATTCTGCATTATCTTAGTCATAATATTTCTTACTAGGCTAGTTGAGCTCACTCTTTACTTTCATTGTTCTCTTCAGGAAATGAGAACATAGCCGGGACTAGTCGGGAAACGAAGTGATGGTCTGAGATTGTAAGACCCCAACTTTTATGAATAAAGATTATTTTTTCTCGAAATATATTTTTGAATATTATGGTGTGGATTTGATATAATGTTATAGTTGTGGGTAATATTTACAAATTTTTCAAAGTAAGCAAGTTGTTATATAATATTCGATTGGTCGGGGAATATTCGTTTTAACAGAAAATATTCGTACGATGGCACAATCATTGGTGGACCCCACAACAGAAGTATTGTCGTAATTAGAAAACGACAGAATTATCTTTTTATAAAAATAATAACAAAAGTTTTACCGTTAAACTGTTGAACTACCCGGTGGTAAAAGTACAGTAATACGCGTGGTTGCATAGTAGCACACAGTATTGATTATCGATGTTTACGTGAGAAGTCACTCAGTTATACTCAATTATTGCCACAGTAATTGTTGCATAATATCTCTCATATTATTGATTCAATTATTGTCACAGTATCAATATTTTATATTATTAAATCAATAATTAAGACGATAAAGTTATTCATATTATTATTTGCAATATTGACGATGTGTAGAAAGTTCTGTCGAGGAGAGGTTTGGTCACCTAATTGCGTGCCAATAGGGAGAAATCCTTATCGGAAAGCCCCCTCTTTCTTGGGAATGATCTGGTTGTTAAATATTGTGAGTTATAATAGTAATGATGAATAAGTTCATGTTGATTAAAGATGAAATTGATAGTTCCATTGTGTTGGGATTATTAGTGTTAGTAGAAATCGACATATATTTCGATAATAATTGATTTTTGGAGGTAATATTGACCAATCGGGTAATTAATCAGATAAATGAGTAATTAATTACTATTAATTCACATGTTTATAACTATTGAGTCACATGATTGTACTATTGATTCACATGATATACTATTAGGGGAGGTGGTGCAAGTTTGATAATATTTGCAGGACTAAATTAAAAATGAAGGAAAAGATGAAGGTACTATACTGTAATTATTTTTTTCACATGTATAGAACTATTGAGTCACATGATTTTACTATTGATTCACATAATGTACTATTAGGTGAGGTGGTGCAAGTTTGATAATACTGGCAGGACTAAATTAAAAGTGAAGGAAAAGATGAAGGTATTATACTGTAATATTTTGAGCCCCAAAACGTGCAATTATCGAAACTATATTTTCCTATAAATAAGCTCATTCTTCTTTCATTCTCACCAATTCACTAAGACTCACAAGAGCAATTATAGAGAGAAACTATAGAGAGAAGAGAAAAGAGAAGTCCGCTACTTCACTATTCCAAAGATCCAAATCTTCTTCCGAGGTAAGGGTATTATTTCTTTCAGATTTGTAAGGGATATTATTTTTTCAAAGATTCGTAAGAAATAATATTTTCTTTCATACTCTGTATATGTGAGTAATATTATTTCGTTTCGTATTCCTAATTCTACACTCATTCTATTAAAGTATTGCTTCTATACTCCGTGAAATTAGTAGAATATCCTTGAAATTTGCGCTTCATCTAATATCATTTCACAAGGATATTTTTTTGAACAATCTTGTTAAATTTTAAGCTTTTTATGCCGGAGTACTATTTATGAGGTACTATTCACAAAGTACTATTTACGGGGTACTATTCACATGGTACTATTCATAAAGTACTATTCACTTAAGTACTACTATGCATACATGTATTATTCACCGAGGTACTATTCATGATAAAATTTATTTCTTTTTCTCATTCAAATCATTTTGATACAATATTATTCTGAATTTTACTCCACAAAGCAAAGATCATGTTAACAATTTGGACATTATTGAATTTTGGATAAATTAAATTAAATTTTTTTAAAAATTTATCCTTTGCTTTCCTTTAATTGAATTTTTATATCATTGTCATCATCCTCATGCTTATATTGTGATGAAAGTTATCTTTGGCTTACGTGCATAAAGGGACTGTTGATTGGTATGATTATGATCAAGGATCATTCGGTATAATCATGACCCGTAATGTTATAAATGATGTGGTAAAAGTTCGCATTGGCCTGTAGTGCATTGATGGACAGAGGTTGGTATGATCATGACCATTGGTGAAAACACGAATATCCTTGGGCCGTAGTGCATGGATAATTCGTGGTCGTGATACTAATGAATATCCTTGTCCCGTATTGTATGGATAATTCAGTGATGTGGATTATTTATTAAGCTGAGTCTCAACGATAAAATTGATGATAAACTTTTTAAATCATAGAAGATTGTAGATATCATGCTCTACTTGACCCTTCTAATGGATTGCTTATTCACCGCAGCTTAAACTTGATGTTTATTATATTTTATCGCTTAATAATCGCCAAGGCTAACGATAATTTATTTCGCATTATATTAGTCATAATATTTCTTTTTGGGCTAATTGAGCTCACCCTTTGTTTTCATTATTCTCTTCAGGAAATGAGAACGTAGCCGAGACTATTCAGAAAACGGAGTGATGGTCCGAGATGGTGTCATAGTATTCCTCACTATTCTATGAAATAGTGTGATAATAATTGTTATGAGAACTCCATTTGAGTTTGGATATAGTCTAGAAGACAATATTCATGTAAAAATTCTCCGCTCATGTTATATAATTAAGTTTGTATTTGTATTTTGTTCCATGTATTTGGCAACTCAGAATGGCTGATGTATACCTATTTTGTGGGCGTCACAATTGGTATCAAAGCTTAGGGATATGATCCCTGGCTGAGATGTGAGACTAGAACTAGGAAGGGAGAGACGAGTAAATCCTTCGCTAGTATGACCTACCTAAGCTTATTTGTTATTTAATTGGTAGGTCAGAATATAGGGATAATATGTGGCATGTCAATTAACCATTGTTTTATGGCAGTGATTGAAAATGGCATCTAAAAATGTTGAGATCAGCAATGAAGAACATGAGACCGTTGAGTCACCAACGATCAATACCCAGTATAATGTGCATCAGGAAGACAATAATCCTCAGGTAAACAACAACACCGACCAAATGATGAACGATGGGATGTTCAGAGGCTTCCTGCAATTCATGCAACATCAGGCGAGAGCGGCTCTTGTTCAAAATGCAGGTGGAAACACTGACAACTCATGGATGGTCACCGTTAAGCAATTCAAGGAGCTGGGACCATCAGAGTTTTGGGGAAAGCCAGAACCACTTAAGGTAGAGACGTGGATAAAGCAGATCACCAAGATATTTGATATCTTGGGATGCTCCGAGGAGCAAAAGGTTCCTTTTGCCACCTTCATGTTGAGAGGAGAGGCAAATTACTGGTGGGAATCAGTAAAACGTACTCAGCCTACCGCACTCAAAATTTCTTGGGAGAAGTTTCAAGAACTGTTCAATGACAAGTACTTTCCTGAAAGTATTCGTCACATGAAGGAGGTGGAATTTATAAAGCTGGAATAAAATAATATGACTGTGTCGCAGTATGAAGCTAAGGCCCATTTTGTATGACTTACAAAGGATGGAGATAGAGTTAAAGACTCCAGAGACCTATATGATGATGGCGAATATACGATTAGAACCAACTTTAATCGATAAAGTTAAAGCTGCTCAAGCTACAGACCTGGAGCTGATGTGTATGAGGAAGAAAGTGCAAGAAGGTGCTATTCAAGAAGCAAGAATCGATGAAGAAGGAATACTTCGAGTCAACTCCAGAATTTGTGTTGCTAACGATTTTGACTTGAAGTATAAAATCATGATGGAGGCGCACAACACACCATTTGCAATCCATCCTGGGAGTACCAAAATATATCGTGATCTTCGACATACATTTTGGTGGAGCAATATGAAGAGAGAGATAGCAGGGTTTATCTCAAGGTATCTAACTTGTCAACAAGTCAAGACGGGGCATTAAGTGCCAAAAGGTCCATTGCAACCACTTAAAATTCTAGAATAAAAATGGGAACACATTACCATGGATTTTGTTACTGGTCTTCCCAAGGTTTCTCAAGGCATAGATGCGATTTGGGTCATTGTTGATAGATTGACCAAGTCTGCTCATTTCTTACCGATACGAGAAACTTATAAACTTGAACGTCTTACTCGTATGTATATAAACGAGATTATAAGATTACATGGTGATAAGTGGAATTTATACCCGCGAATTGGATACTTTATGACTTAAAGAATTGCCTAAATTCGTAGTTTTTATGTAGTTTTATATAAATATAGTGTTATTGTGCTTAACTGATGAAGTGCAGGGCTCTACAGTACTTTTCCAGTTTTAAAAGGGCAAAATAGTCATTATTCTCACATTCATGGCTGCATGCTAATGCTGCTAATGCTGCTTATGCCATTGCCACAAATTTCTGCCCTTGATGACATCAAGATCGCAACATGAGTCCGTGTCCCAGATTTAATATGAAATAACAGTATTATCTACTTACTGGTGGTCCAGGCCATGCACCACCTCCTGTTCCTAGACGTACCAGGCCTTTGTTTGACCTAGCAAAAGAAAGGAAGCAGGATATAAAAAGGGAGAGAGGCTCTGCATAAGGGAGATATCATATAGAGAGAGAATGAGATGTAGTGAGTAGTTTTAGTTTTAGGATTTTATTTCTTTTGTGATTTCTTTTCCTTTCCTTGATAATTGTTTGTAAATATATATTAGTTAGATTAAGGGAGAAGTTTGGGTTTCTTTGGAGCATCAAGAGCAATGAGCAACACGGACTGAAGAGCTTGAGTCGAGTAGAATGCTTAGAGATTGAAGGGCCTTGACAGAGTTTCTTCTTATCTATTTATTTTCTCTGATTTTGTAATCCATAAATGTTGTCTTTATTGCTACTTATATTTTATTCAATAGCTATGAACTGAATATTTGCTCTAAGGTTATAATGGAACAATTTGTTATTTAAATTGACTATCTTATCTCTTTGGTTGGCACCATATGATTTGGTTCTATATATTTATGCTTAATGACTCTCGCTAAGACATTAGTGATGATTTTGGTAATTTACATGATATCGACAGAAGAATTATAGATTTACACCTGAATATATTGGCATGTGATTATGGGTTTCAACTACATAAGTTGTACGTAGAATAGACATATATATGTGCACCACGTACGACCTCATTGAGAGTTTATGCTTAAATCCTTGTTCTGATCAATTCACATAGATATATGTAGGATTGTATCTAGCTTGGGCGTTCTTTTCTGTTCTATTCCCTATCGGGTGGATCTGGAAAGGATATGTTTATACATACCTCGGTGTGAGGTGTATGAGCACTTCAGGTGTTCTCATTCGACAAATTGTCGTGACCATTTAGACCATAGAGAGAAGGGTAGCTAGTTTAATGAAACATAAAGACGCCGTGTGTTCGATGTAATACCCGAGGGGTGAAGTCAGTAACCTTAGCTTGTTATTCCTTAGAACACCATTCGTTATCCATTTACTTGCTTTGATAATTAGTTATGCTTAGACTAATCACTCTTCCATTTATTGCTGTTCGAATAAGACTTTAGCGATAGAAAGTCGGTATTTGGTAAATATTAGTGATAGTTCCTCGTGGGTACGCCACTCTTTTTATCACTGTATTACTTGTTAGACCACGTATACTTGCGTGTGTTTAGTGATCGGTTATCCGACCAAAAAGTTTTTGGCGCCGTTGCCAGGTAATCTGTTATTCTAATATTGTTCAATATTGATTTCAATCAATTTAGTCTTAATTTGAACGTATATATATTTATTTCTTTTATTTGTTTGATCTTCCTTTCTTTTGTTTTCTTAGTTACAGATTATGGACGATCAATGTTACCAATGGCCTTATGAGTGGACGACACCTCCATGCTCGGAAGAAGGACTCGAGAAATTACAAGTTCAACTTGCCAATGCCTTGAGGTTTTCTGACAATCTTGAGTGTCAGTCCACTCAGAATACCTACTGTCAGGAACGAGCTGACTTTGAACCGATCTCCTATCATCCAAACTTCCAGGGTTATCCAAACTCTTGGGACTACAGTCAAGAGTAATATCATGATCCGAATCATGCCTCTCAACTTGAATATCAGTCTTCGCCGCACTATGAATGGACATCTCAGCCGAACGAGAACTTTGCTGAAACCTCAACACGTGAAGAAGAGAACTGACTTGAAGAGCTTCTCACCATCTTTATCGAAAGAAATGAGATTCGGATGGCAAGCCAAGAAGCCGCATTTCACAGCCTTGAGAATCAATTGGGGCAACTCGTCAATGCCATCACAAATTCACCGCAAGGCAATCTTTCGATCGTAATTGATCTCGACGACGAAGCGATAGAGTATTGCACAGTGGACACGTAAGGAAAATGCGATGAATCTCGTACAGTTGTTGAGGGAGATGTTATAGTGCAAACTAACCAATTGGTGGAGTCTGAAGTTAAAGACAAATGGAGCAACAGTGGTTGTATTGTCATTACTGATCTACAGTCAGAAACCACGCTCCCGACTGTAAAAGCCTTGGAGGGCCCAATGGAGCATGAAGAACGCTTTCAATTTAATAAAGCAGACGAATTAGTAGATAATTCCAGTGGCGAGCGATTCTTTGTGCCGAAGGATGATTGGATGGATGACGGGCAGAAGAATGGCCAATCTTCAATGTCGGCCAATACTTTAAAGGAATTGATTTAATAAGCGGTATGCAAAGGTCATTTTTGCTTATGAAATTTGGATTGAATTCAAGATCGATATAGTCAAGCCGACTTTAAAACAAGCGCTGGTGGGGGGAGGCACCCCATCTCTAAGATAAATTTTATCTGCTTTTTTTTACTTATTTCTAGTTTATTTTGTGTCTCGTCACGCTTAGGTTGTTAACATGGTCATTGATTGTACTTTAATGCTTTTGTGTTCGGCTATCCGTTTTGGCGTGATGTTTAGTTTGATGTATTGCGATTATAATAGTGTTTTGAGAGTTTTTAGTAATGGATGATAACCTTTGTAGTGTAGTTTTATTTTTGCCTTGACATGTAGATAATACCAAGAAATCTCGAGAATTGACCTCGGCCATGCATGGCCACCAACCATAGTAAGTCAGCACTGTGGGCCATGGCGGCCATGAGCTTACTCCCCGCTTCGTTAACTCAAATCGCAAATACCATCCAACCAAGGGAATTCCATGCCACGACGCCACAAGCGAGACCCAGCTACTGCGAAGTTACGCCGCAACGCCAACCAAAGAAGAATTCCTCGCGCCGCGGCGTGAGTAGCAAGTTTTTAAATTTTAAATGCAGTTTGTTCCAAGCGTTTCGGCTCTTCATCTCACCATCTTTCTCAGCAGTTACCAGATCCGAACGCCCATACCATTTCCTTTTCTCTCCACAAAACCTCCACCATCTACACAACAACCGACTCATCATTCACAGAATCAGACCCAATTGAAGTTAGGCGTGAATCCAATTGGGGATCAGCAGCGGCTAGTTTCTTTTCTTCATTAAGGTATTTTATTGGGAATTCAATCATTCACGAAGATATTTTTACTTGATTTGTTGGGTTGGTTCTCTTTGAGTGTCTGTCTTTACGTATGATTTGGGGTGATTTCCACTAACAAAAATTGGGTTAGATCACTTTCAAACAAAGGTCTATCCAAGTGGTTTTGAATACCGCACACAAGTTGTTTAATAAATTGCCTGAGAGAAGAATTGACTATTTTTGGCTATTTGACATTAGCAATAGCATTAAGTACTATTCTAGCTTGAGTTTGGGGGGAATTTGGAACTGAGCCTTTTGTTTTTGCCGAACCAACTGCAACTTAGCCATGGCACCAAAAAGGCAATGCTTGAGCATAGAAGGGTCTTCATCGTCCACCGCACCACCACCCACGGCTTGGGACAGAGCCAAATTTATCAATGAGGAAGCCTGGAAGAGGTACAAAAGCTCCTTCGGCTCACGAAATCTGATTCCAGAGAGGGGGTTCAGGCCGGATAGGAAAGATGTTGAGCTAAACCCCATGATATTAGAGCGGCAATGGATCAACTTCACAAAACCACCCATCTCAGCTGTTGTATCTGTGGTTCAGGAGTTCTATGCAAACGCCAATCCCGAAGGCCCTGCCATTGCTCATGTTCGGGGGAAGCAAGTGGAGTACAGTAGTCAGGCTATCAATGCCTTGTTCGGAACGCCCAACTATGCGAGAAATGATTACATGCAGTCGGGACTCCGCGGTTATGATCTTGATGATATCATTAGGCGGCTTTGCAAACCTGGGACTAAGTGGAAGAAAAATGATTACACGGGGGAAAAGACCCGGCCACTGTCCTTCGCACTCTCACCGCTACTTTAAAGGCGTGGTTTGGCTTCATTTGTGCCAACATGATCCCCACACGTCATTTGAGCGACGTGACTAAGGATAGGGCGATACTGCTTTTCGCCATTGTCACGGGCCTACATGTTGATATTGGTATGCTCATTCATGACTCCATTCGAAAGGCAATCAAAAGTACAGTTGTTGATGGACTTCCTCATCCATCATTGATCACTACCTTGTGCAAATAGGAAGGTATCCAGTGGGAGACCGAGGAGATAGCCTCGCCACTGATGACAATCATTGACCACCTGACTATCAAACGCTATTATGAGTGGGACGGGGCAGAGTCATATGCCAGAGGCGAGGGATACGGGCCACCTAGAGTGCCACCTCATTCAGCAGACCCAGAGCCTTCGCAGCAGCACCGAGGCAGCCCAACCGCATGTGGGCCTCGACCGACATTATGGCACCTCTCCCCTGCCAAGATCGAAACATGACGCCGAGGCGCAGAGAAACAAGGCACTTAGTCAGTAGTGGGCTCGTAGGTAGGAGATAGCGATGCGATGCAAAGATCAGCCGAATGGTGAACACCGCAGAGAGCATCTACACGGACTATTGTGGCGAGAGTACAGAGTTCACGCCATACCAGTTTCCTGAGCCTCCTGTTTTCCCACCTTACCCTCCACCATCACCGCCTCATGCGCAAATTGATCAGACGCAATTGATGAGGATGAAGGCAATGTGCATTCGCCGAGTGAGCGATCTCCAGGGAAGCCCTCTTGTATTAAATTGCTTTATGTATAGCAATGAGGGCATTGCTCACCTCAAGTTTGGGGGTGTTTTTAGCTTTTATCTGTTTATTTTCGTACTGCCATGTTAGGATTGCCAAACTTTAGTACTTTATTATGTTTTTATTTATCAGTATTGTGGTGAAGTCTTTTGAACTGCAGGATTATGCTTGAATTTTTATCATTATGGATGCCATGAACTGTTTTTAGTTTTATTTATTTATGCTTTGATTATTTTTAGCATGATTGTGGTTTATAGCCATCATTTTGGGGCTTATACAGATTAGATGCTTGTGCCATATGAATGGCCTTTTTCACCCTATTTTGAGCTGCTATTTACCAAGGGTGTGATAGTTATCATTATTTTTTGATTATGGCTGATGACAAGCACCAAGTTTTATGGTCTATCTCTTAGAGTCGTGACATGCATGAATGAGTTAGGGGTTTTCAATTGATAAGTTTAGATCGTTATTGATCCGTCTTCTTCTAAGCAAAGCAATCAACCAAATTGTGTTAACTAGTAATTCTTTTCAAAATTTAGTTCGTGTGTTTATTGCTTTGAGCATTTGTCCACTCTTATAAATTTTCATTTTTACAAGGTAATAAAAGGCTTAGACGTTTTTACAGTTGTGGATCTTGGATTCGTGCATGATTAAAAAAAATAAAAATAAATAAATAAATAAATTGTTATTGAAGATTGAATATCGAAAGTCTTGCGGTGGGTCGAGATAGAGCGTAAAACGCACTCGCCTATAAACGAGGGACCGATATTGAGATGGAGCATAAAATGCACTCGCTTTATAATCTTCAGTGCGTAAAGTCAAATTTGGCTTATGTTGATTACGTGGCCTTTTCTGCTCGAGTTACTAGATTCTTAGGGGTGTTCTACACCTAGTGCCTTACTTGGGAGTCACTGATCAAAAGCTCATTCATGGGTAGTTCTGATTAGCCTAAGGTAATTAAGGACTGTCCGAGTCAGGTTTTACATTCTTCATACTAGAGTCTTTTGATCCGTTACTGCACTTGTGTCTTATTCTTAATGCTTGTTGAATGTTTAAGTTGCGAAGTGTGCATTTTTGTATTAACAATCGACTGTGCGAACTTATTTTGAAGCTATGATTAGTCAGGACGGTTGGTATTCACACACACACACATAGAATGGATCGAATACAGTCTTATGCTTGAAATTGATTGAACCCTTATTCATATTTGTGATTGCCATATTCTCTTGGAGTAGCGTTATGCTTTGAGGCCATGATGCTATATTACAGTTTTATTTGTCTTTGCTATATTACAGTTTTATTTGTCTTTCGCGTGTGTTTTACTTTTGTTAATGTGTATTAGATAATTTGCTCGAGGACAAGCAAAGATTTAAGTTTGGGGTATTTGATGAGTGGAATTTATACCCGCGAATCGGATACTTTACGGCTTAAAGAATTGCCTGAATTCGTAGTTTTTATGTAGTTTTATATAAATATAGTGTTATTGTGCTTAACTAATGAAGTGCAAGGCTCTACAGTATTTTTCCAGTTTTAAAATGGCAAAATGGTCATTATTCTTACACTCGCACCACAGCGCCAATGCCAAGCTTACTGGTTGCGCCGCAGCGTCACCCCCTGGCCCTTGATGACATCAAGATCTGCATGTGGCCACTACTACTTCTACTTTAGCTTGCGTTACATAAGTATGAGTCTCGTGTCCCAGATTCTAATATGAAATATGCAAATACCATCTACAACTTACAGTGGCCCACGTCGCGGCACCACCTCCAGTTCCCAGACAGCCAGGGCCTTTGTTTGACCTAGCAAAAGAAAGGAAGCAGGATGTAAAAAGGGAGAGAGGCTCTGCATAAGGGAGATATCATATATAGGGAGAAGGAGATGTAGAGAGTAGTTTTAGTTTTAGGATTTTATTTCATTTGTGTTTTCTTTTCCTTTCCTTGATAATTGTTTGTAAATATAGATTAGTTAGATTAAGGGAGAAGTTTGGGTTTCTTTGGAGCATCAAGAGCAATGAGCAACACGGACTGGAGAGCTTGAGTCGAGTAGAATGCTTAGAGATTGAAGAGCCTTGATAGAGTTTCTTCTTATGTATCTATTTTCTTTGATTTTGTAATCAATAAATGTTGTCTTTATTGCTACTTGTATTTTATTCAATAGCTATGAACTGAATATTTGCTCTAAGGTTATAATGGAACCATTTGTTATTTAAATTGACTGTCTTATCTCTTTGGTTGGCACTATATGATATGGTTCGATATATTTATGCTTAATGATTCTCGCTAAGACATTAGTGATGATTTTGGTAATTTACATGATATCGACAGAAGAATTGTAGATTTACACCTGAATATATTGGCATGTGATTGTGGGTTTCGACTGCATAAGTTGTGCGTAGAATAAACATATATCTTTGCACCACGTGCGACCTCATTGAGAACTTATGCTTAAATCCTTGTTCTGATCAATTCACATAGACATATGTAGGATTGTATCTAGCTTGGGCGTTCTTTTCTATTATATTCCCTATTGGGTGGATCTGAAAAGGATATGTTCGTACATACCTCGACAGAGGTGTATGAGCACTTGTGTGTTCTCGGTCGACAAATTGTCGTGACCATTTAGACCATAGAGAGAAGGGTAGCTAGTTTGATGAAACATAGCACGCCAGGTGTTCGACAGAATGCCTGATTGGGGTGAAGCTGTAACCTTAGCTTGTTATTCCTTAGAACACCATTCGTTATCCATTTACTTGCTTTGATAATTAGTTATGCTTAGACTAATCACTCTTCCATTTATTATTGTTCGAATAAGACTTTAGCGATATAAAGTCGGTATTTGGTAAATATTAGTGATAGTTCCTCGTGGGTACGACACTCTTCTTTCACTGTATTACTTGTTAGACCGCGTATACTTACACGTGTTTAGTGATCGGTTATCCGACCAACACATGGTATGCCAGTATCCATAGTTTCTGATCGAGACCCAAGATTCACTTCAAGATTTTGTGTTAGTTTGCAAAAAGCTATGGGCACAGATTTATGATTTAGTTCGGCATATCATCCTCAAACGGATGGGCAGTCGGAGAGGACTATTCAAACTCTTGAAGATTTATTAAGACTCTGTGTCCTTGACTTTAAAGGAAGTTGGGACAAGTTCTTACCATTAGTGGAGTTTTTCTACAACAACAGTTATCAAGCAAGTATTGGCATGGCTCCATTTGAGGCGTTGTATGGAAGAAAGTGTCGTTCTCCAGTATGATGGATGAGGTGGGTGAAGCAACATTGTTGGGACCAGAGTTGGTACGTATGACTACGAAAAAGATTCAAACGATCTGACAACGTATAAAAATCTCACAAGATTGACAAAAGAGTTATGATGATCTTCATCGAAAGGATGTGGAATTCAATATTGAAGATCATGTGTTGTTACGTGTTGCCCCATGGAAAGGAGTTACGAGATTTGGAAAGAGAGGAAAGCTCAATCCTCGATTCATTGGCCCATTTATAATCCTCGATCGAGTAGAAACTGTGGCCTATAGAATTGCCTTACCGCCAAGTATGTCTCGTGTTCATAATGTTTTTCACATATCTATGTTACGTAAATATGTGAAAGACCTGAACCACATTATTGAATTAGAGCAGGACGAGATAGCGGAAACTTTAACGTATGAAGAGGCACCTGTTAAAATCTTGGATAAGAAGGATCATATTTTACGCTCCAAGGTTATACCTCAAGTCAAAGTTTTGTGGAGAATGACCTGGCAGTTAGAATCTGAAATGAAGTCAAGGTATCCTCACCTCATCGACATACCAGGTACGCACCCTAATTTCGAGGATGAAATTTCATAAGAAGGGGAGGTTGTAAGACCCCAACTTTTATGAATAAAGATTATTTTTTCTCGAAATAAATTTTTCAATATTATGGTGTGGATTTGATATAATGTTATAATTGTGGGTAATATTTACAAATTTTGCAAAGTAAGCAAGTGGTTATATAATATTCGATTGGTGGGAAATATTCGTTTTAACAGAAATATTAAATGCACGACTAAGACAATCATTAAGTGGACCCCACAACGGAAGTATTGTCGTAATTAGAAAACAATGTAATTATCTTTTATAAAATAATAATGAAAGTTTTATCGTTAAACTGTTGAACTACCCTTGGTAAAACTACTGTAATAATGCGTGGTTGCATAGAGAGTAATACCGGTATTGATTATTGATGTTTACATGAGAAGTCACTCAGTTATACTCAACTATTGCTACAGTAATTGCTGCATAATATCTCTCATATTATTGATTCAATTACTGTCACAGTATCAATATTTTATTTTATTAAATCAATAATTAAGATGACAAATTTATTCATAATATTATTTTCAATATTGACGATGTCTAGAAAGTTCTGTCGATGAGAGGTTTGGTCACCTAATTGCGCGCCAATAGGGAGAAATCCTTATCGGAAAGCCCCCTCTTTCCTGGGAATGATCTGATTGTTAAATATTGTGAGTTATAATATTAATGATGAATAAGTTCGTGTTGATTAAAGATGAAATTGATAGTTCCATTGTGTTAGGATTATTAGTGTTAGTGGAAATCAACATTTATTTCGATAATAATTGATTTTTGGAGGTTATATTGACCAATCGGGTAATTAATCCGATAAATAAGCAATTAATTTCTATTAATTCACATGCTTATAACTATTGAGTCACATGATTGTACTATTGATTCACATGATATACTATTAGGGGAGGTGGTGCAAGTTTGATAATACTTGCAGGACTAAATTAAAAATGAAGGAAAAGATGAAGGTACTATACTGTAATTATTTTTTTCACATGTATAGAACTATTGAGTCACATGATTGTACTATTGATTCACATGATGTACTATTAGGGGAGGTGGTGCAAGTTTGATAATATTTACAGGACTAAATTAAAAATGAAGGAAAAGATGAAGGTATTATACTATAATATTTCGAGCCCCAAAATGTGCAATTATCGAAACTATATTTTCCTATAAATAGAATCTCATTCTTCTTTCATTCTCACTAATTCACTAAGACTCACAAGAGCAATTATAGACAGAGAAGCTATAGAGAGAAAGAAGAAGAGAAGTTTTCTACTTCACTATTCCAGTATCCAGTCTTCTTCTGAGGTAAGGAGTATTATTTCTTTCGTATTTGTAAGGGATATTATTTTTTTCCAGTATTCGTAAGAAATAATATTTTCTTCCATACTCTGTAGTATATGAGTAATATTATTTCGTTTCGTATTTCTAATTCTATACTCATTCTGTTAAAGTATTGCTTCTATACTCCATGAAATTAGTAGAATATCCTTGAAATTTGGGCTTCATCTAATATCATTTCACAAGGATATTTTTCTGAACATTCTTGTTAAATTTTAAGCTTTTTATGTCGGAGTACTATTCACGAGGTACTATTCATAAAGTACTATTCACAGAGTACTATTCATAAAGTACTATTCATGGGGTACTATTCATAGAGTACTATTCATGAAGTACTATTCACGAAGTACTATGCACGTAGTACTATTCACTCGGGTACTATTCACCCGGGGTACTATTCATGATAAAAATTGATTTTTTTCCTATCCAAATAATTTTTGATATAATATTATTCTTGAATTTTACTCCACAAAGCAGTATCATGTTGACAATTTGGATATTATTGAATTCTGGATAAATTAAATTATAAATCTTTAAAAATTTATCCTTTATTTTTCTTTAATTGAATTCTTATATCATTGTCATCATCCTCATGCTTATATTGTGATGAAAGTCATATTTGGCTTACGTGCATAGAGGGACTGTTGATTGGTATGATTATGACAAGGGATCATTCGGTATAATCAAGACCCGTAATGTTATAAATGATGTGGTAAAAGTCCTCATTGGCCCGTAGTTCATTGATGAACAGTGGTTGACATGATTATGACCATTGGTGAAAACACGAATATCCTTGGCCCGTAGTGCATGGATAATTCATGGTCGTGATACTAATGAATATCCTTGGCCCGTAGTGCATGGATAATTCAGTGATGTGGATTATTTATTAAAAAGGTGAGTCTCAAATGATAAAATTGATGATAAACTTTTTAAATCATAGAAGATAGTGGATATCATGCTCTACTTGACTCTTCTAATAGATTGCTTGTTCGCTGCAGTTAAACTTAATGTTTATTATATTTTATCAGTTTAACACTGTTGAAGGCTAACGATAATTTATTCTGCATTATCTTAGTCATAATATTTCTTATTGGGTTAGTTGAGCTCACCCTTTTGCTTTTATTGTTCTCTTCAGGAAATGAGAACATAGCCGGGACTAGTCGGGGAATGGAGTGATGGTCCGAGATGGTGTCATAGTAGTCCTCACTATTCTATGAAATAGTGTGATAATAATTGTAATGGGGACTCCATTTAAGTTTGGATATTGTCTAGAAGACAATATTCGTGTAAAAACTCTCAGCACATGTTATATAATTAAGTTTGTATTTGTATTTTGTACCATATATTTGGCGACTCAGAATGAGTGATGTATACCTATTTTGGGAGCGTCACAGAGATGGTGCATTAGTAGTCCTCACTATTCTGTGAAATAATGTGATAATAATAGTTATAATATTGAATTTGAGTTTGGATATTGTCTAGAAGATAATATTCATGTTGAAACTCCCAGTTTATGTTTTGTCATATTTTACACGACATGTGACGCCCCCAAAATAGGTATACATCACCCATTCTGAGTCGCCAAATATGTGGTACAGAATACAAATACAAACTTAATTATACAACATGAGCTAAGAGTTTTTACACGAATATTGTCTTCTAGACAATATCCAAACTCAAATGGAGTTCTCATTACAATTATTATCACACTATTTCATAGAATAGTGAGGAATACTATGACACCATCTCAGACCATCACTCCATTCCTCGACTAGTCCCGCCACGCGCTCATTCATTTCTCAAGAGAATAATTAAAGTAAAAGGGTGAGCTCAACTAGCCCAGTAAGAAATATTATGACTAAGATAATGCAGAATAAATTATCCTTAATTTTCAACAGTATAACAACTGATAAAATACAATAGACAACAAGTTTTAGATCAACAACTGCAACGGAATAAGCAATCCATTAGAAGAGTCAAGTAGAACATAATGTCTACTATCTCCTCTAGATTAAAAGTCCATCGTTAATATTTCATTCCTGTAATACTCATCAACAGTTATTTGTTATACCCAAGACAAAAAGAACTCTCATCACCTGTCTTCAGCTGAACCACCAAAGATTATAGCTAAATGCACAATTTATATTTATAATCATGTAAATCAACAGTTTCTCCTTGCCACAAAGGCTTAATAGAATGATTATTCAATATCCTTACCCCAAAGGCTAAAGATATTCAAATGTAATAACAATGATCATACCAATCAGTTGTCTACCTTTGCACTACGGGCCAAAGATATTCAACTATAAAACCAATGGTCATGATCATTCCAATCAATTATCTGTCAGTGCACTACGACCAAAGACATTCAACTGTTAACTAATGGTCATGATCCTGCCAATCACATCATCGAATTATTCATGCACTACGGGCCAAGGATATTCGTTATTATCACCAGTGGTCATGATCATGTCATACACCTGTCCATCTTTGTACTACGGGCCAAAGCTATCAATCAACAGTTCGTCTTTGCACGTAAGCCAAAGATATACAACTGTAAAACCAATAATCAACAGTCCATCTTTGCACATAAGCCAAAGATGACTTTCATCACAATATAAGCATGAGGATGATGACAATGACATAAACATTAATTAAACGAAATAAAAGATAAATATTAAAGACTTTAAATTTATCTAGAGTTTAACAATATCCAAATTGTCAACATAATACTGCTTTGTGGAGTAAAATTCAAGAATAATATTCATGTATCAAAAATAATTTGGACGACAAAGAAATAATTTTTTTAGGTGAATAGTACCCCGTAAATAGTACCATGTGAATAGTACTTCGGGAATAGTACCTTGTGAATAGTACCCCGACATGAAAAGTGCCCCAAATACCCGAGTGAATAATATTCGAGTGAATAGTAACTGAGTAAATAGTAACCCGTAAATAGTAACTCATGAATAGTACTACGGCATGAAAGTGCCCCGAATACCCGAGTGAATATTATTTGAGTGAATAGTAACCAGGTGAACAGTAACTAGTGAATAGTAACTTGTGAATAGTATTCTGGCATGAAAAGATCAATAATTATCAAGAATGCTCAAAATAATATTTACATGAAAAGATACTGGATGAAGCGCAAATATTAAGGATATTCTACTAATTTCATGGAATATAGAAGCAATACTTCAATAAAATGAGTATAGAACTAGGGATACAAAATGAAATAATATTACTTACATACTACAGAGTATGGAAGAAAATATTATTTCATACGAATATTGAACAAAAATAATATCCCTTACGAATACGAAAGAAATAATACCCCTTACCTCAGAAGAAGACTGGATATTGGAATAGTGAAGTAGTAGACTTCTCTTCTTCTATCTCTTTATAGCTTCTCCCTCTATAGCTTCTCTCTCTATAATTGCTCTTGTAAGTCTTAGTTAATTGGTGAGAATGAAAGAAGAATGAACTTCTATTTATAGAAAAATATAGTTTTAATAATTGCACATTTTGGGGCTCGAAATATTACTGTATAATACCTTCATCTTTTTCTTCATTTTTAATTTAGTCCTGCAAGTATTATCAAACTTGCACCACCTCCCCTAATAGTATATCATGTGAATCAATAGTATAATTATATGACTTAATAGTTATATACATGTGAAAAAAATAATTACAGTATAGTACCTTCATCTATACCTCTATTTTTATTTTAGTAATGCAAGTATTATCAATGTTGCACCACCTCCCCTAATAGTACATGAATGTGAATCAATAGTAAATACATGTGAACAAATAGTTATAAGTATATGAATTAATAACAATTAATTGCTCATTTATCCGATTAATTACCCGATTGGTCAATATAACCTCCAGACGTCAATTATTATCGAAATAAATGTCGATTTCCACTAACACTAATAATCCCAACATAATGGAACTATCAATTTCATCTTTAATCAACACTAAATTATTAATCATTAATATTATAACTCACAATATTTAACAACCAGATCATTCTCAGGAAAGAGGGGGCTTTCTGATAAGGATTTCTCATTATTGGCGCGCAATGAGGTGACCAAATCTCTCCTTGACAAAAAATTCTAGACATCGTCAATATTGCAAATAATAATATGAATAACTTTGTCATCTCAATTATTGATTTAATAATAATAGATATTATGCAGATGCTACTATGGTGACAATAATTGAATCAATAATATGAGAGATATTATGCATCAATTACTGTAGCAATAATTGAGTATAATTGAGTGACTTCTCACGTAAGCATCAATAATCAATACCGTGTGCTACTATGCAACCACGCGTATTACTGTACTTTTACTACCGGATAGTTCAACATTTTATCGGTAAAACTTTCTCCGTTATTTTTATAAAAGATATTTTTGTCGTTTTCTAACCCTGACAATACTTTCGTTGTGGGGTCCACCAATGATTGTGCCATCGTATGAATATTCCCTGTTAAAACGAATATTCCCCGACCAATCGAATATTTTATAACAACTTGCTTACCAAAATAACTATTTCAAATATCTCCCTTAACTTTAAACTTTTATCAATTTAACTATTTACCAAAATAGAAAAATTGAATACTTTTATTTCATAAAATTTGGGATCTCACAATCTCCCCTCCTTATAAAATTTTGCCCTCGAAATTTACGTACATGGTAGTTCGAAGAGATGAGAATACCTTGCTTTCATTTCGGATTGTACCTTCCTGGTTATTTCCTCTCTATCATGATTTTCCCATTTCCCATCTTCTGTATTTCAGATATCATTCTAGAATATTGTTTCAAAATAAGGGTTAATTGACATGCCACATATTATCTCTATATTCTGACCGACCAATTAAATAACAAATAAACTTAGGTAGGTCATACTAACGAAGGAATTACCCGTCTCTCCCCTCCTAGTTCTAGCCTCACATCTTAGCCAGAGATCATATCCCTAAGCTTTGATACCAATTGTGAAGCCCCCAAAATAGGTATACATCACTCATTCTGAGTCGCCGAATACGTGGTACAGAATACAAATACAAACTTAATTATACAACATGAGCTAAGAGTTTTTACACGAATATTGTCTTCTAGACAATATCCAAACTCAAATGGAGTCCTCATTACAATTATTATCATACTATTTCATAGAATAGTGAGGAATACTATGACACCATCTCAGGCCATCACTCCGTTCCCCGACTAGTCCCGGCTACGTTCTCATTTCCTGAAGAGAACAATGAAAGCAAAAGGGTGAGCTCAACTAGCCCAGTAAGAAATATTATGTGACACCCCCAAAATAGGTATACATAACCCATCTTGAGTCGCCAAATACATGGTACAAAATTCAAATACAACTTAATAATATAGCTGTCATGTAAAATACGACAACACGTAAACTGAGAGTTTAATAAGAATATTATCATCTAGACAATATCCACACTCAAAAGAGTCCTCTTTACATTTATTTTCACACTATTTAACAGAATAGTGAGGACTACTAAAACTATCATCTAGACCGTCACTCCGTTCCTCGACTAGTCCCGTCTACGTTCTCATTTCCTGAAGAGAACAGTGAAAGAAAGGGTGAGCTCAACTAGCTCAGTAAGAAATATTATGACTAAGATAATGCAGAATAAATTATCATTAGCCTTCAACAATGTTAAACTGATAAAATACAACAACCATCAAGTTTAACTGCAGTGGAACAAGCAATCCATTAAAAAGAGTCAAGTAGAGAATAAAATTTACTATCTTTTATGATTTAAAAGGTTTTTCATCACTTTTATCGCTGAGACTCAGCTTAATAAATAATCCACATCATCCCTGTACTACCAATGATATTCATTAGTATCACAGCCACAAATTATCCATGCACTACGGCCAAGGATATTCGTGTATTCATCAATGGTCATGATCATACCAACAACTGTCCATCAATGCATTACGGGCCAATGAGGACTTTTTTCATATCATTTGTAACATTACGGTCATGATTACACCGAATAATCCCTGGTCATAATCATACCAATTCCATCTATGCACTACAGGCCACAGATGACTTTCAACATAATATAAACATGAGGATGATGACAATGATATAAGAATTCAATAAAACAAGTTCAAGAATTAATTTATCCAGGAACTAATAACGTCCAAATTGTCCACATGATACTTCTTTGTAGAGTAAAACTCAAGAATGCTCAAAAGAATATTTCCATGAAAAGATACTGGATGAAGCGCAAATATCAAGGATATTCCACTAATTTCATGGAGTATAGAAGTCAAAACTTTAACCACTTAAGTATAATAAAGAATGAGATAACAAAAGAAATCACCAGCATACGATGAGCCAAGATGCATAAAAGTTATTCCAATGTAATAATAAATAATGAATCAGTCGTGTCACATGTTAAACGCACGCACGTGATATTCTAAAAGAATAATAAATAATGGAACCAGTCATGCGAAACGCACGCATGTGATGTTCCAATGTAATAATAAATAATGTAACCGTGTCATGCGTAACGCACCGGCTGGGATGTTCCAACAAAATAATAAAAATGGAATAACAGAAGAATTTCACCATGTATGTGGTACTTCGCATAGAAAGGTTATTCCAACATAATGATAAAGAATGGAATAATAGAAGAATTTCACCAAGCATAGGGTAGCCCACGTATACAGGTTATTCCAACAGAATAATAAATAATGGAATAACAGAAGTTCTCTTCATGAATAAGAAAGAAATAATACCTCTTACCTTAGTAGGAAATTGGATACCGCAATATTGTAGTAACAGATGATTCTTCTTCTTTCTCTCTTATTCTAGCTATTCTTTCTCGCTCTAAAACTTTAGTGAATTCGTGAAAAATAATGAAGGAATGAGCTTCTATTTATAAGCTTGGTAGAGTAAGGGTAAAATAGTCTTTTCGCCATAATTTATGACATCATCGCTTACATCATCGATCATATGACATCATTGCTTACATCATCGATCAAATGACATCATTGCTTACATTATCCTTCCGATGACATCATTGCTTACCTCATCATTCCGATGACATCATCATTTACATCATCAGAATTCAAATTCAAATTATTTTCTTCCACATCATTTTACTTTTATACCATGAATTTACTATAATAATGTTACCATTCAAATTATATATAAAAAAACATAATATCATATAATCACATCATACTACTATAATATAATATTATAATAATATATTTAAATGAATTATTGATTTGATAATTTGAAATATCGTGTAATGACAATTATTGAATCAAAAATATCAACGTAGCAATTATTGAATCAATAAAATATTAAACAAGAATTATCAGTAACAATTATTGAGTAGTGCCTTCTTACGTAAGAATCAATAATTCAAAAATAATGTGCAATACTGTAAAGCATCGCGGCAACAACGCAAGTTATCTTGTATTTTAACCACCGTGTATTCCAACAGTGTTAACCAGTAACTCTTCCGCCATTATTTTCATAAAAATTTTTTTTTCGCTTTTCTAACTCAAATAATAATTCCGTTGTGGGGTCCACTAATGATTGTGTCGCCGCATTTAATATTCCCTACAAAAAGAATATTCCCGACCAAACTAATATTTTATAACAACTTGCATACTTTGCAAAATTTATAAATATTACCCATAACTATAACATTATATCAAATTCATTCCATAATATTTAAAAATAATATTTATAAAAAAATCATCTTTATTTAAAAAGTTGGAGTCTTACAATCTCCCCTTCTTATGAAATTTCGGCCTCAAAATTAAGGTACGTACCTGGTATGTCAAAAAGGTAAGGATATCTTGATTTCATTTCAGATTCTAACTCCCAGGTCATTTTCTCAACATCGTGGTTTCTCCACAAAACTTTGACTTGAGTTATAACCTTGGAGCGTAGAATATGTTCCTTCTTATCTAAGATTTGAACAAGAACCTCTTCATACATCAAATCTTCCGCTATTTCATCCGGTTCTAACTCAATAATGTGGTTCGGGTCTTCCACATATTTACGTAAAATGGATATGTGAAAAACGTTATGAACACGAGATATACTTGGCGGTAAAGCGAGTCTATACGCCACAGTTCCTACTCGATCGAGGATTAAAAATGGGACAATGAATCGAGGATTGAGCTTTCCTCTTTTTCCAAATCTCGTAACTCCTTTCCATGGAGCAACACGTAACAACACATGATCTCCAATATCAAATTCCACGTCCTTTCGATGAAGATCAACATAACTCTTTTGTCGATCTTGTGAGGTTTTTATATGTTGCCGGATCGTTTGAATCATTTTCGTAGTCATACGTACCAACTCTGGTCCCAACAACGTTGCTTCACCCACCTCATCCCAGCATACTGGAAAATGACACTTTCTTCCATACAACGCTTCGAATGGAGCCATGCCAATGCTTGCTTGATAACTGTTGTTGTATGAAAACTCCACCAACGGTAAGAACTTGTCCCAACTTCCCTTGAAGTCAAGGACACAGAGTCTTAATAAATCTTCAAGAGTTTGAATAGTCCTCTCTGATTATCCTTCCGTCTGAGGATGATATGCCGAACTAAATCGTAAGTCCGTGCCCATAGCTTTTTGCAAACTAACCCAAAATCGTGATGTGAATCTTGGGTCTCAATCAGAAACTATGGATATTGGCATACCATGCAGTCTTACAATCTCGTATATGCACATACGAGTAAGACGTTCAAGTGTATAAGTTTTTCTAGAGAGAAAGAAAACTTGTTTCTGGTGTGATTTTCAATTCTAACCTAAGCGTCTATTTATAGGAAAATGCTAGAACGCCATAGGAAACTAAAATAATAAAATATTAATAAATCTTTTCTTCCTACGCATGCCAACCATTGCTGAAAATTCAAGCCAACCCTTCTTGAAAAATCCCAACAGCCCACATGTTTTTAACACAAGTGGGTCCCACCCATAATTTAATAAAAATCATTTTATTTTCTGAAACTTCAGTAATTCATAGAAAATAGCCCGCTTATCAGAAAAATACGAATTTTATGTCCATTCCACACACCGAATTCTCTACAACTTTGTAGCTTTAATTTTTTCCAAATTACAAACAGAAAATATCCGAAATCCACAAACGGATGATTTTGAATACCTCCATTCCGATAAAATACTGATAAAATACCTCATCATTAATTCCTTCATTTATAACCACATAAAATAAATAAATCCATCATTTATATCCATATCAAATAAATATTTTCTTATCAATAATTAATTATTCACAAATAATATTACAGAATCATAATTATGACAATCAGGCTGTTCCTAGGAAAGAGGGGGCTTTTCAATAAGGATTTCTCCTTACTAGCGTGCAATTAGGTGACCAAACCTGTCCTTGACAGAACTTTCTAGACATTTCCAATAATGCTATCTAATTATATTATTCAAATAATATGAATTATTGATATGATAATGGGAAATACTGTGCAGTGACAATTATTGAAACAACAATAATATAAAATATCAACGCAAGCAATTATTGAATTAATAAAATAAAATATTGAATAAGTAATTATTTGTAACAATTATTGAGTAGTGTCTTCTTCACGTAAGAATCAATAATTCAACAATATCTTGTAATACCGTAAAGTTATCTTCTTTGTGCGCCAGACATCGTATTTTAACCACCGTGTAATCTAACGTTGATGATAATTCGGTAACAATTACGCCGTTATTTATAAAAACTCAAACTTTGTCGTTTTCTTCATCCGAAATTTATTCCATTTTGGGGCCCATAAATGACTGCGCCGTCGTACGGATATTCCCAATAAAAAGAATATTCCACGACCAAACGAATATTTCCCGACAACAATGATTATTTTATAACCACTTGCTTATTTTGCAAAATTTGCACATTTCACCCATAACCAGAGCATTATATCAAATTAATTCCTTATTATTTCAAAATAATAAATAGAGGAAATTCAATTTTATTCATAATAAGTTGGGGTCTTACAACCTCTCCTCCTTGTGAAATTTCGTCCTCAAAAGTGACGTACGTACCTGGTGTTTCGAACAGGTGAGGGTACCTCGCTTTCATTTCCGATTCCAACTCCCAGGTCATTTCCTCAATAGCATGGTTCCTTCACAAAACCTTAACTTGTGGTATAACCTTTGTGCGTATGACATGCTCTTTTCTATCCAAGATCTTAACAGGTACCTCCTCGTATGTTAAATCTTCGGCTATCTCGTCTGGTTCTAACTCAATAATGTGCTTCAGGTCTTTCACATATTTATGAAGCATAGATATATGAAAAACATTATGAACACGAGACATGCTTGGAGGTAATGCGAGTCTATAGGCCACATTTCCTATTTGGTCAAGAATCTCAAATGGACCAATAAATCATGGATTGAGCTTTCCTCTCTTCCCAAATCTTGTAACTCCCTTCCATAGAGCAATACGTAACAGTACATGATCTCCAATAATAAATTCCATGTCTTTTCGATGAAGATCAACATAACTCTTTTGTCGATCTTGTGAGGTTTGAATACGTTGTCGAATCATTTGGATCTTTTCTGTAGTCATGCGTACTAATTCTGGTCCCAACCACGTTGCTTCTCTCACCTCGTCCCAGCATACTGTAGAACGACACTTTCATCCATACAACGCCTCGAATGGAGCCATGCCTATACTTTCTTGATAACTGTTGTTGTAGGAGAATTCCACCAGTGGCAAGTACTTATCCCAACTTTCTTTGAAATCTAAGACACAGAGTCTTAATAGATCTTTAAGGGTTTGAATAGTGCTTTCCGATTTCCCGTCCGTTTGAGGATGGTATGCTAAACTGAATCGTAAATCTGTGCCCATAGCTTTCTGCAAGCTAACCTAAAATCTTGAAGTGAATCTTGGGTCACGATCTGAAACTATAGATACTGGCATGCCATGCAATCTCACAACCTCATTCACGTACATACGAGCAAGACGTTCAAGGGAATAAGTCTCACGTATAGGTAAGAAATGAGCAGACTTGGTCAATCTATCAACAATGACCCAAATTGCATCTATGCCTTGAGAAACCTTGGGAAGACCAGTAACGAAATCTATGGTAATAAGCTCCCACTTCCATTCTGGAATTTCAAGTGGTTGCAATGGACCTTTTGGTACTTGATGCACTGCCTTGACTCGTTGACAAGTTAGACACCTTGAGAAAAACAGCGTTATCCCTCTCTTCATATTGCTCCACTAAAATGTATGACGAAGATCACGATACATTTTTGTACTCCCAGGATGGATTGTAAACGGTGTGTTGTGCGCCTCCATCATGATTTCATACTTTAAGTCAGGGTCGTTAGGAACATAAAGTCTGGAGTTGACTCGAAGTATTCCTTCTTCATCGATTCTTGCTTCCGGCATAGCACCTTCTTGCACTTTCTTCCTTATACGCATCATCTCCAGATCTGTAACTTGAGTAGCTTTAACTTTATCAATTAAAGTCGGTTGTACTCATATATTCACCATCATCACATGGATCCCTGGAGTTTTTAACTCTATCTCCATCCTTTGCAAGTCACACAAAATGGGCATATGCGTTGTCAATATCACACTCGTACTCGCATATGATCTTCTACTCAATGCGTCAGCTACAACCTTCGCTTTTCCAGGATGTTATTGGATGGTATGATCATAATCTTTCAATAGTTCAAGCCAACATCGTTGTCGCATGTTGAGTTCCTTTTGAGTGAAGAAATATTTGAGGCTTTTATGATCCGTAAAGATCTCCACTTTCTCCCCATACAAGTAATGCCACCAAATTTTAAGTGCAAAAACAACAACTGCCAACTCTAGATCATGAGTAGGATAATTCCTCTCTCATTTTTTGAGTTGTCGAGAGGCATAGGCTATGACTTTCCCATGTTGCATGAGAACACATTTTAACCCTTTGCCCGAAGCATCACTGTAGATGAAAAATCCCTCCAAGAGCGGATGGTATTGTCGTAGCAGTCTTTGAAATGAGTCTCCTCTTGAGTTCTTGAAAACTCTTCTCACATTCTTCGTTCCAACCGAATTTTGTATCTTTTTGAGTCAGCTGAGTTAATGGAGTAGCGATTCGAGAAAATCCTTCTACGAATCTCCGATAATAACCAGTTAAGCCGAGAAAGCTACGTACTTCGGTCACTGATTTAGGTTGCTCCTAGCTTTGAATAGCTTCAATCTTTGCTGGGTCAACAGATATTCCATGGCTTGATACTACGTGCCTAAGGAATGCTACTTCCTCAAGCCAGAACTCGCATTTCTTCAACTTGACATAAAGCTTATATTCACGAAGCTTTTGGAGTATCAGCCTCAAGTGTTGCTCATGATCTTCACGGCTTTTGGAATAAATAAGGATGTCATCAATAAAGACGACCACAAAGTGATCCAAATATTCCTTGAATACTCGGTTCATCATATCCATGAAAGCAGCAGGAGCATTAGTCAATCCAAAAGACTTGACTAGGAATTCATAATTCCCATACCGAGTTCTGAAAGCCGTCTTTGGAATGTCATCGGTTCTAATCTTCAATTGGTGATATCCAGAACGAAGATTAATCTTTGAAAAGAATTTGGCTCCTTGTGGCGGTCAAACAGTCATCAATACGTGGCAATGGGTACCTATTTTGATGGTGACATGATTCAACTCCCGATAATCAATACAAAGTTGCATACTCCCATCTTTCTTTTTCACGAATAGAGCACAGAGCACCCCAAGGAGAAGTACTAGGACGAATAAAGCCAATGTCTAACAATTCCTCTGATTGGGTCTTTAACTCCTGAAGTTCAATAGGAGGCATTCGATATTGGGCTTTGGAAATGAGTTTTGTACTGGGTTCAAGGTCGATAAAAAATTCAATTTCACGCCCTGGGGGTAGGCACTACAACAAAAAGGCTTATTTCTGACGAAATGTTCCGTCTGTACTAAGACTATTCCATCGAGGGTAACCTCATCTCCGACGGAAAATTCGGTCAGAAATTCAGTCGTATATAAGCACGTCGAAAATAAGTCCGTCGATTCTTCGGTCGGGAATACTTAAAACCGACGGACCTATTTACGACCGAACATTTCGTTGACGTAAATCTATCCCCGACTGAAATGTGTCTGTCGAGGATATTCGGTCGATGATAATCATGCCACGTGGCACCCTGAAAAAAATGGGACATCACCTTAAGAGCGATGGAATTCTGTCGACTTTATAACGCGTCTGTCGAGGATAGTCGGTCGAGGCTATGCATGCCACGTGGCACTATCCCAAAAATGGAAAGAAACTTAACCTCGACGATTTTCCGTCGAGAATACCATTATTTCGTCGAGGTTACTGTTTCTTTTTTTAAAATATTTTTTTTGTTTTTGCAATATCCAGGGATTTAACCCACATCTTGTACTTGTACTGCACTGCACTGCACTGCTTTTCCCAACATCACACATACACAAGCTAAATTAAGCTAAATGTCAAAAACATCCCATTACTACGACTATCATAACCGCAACAAACCAAAGTAATGAAATGTAAAACCGCATTAATCAAAGTAAATTAAACTAATGTAAATTACAAAAGATCCCACATCCCATTCAGCTAAGTGTCAAACCAAAACAAAACCAAAGTAATTAATGCTAAGGTACTTTAAACTATAATATGTACGTCAAAAGTTATATAAAATTAATACAAAAGAATTTAAACTACAAAAGAATGTAAACTAAGTTAAGCTAGTAGAGCCCCCGGTGTAAGAAGGATCATCTAGGCAAGGCCGTCGTACCGCTTCAGAGTATGAAAATCGTCATCCCGCTCATCACCCTATTGATACAATATAATGTAACTCATTAGTCCATATATATGATCCAGTTAAAGATAACTAAATGAAAATTAAATAACATGCAAAATATATATTTGTATTTAAAACGAAATATACCTGAGCAGTCGAGCGCTGACTCAACATCGACCCAAACACGTCCCCGACTAAGGTAACCACCATCCGAACAATCTCGTCACATATCGCGGCCCACTGCTCCGGAGGAATACCCGTACTCTCGGCGGTGGCACCAGCTGCAACGTCTCGCGAAGTCGATGGAGGCGAAGCTACCGGGCGGGTCCTGACGATGGAATATCGGATCGGTCTCAAACCTCTCTGACACCGCAGCCATAACACGCTGGAACAAAACATCATCTAAGCCAGAGCCCGTATGTGATGGTCCCACGGGGGCTCTTGACGCAGACATCATGGCTAGAGAGCTACAAAAATAAATATAACATGAATAATATTACAAGTTTACTTTATTCATAAACACGAAATAAACACAAATATTATACCTTTCCGGCAAACAGTATAGTTGGTATCCTCAGAACCCCAAAGACTCGATACCGATCGGTAGTACTAGTGGGAGTATCATAAGACGCGACCCAAAGAGCCGTCTCCTCGTCCTGAGATAAACTAATCTCGGGCGTAGGGACGGTGGAATCTAACGTCTCAAAGATCGCCCCTAGCGACTGCAACTAACTGCTATATCTGTTGTCATGTGAGCTTCTCAAATCGCTCCTGTAATTTGATATACAAGTGAGTTATCATGGTATCATCATATAAATTACATAATATTATCCTAATAATATCTATTATAGTAAATGTATTACCCGTATAGCTAGTGCTACTGGAGATATCGTCGACCCTGAAGTAGAGCCCTTCGGCGTATGGACTCTATCCCAGAACTCGATCATAGTAGGAGGTCGGCCCAAGCTAATCCGCATGACCTAGATCATATACATTAAATAAGATCACCTTAATTTACTATAGTTGCAATATAAGAATAAACTAAACTAAAGAGAAATACATACCGACTTAACCTCCTGAAACGACTGCAAGCCAGAAGTATGTTCAACTCGCAGCTTGCAGTGATTCTTCTTCATCTGCTCCGACTTGGTCTTGTATGCAACATCATCCCAAAGAAGCACACATCGCAATTTCATGCAAAGATCTCGATATCGCCGGTATGGTCGATGATCTCGCAAAGTAGTCCCGGGCTTTTCTTCTATCGCCCGGACTACCCTCTGTCGCATCTCATACAACCAGCCGGCATAATTCTTCGAGATGTGGGCAATGATAACGACGTCACTATCCGCCTCAGTGATGCTTACCTCGATCTCGTAGTATCTTTATCAAATGATATAACATACGTATAATTTATTATTTGAACAATATGTAAATAACATGCATGGACCTTGATTTAATATATATGTAAGTCGACTTACGTGAAACTCCCGCAACACTGTCACCATGAAGTTTAGGCATCGTAAGCATCTTAACTAAATCGCATGCGACCGGAGGGGAGATGTACCAGCAGGATGATGGCGTGTACTACGCTTTAACGATGGGATCCATAATACTAGAATACAAAATTTATTAATCACATTTTAATTGATTAATCACATGATAATATCATTCTAATTGAACATAAGTGATATATTAGAGTTGAAACCTACACAGACGAGCCGACATCAACTGGCACTATGTCAGGCACTACCGGTGGACGACCTAATCGACCGAGGTTAGGCCTTCGCGAACGCCGACGTCTAGCTTCTGTATGTTAATATATATAGTTATGACATTGTCCAAAAATAGTAAATGAATATATAATATAGTTATGAAAATAATGTTACTGAGCCAAAAAAGAATGAAACTCACTAGCATCTGAAGACGACCCTCCCTGGGAGCCGTCACCCGATCTGGAGCGGCCGCTACCACGGCCACCTCCACCGCTATGTCGAGGCATATATTGTTGTACTTCATCAAATAATGTATATAGATACGATGAACGATCAAATGGCCATCCTATGTGGGAAATATATATATATATATATATATATATATATATATATATATATATATATATATATATAAAACACTAATTAGTGAAGAAGTAAGACGTCGTCAAACCCGTCGAGTCAAAATCACTTTCATCCTCTAATTACATCTTTTCTCTTCTCAGATCAATTTCTTCCTCAATATCATCTTCTACCATCACATACGGACTAACAACCACATCTTCCTCCACTTCATCAACATCGAGTACGTCAACGACATCATCACCCAACACATCGTCATCATATACCACAACGTGGCTGGGATTGCTAACTTGTTCTTGCAACGGGTCATCCGCTTCGCATAAATTAGTACCATCAAATGGGTTTAGTCTTCGTTGTCACAACTGTATACCAGGGGGTTTTACTGTGAACAACATTAGGGGCGTAGTACACTTGAGTTGCTTGGCTGGCTAACACAAATACATCATCAGACTATAAAATAGATTTTATATCTACTGTTACGATTCTATTACGATCAACTTTAACAACCTTTGCAGTATCAAACCAGTGACACTTAAATGTAACGATCTTTTTAGCCCCTGGATAATTGAGCATAACCAATTCCTTTAATCTTCTATAGTAATTGGATTCAGAATCTCCATAACAACTTCCCAACACGACAACGCCGGAGTTGACTGATGTCAATTCATTCAAGTCATCAACCTTTAATCTATACCCATTCACGATACAACCTGGAAATGAACTAACAAGTTTGTACGGGCCTAAAATGACATCTCTAAAACGATCATACGCGTTCTCTTCTTCGACCCTTCTCTTAAACCACTGGTGAAAATTTGCATTAGTGAATGCTTCCATATGTGATTCTGTCAACCCCGGGTTAGAAGCATGCACTTCCAATTCGAATGAACTGCGTACAATAATATGGCAATTTATTAATTTTTGATTACGGATAGATAAATCATTTTCAACTTGTAATAATACATACTTGATGTACGACGATACTTCAGGCATATTTAGAAGCACGTATGTAGACACAATCTTTAAATCTTTATCGGTTAGGTAAGTCTTTGTCTCATATCCAAATGGTTTAGCTTGATAAGTGAATACAACCAACTCATCATCAGCACGACCAGACGGATCCCCGACCTCATTCCGACTTAGACGGTTATGCTTCGTTGCGACTACATCATCAAAGTACAACGAGCAGAAGTTAACAAGCTCTTCCTCCGTATAGCGTTCAGCAATAGAACCCTCTACGCACGCTTTTTTTTTAACTTTCTGCTTTAATCGACTCATATACCTATCACATGAAAGTATGTGATATATATTACTTGATAAGTTAAATATAAAGATGACGAATATTGCACAATGTATGTGATATTACTTCTCAAATGGATACATCCATCGATATTGCACCAGTCCTCCAAGCTTAAGTTCATATGGCAGATGAATAGGCAAATGCTCCATGCTATCAAAGAACCCCAGTGGTAAAATCATTTTGAGCTTGCACATTGTCAACACTATGTTTTTCTCCATCTGCTCCACATCACTATACCTTATAACAGTTGAGCAAATATCCTGAAAGAAATTTGAAAGTACGGTAAGTATCATTAATATTCCTGGGTAACATCTCACGAAATGCAATTAACATCAACTTCTGCATGAATACATGACAGTCGTGACTTTTGAAGCCAATAATTTTCAACTGCTCAACCTTAGTACAACGAGATATGTTAGAAGCATATCCATCCAGGGAGCTTCAATGCGCTAAGCCACTTGCAAATGTTTTCAACTTGTTGCTTGGTAAGACAAAATGGAGCTTTTGGTTTTTTGTGTTGTTAGGTTGAGCCACAATTCCTTACCGATATTCATTTCCTCCAAGTCTTTACATGTTTTATCATTGTCTTTTGTTTTACCACTTGTATCTAGTACGGTGTAAAACAAGTTCTCAAATACATTCTTTTCTGTATGCATAACATCTATACAATGACGAAGTGCTAATGTGACCCAGTATGGCAACTCAAACCAAATTAGCGAGTGAGTCAAGTTATGACTTTTCCCATATCCTATAGCTCTCAACGTACCATGCTCCTTCCCAGGGGGTGGAAATGTTAGATTATTTAGCCAGCCCAATATGTCGCTGCCCGACAAACGACCAACAACCCCTTTCTTCTCTGTCTTTCTGTTGAATTGTGTAGACATCTTTCTATAATTGTGCTCAGCAGGCAAGAATCTACGAGCAATTCCAAAGAAATTAGTTTTCTGGCCATGACGTAGTTGAGTGCCTTGCACATCCCCCATGCAGACTGGACATGAAAACTTGCCATGAGTCGACCAACCACTAATCATCCCTAGTGCCGGAAAGTCAGTGATAGTCCACAACAAGGCTTCCTTCATCAAAAAATTACGCCTAATGATTTATCAAAGTCCGAACACTGTTTCCCCACAAAGATCTTAAGTTCATCGACTAACAGCCTGAGGTACACGTTAATGTCTTTTGTAGGACTCTTATCCCCCGGTATAAGTAAGGTCAAGAAAAGATACGGATCCCTCATGCACATTGACGGTGGAAGATTGCAAGCTACCATAATCACTGGCCAAACAGAATAAGGCTGACTAAAATTATTAAATGGACAGAATCCATCTGTAGCCATCCCAAGCCTGACATTCCGTACTTCTTCGACAAATTATGGAAAATTGGCATCAAAGTTCTTCCATTCATCTCCATCTACAAGGTGAGTCAGCTGACCAGGCACGACATCCCTTGTTCTATGCCAACTCATATATTGAGCAGTGTGCGCAGACATGAATAGCCGCTGCAACCTCGGCGCAAGAGGAAAATACCGTAAAATCTTCTTTGGAACATGTTTCTCCTTTTCTCCACGTTTTGTGATCTTGTACCTTGGCAAGTTATAGATATCACACTGCACCTTATCTTTGTCCTCCCCATAATATAACATGCAATCCTGCTCACAAGCATCGATCTTCTCATACCCGAGATTCAACCCCTTAACCATCTTTTTCACCTCATTTTAATTCGCGGGCAACATATTATCCCTGGGTAAGAACTCGCTAAGAATATCAAGCAAATCATTGAATCCTCTCTCATTGCAGTTATGCTCATTCTTGAAATGTAAAAGCTTCGTAACTGCAGAAAGCCTGGTGTGCTTGTCATTTCCAGGACACAATGGAACACCCGATTTAGATAGCAACTTGTAGAAAGCAGCTGCTGAATCATTTGGCTTTTGCTTAGAATTGCTTGACGCATGCTTTTTTTTAGCCCAGTCAATATTGGTAGGGCCATACGCATCAACCAACATCTGCACGACGTCATTGTTATTTGCTTGCGAATCCCCGTGATACGACTGGTCTACAGTACTATATGTTCGTTCTCTAAACTCAGTTGATTCCCCGTGATGAATCCATACCTAATACCCATCCACAAACCCACGTGGATATAAGTCAAATTTAACTTCATCGGCAGTCTTCCATATCATGTTCTTACACTTGGAACACGAGCATCTCATCTTTCCGTTCGGATCATCAACATGTTCTATTTCTTTGTTCATAAAATTGGACACCCCTTTCACGATACGCATCAACTAATCCCCTACCATCAATTGGTATCCTACGGTACATCCAACTCCGGTCGGCTGACATCTTTAATTAAAGAAAATACCCAATTAGAATATTTATGCATGTATTTAGTTTACCTAGTATATATCTCCACTCTACAGGGGTTAGGCTTCTATCCCGTTCCTGAATGCGTCTCCTCACTAGTGCCATTCACAAGGTGCGTGTTTATAATATTTTAAGAAAATTTCAACATCACCTCCCCATGGTCTTCAAGTACACGAAATAGACCAAGACAACTTAGTCTAAGTATGCACTCGAAGAACATATGTAGAGACATCAGCTGAAAAATTCTCAAAAAATTATAAACACGTACGCACCTTGTGAATTAGCACCGACCTAAGTGAGAGACATAACATCCAGTAACAGTCCCAAACTGGGGACTATTCGGCATTCACTCCTACTGAGTGAATGTCAAATGGGTTTCTAAGTTTTAAAGTATATTACATATATATATTTATGAGTGTATTGAAGAGCAAAGGGAGAGTATCATTGAGTTTATTGAAAATTATGGAAAACTAAGCAAATGCTACTTAGTTTATTAGTTGCAAATCTAAGTTTCATATTAGTTGCAGTTGCAGCTAATAGTACTCCAACCGGTTCCGCGACAGTGGCAGAAATCGGACAAAAAAAAGGGTCGTAGTTCCTGTTTGTGTCCTATACTCTATTAATAAAGTTAATTGAATTACTACGAACATTCCTCACTGTTCCACCATAACAGATGAAAACATCCCGAAGGAGTTCCATTAAGCTATTGAACAAATTTCCAAGTTAAGCAATAAAATCTACTATCTTTTATGATTTAAAAGATTTTTCATCACTTTTATCACTGAGACCCAGCTTAATAAATAATCCACATCATCCCTGCACTACGGCCAAGGATATTCATTAGTATCACAGCCACAAATTATCCATGCACTACGTCCAAGGATATTCGTGTATTCATCAATGGTCATGATCATGCCAACAACTGTCCATCAATGCATTACGGGCCAATAAGGACTTTTTTCACATCATTTGTAACATTACAGTCATGATTACACCGAATAATCCCTGGTCATAATCATACCAAGTCCATCTATTCATTACAAGCCACAGATGACTTTTAACATAATATAAACATGAGGATGATGACAATGATATAAGAATTCAATAAACTAAGTTCAAGAATTAATTTATCCAGGAACTAATAACGTCCAAATTGTCCACATGATACTTCTTTGTAGAGTAAAACTCAAGAATGCTCAGAAGAATATTTCCATGAAAAGATACTGGATGAAGCGCAAATATCAAGGATATTCCACTAATTTCATGGAGTATAGAAGTCAAAACTTTAACCAACTGAGTATAATAAAAAATGGGATAACAAAAGAAATCACCAGGCATGCGATAGACCACCTACGGGAAAGTTATTCCAATGTAATAATAAATAACGGAACCAAAGTTATGCAAAACGCATAGAAAAGATATTCCAATGAATAATAAATAATGGAACCGGTCATGCGTAAACACACGTATGAGGATGTTCCAACAAAATAATAAATAATGTAACCGTGTCATGCGAATGTAATCGACAAGATGTTCCAACAAAATAATAAAAATGGAATAATGAAGAATTTCACCATGTATGCAGATTCTTGATAGATAAAGTTATTCCAACATAATGATAAAGAATGGAATAATAGAAGAATTTTACCAAGTATAGGGTAGCCTGCGTATACAGGTTATTCCAACAGAATAATAAATAATGGAATAATAGAAGTTCTCTTCATGAATAAGAAAGAAATAATACCCCTTACCTTAGTAGGAAATTGGATACCGTAATATTGTAGTAACAGAAGATTCTTCTTCTTTCTCTCGTATTCTATGTATTCTTTCTCGCTCTAAAGCTTTAGTGAATTCGTGAAAAATAATGAAGGAATGAACTTCTATTTATAAGCTTGGTAGAGTAAGGGTAAAATAGTCTTTTTGCCATAATTTATAACATCATCACTTACATCATCGATCATATGACATCATTGCTTACATCATCGATCAAATGACATCATTGCTTACATCATCCTTCCGATGACATCATTGCTTACCTCATCGTTCCGATAACATCATCGCTTACATCATCAGAATTCAAATTCAAATTGTTCTCTTCCACCTCATTTTACTTTTATACCATGAATTTACTATAATAATGTTACCATTCAAATTATATAAAAAAAACATACTATCATATAATCACATCATACTACTATAATATAATATTATAATAATATATTTAAATGAATTATTGATTTGATAATTTGAAATACCGTGTAATGACAATTATTGAATCAAAAATATCAACGTAGCAATTATTGAATCAATAAAATATTAAATAGTAATTTATTGTAACAATTATTGAGTAAAGGCCTTCACGTAAGAATCAATAATTAAAAAAATACATGCGTAATACCGTACTACTCGCAACAACGCTGTGTTATCGTATTTTAACCACCAGGTATTCCAACAGTGTTAATGGTAACTCTTCCGCCGTTATTTTCATAAAAATATTTTTGTCGTTTTCTAACTCCGACAATAATTCCGTTGTGGGGTCCACCAATGATTGTGTCATCGTATGAATATTCTCCGACAAAAAGAATATTCCCCGACCAAACGAATATTTTATAACAACTTGCGTACTTTGCAAAATTTATAAATATTACCCACAACTATAACATTATATCAAATTCATTCCATAATATTTAAAAATAATATTTATAGAAAAATCATCTTTATTTAAAAGATGGGGTCTTACATATTATGACTGAGATAATGCAGAATAAATTATTCTTAATTTTCAATAGTATAACAACTGATAAAATAAAATAGACAACAAGTTTTAGATCAACAACTGCAGCGAAATAAGTAATTCATTAGAAGAGTCAAGTAGAACATAATGTCTACTATCTCCTCTAGATTAAAAGTCCATCGTTAATATTTCATTCCTGTAATACTCATCAACAGTTCTTTGTTATACCCAAGACAAAAAGAACTCTCATCACCTGTCTTCACCTGAACCACCAAAGATTATAGCTAAATCCACAATTTATATTTATAATCATGTAAATCAACAGTTTCTCCTTGCCACAAAGGCTTAATAGAATGATTATTCAATATCCTTACCCCAAAGGCTAAAGATATTCAAATGTAATAACAATGATCATACCAATCAGTTGTCTACCTTTGCACTACGGGCCAAAGATATTCAACTATAAAACCAATGGTCATGATCATTCCAATCAATTGTCTGTCAGTGCACTACGACCAAAGACATTCAACTTTTAACTAATGGTCATGATCCTGCCAATCACATCATCGAATTATTCATGCACTACGGGCCAAGGATATTCGTTATTATCACCAGTGGTCATGATCATGTCATACACCTGTCCATCTTTGCACTACGGGCCAAAGCTATCAATCAACAGTTCGTCTTTGCACGTAAGCCAAAGATATACAACTGTAAAACCAATAATCAACAGTCCATCTTTGCACGTAAGCCAAAGATGACTTTCATCACAATATAAGCATGAGGATGATGACAATGATATAAGCATTAATCAAACGAAATAAAAGATAAATATTAAAGACTTTAAATTTATCTAGAGTTTAACAATATCCAAATTGTCAACATGATACTGCTTTGTGGAGTAAAATTCAAGAATAATATTCATGTATCAAAAATAATTTGGACGGCAAAGAAAAAAAAATTTAGGTGAATAGTACCCTGTGAATAGTACTCTGGCGTGAAAAGTGCCCCAAATACCCGAGTGAATAATATTTGAGTGAATAGTAACTGAGTGAATAGTAACCCATAAATAGTAACTCATGAATAGTACTCTGGCATGAAAAGTGCCCCGAATACCCGAGTGAATATTATTTGAGTGAATAGTAACCAGGTGAATAATAACCCGTGAATAGTAACTTGTGAATAGTATTCTGGAATGAAAAGATCAATAATTATCAAGAATGCTCAAAATAATATTTTCATGAAAAGATACTGGATAAAGCGCAAATATCAAGGTTATTCTACTAATTTTATAGAATATAGAAGCAATACTTCAACAAAATGAGTATAGAACTAGGGATACAAAACGAAATAATATTACTTATGTATGACCCCAACTTATTATTAATGAAATTTAATTTTCTCTATTTATTATTTTGAAATAGTAAAGGTTGATTTGATTAATGTGGATAGTTAGGGGTAAAATACGCAAATATTTCAAAATAAGCAAGTGGTTATAAAATATTCATTGTTGTCGTGAATATTCGTTTGGTCGTGGAATATTAAATCTCGTCGTGAAGATTATTACGACGCTGCCAGTAGCGACCATGTGTGGGCCCCATAACAAAAAGCGATTGGATGAAGAAAACGATAAATATAAGTGGTTTAAAAATAACGGCGTAGTTGTTACCATTAATCTTTGTTAAAATACCTCGGTGGTTAAAACACAATAAGACACCAGTATTGCACCAATTATTGATTCTTACGTAAGAAGGCACTACTTAATAATGGTTACTGATAATTATTTATTCAAGTATTTTATTGATTTAATAATTCTTTGCGTTGATATTTTATATTCATTGTTGTTTCAATAATCATCATTACACAAGATTTTCATTATCGATGCAATAATTCATATTATCTGAATAATATTATTAGATAACATTATTGGCAATGTCTAGAAAGTTCTATCTAAGGAGAGGTTTGGTCACCTAATTGCGCGCCAGTAAGGAGAAATTCTTATTGGAAAGCCCCTCTTTCCTGGGAACTGCCTGGTTGTCAATATTGTGATTCTGTAATATTATTTGTGAATAATTAATTATTGATTCATATGATGAGAAAAATATTGATTTTATGTGGATATAGATGGAGAAAAATTTTAATGTGACAATTGTTGAAAATTGAAATTTTATCTTTTTCTGATAAGATAATTCATTTAAATGTATTATTATATTTTAAATATATAATAATTGTGATATTTTTACAACGAATGTGGGATATATGAGTATACGAGGAGGAAGAGTATTTTTTTGCAATAAATGTTTAAAACATGTTAAACATGTCGGTGGACCCCATTTATTGATCGAAATTTGATTATATACCGTAAAATCGCCTCGCTTATGGATTTCGGTCAATTTACATTTGGAATTTGAAAAACTTTCTTCTGTAAAGTTGTAGAGAATTGAATTTCCTATTCAAAGTTGCGAGATTTGAATTTTCTGATAAAAGGGCTATTTATTGTGAATTATTGAAGTTCAAGTTCAAATAATTAATTTTGGAAGTTTTAATTATTATTTTAAAGAAAAACTTTTTTTTGCATTTAAGTGGGCTAACATGTGATATTAATTGCTGAAATCAGATCTTCAAAGATGGGCTAAGGAAATTTATAATATATATTAATATTTTATTAAATTTTTCGCTTTTGGTGTTCTAAAATTTTCCTATAAATAGAGTCTTGGGTTAGAATTGAAAATCACACCGTAAATCTGAAGTTTTCTCTCTATATTATCGAGCGTATTCTTGTGAGTATTTTGAGTATACTTTGAGTATTGTTAGGCAGTGTAAGTTCCCTTCAAAGACTATACCCTAGATTCCAGCCTAAGTACTAATCTTTCGAGGTAAGGGATATTATTATTATTTTCAGTAATGATATTATTTTTTCAATATCATTATCTTTGAAATATTGATCTAAAGTTTTTATCAAATTTGGAACTTTTGGTGTCGGATGCACTATTCACGTATACGGCACTATTCACGTATATGGTACTATTCACGAATACGGCATTATTCATCGAAAAATGAAAAATTTTCTTTTTGTCCAAAATATCTATTTTGGATACTAGCTTGATTGTATCCATGTTTTGATCATTCTTAAATTTTACACCACCGTGATTATTTTTGAGGTATTTTTGGACATGGATAAAACAAAGTACTAATCCTTAATCCTTAATCCTTGTCATTTTGTTTCTTTGGATTCGCTTTCTTTAAAATATTTTCATCATCCTCGGTCTTAAATGATGATATTATTGAATATCTTTGGCTTTGTAGTGCAAAGATGAATGATTTTTGAAGAATATCTTTTTTCCGTAGTGCAAAGATGAACATGTGTTTAGATGAACATGATTAATCGATGAATATCTTTGGCTTCTGTAGTGCAAAGATGAATATTTGATTCCAGATATATATTGATTGATGTTACGAGGATAAAAGATAGAGCGATGAACTTTTAAATTCATACATAGAAGATAGTAGTTTGCATTCTCTACTTAACTCTTCTAATAAATTATTATTTTCATTTGCGAATATTGATTTAAAATTTGTTGTCTATTGTATTCTATTAGATTTTTTCCTGTTGAAGACTAACGATAATTTGTTGTATATTATCTTAGTCATAATATTCTTCTTTGGGCTAGTTGAGCTCACCCTTTTCTTTTTTGTTCCAATTTTCTTCTCGAGAGGCGAGAATATAGTGAGTACTACAGCCTGGGGTATGGAATGAAGGTTCTGTAGAGAGTTGTTTAGTAGTCCTCACTATTTTTGTAAAATAATGTATCAATAAATGTGATGAGAATTTATTTGAGTATAGATATTGTCTAGAAGATAATATTTGTATTCAAACTCACAGTTTTACTGTTGTAATAATAAAGTTGTAGTTGTTTCTGTACCATGTATTGACAACTCAGAATGGGTGATGTATACCTATTTTGGAGGTGTCACAACTTACATACTACAGAGTATGGAAAAAATATTATTTCATACGAATATTGAACAAAAATAATATCCCTTACGAATACGAAATAAATAATACCCCTTATCTTTGAAGAAGACTGGATACTGGAATAGTGAAGTAGCAGACTTCTCTTCTTCTATCTCTTTATAGCTTTTCCCCTTATAGCTTCTCTCTCTATAATTGCTCTTGTGAGTCTTAGTGAATTGGTGAGAATGAAAGAAGAATGAGCTTCTACTTATAGAAAAATATAGTTTCAATAATTGCACGTTTTGGGGCTCGAAATATTACTGTATAATACCTTCATCCTTTCCTTTATTTTTAATTTAGTCCTGCAAGTATTATCAAACTTGCACCACCTTCCCTAATAGTATATCATGTGAATCAATAGTATAATCATGTGACTCAATAGTTCTATACATGTGAAAAAAATAATTACAGTATAGTACCTTCATCTATACCTCTATTTTTAATTTAGTCATGCAAGTATTATCAATCTTGCACCACCTCCCCTAATAGTACATGCATGTGAATCAATAGTACACACATGTGAACAAATAATTATAAGTATATGAATTAATAGCAATTAATTGCTCATTTATCCGATTAATTACCCGATTGGTCAATATAACCTCCAGACATCAATTATTATCGAAATAAATATCGATTTCCACTAACACAAATAATCCCAACATAATGAAACTATCAATTTCTTCTTTAATCAACATGAACTTATTCATCATTAATATTATAACTCACAATATTTAACAACCAGATCATTCCCAGGAAAGAGGGGGCTTTCCGATAAGGATTTCTCCCTATTGGCGCGCAATTAGGTGACCAAACCTCTCATTGACAGAACTTTCTAGACATCATCATTATTGCAAATAATAATATGAATAACATTGTAGTCTCAATTATTAATTTAATAATAATAGATATTATGCAGATGCTACTGTGACAATAATTGAATCAATAATATGAGAGATATTATGCAGCAATTACTGTAGGAATAATTGAGTGAGTTCTCACGTAAATATCAATAATCAATACCGTGTGCTACTATGCAACCACGCGTATTACTATACTTTTACTACCGGGTAGTTCAACATTTTATCGATAAAACTTTCGCCGTTATTTTTATAAAATATATTTTTGTCGTTTTCTAACTCCGACAATACTTCCGTTGTGGGGTCCACCAATGATTGTGCCGTTGTACGAATATTCCCTGTTAAAATGAATATTCCCCGACCAATCGAATATTTTATAACAACTTGCTTACTTTGCAAAATTTTCAAATATCTCCCTTAACTTTAAACTTTTATCAATTTAACTATTTACCAAAATAGAAAAATTGAATACTTTTATTTCATAAAATTCGGGATCTCACACGACACTTGTATAATTAAGTTGTATTTGAATTATGTACCATGTATTTGACAACTCAGAATGGGTGATGTATACCTATTTTGGGGCGTCACACATATACAAGATGTTTTAGTCCAAATGAACTTAAAGAAGCGAACTAAGAAAATCCTATTTATACGATGACGCTTTTTTCCGTCGCTATAGCATTGAAAGTCAATTTTTTATGATATAACGACGGAAAAAACCGTCGCTATAGTCGGTTCGCTATTAGTTCACTCCCTCCAGTTCGCTGGAGAGAGCCGGACTATATATATATACTTCTAAAAACATTTTTCCGCATATATAGTAATATATTTTTAGAACAAAAATTAAAAACTATTTTTACTCTTATATTCTACATTATATTCTAAAACCGAGGATGTCTATCTTAAGTTTTTTTGTTTATTGCTGGTTTATCATATATATTATTCTCCCAAAAATGGAGATACTTAAGTTATATATATATATATATATATATATATATATATATATATATATATATTGTGGGCCCAAGTGCAAATTAGGGTTCCTATGACTTAATTAAATTAAATATACGATTAGGATTCCACGACCTCATTAAATGTGTAAATTAGGGCTCGCATAACCTAATTAAACGACGTCGTTTCATGATATTATTAAAAAAAAAAAAAAGAAACAAACCTCTCACCTCTGTGTTGCAGACTCTGCAGAGTCGTCGGAGAAGAAGAGTCGAAAGATCAGAGCACTGCCCCCCCCCCCCCCAACCACCCACCCTACCTACCTATTTTCGCCTGGATCGCCTTCCTACCGGGGATGCCCTGCCCCCAGTTCTGCCTCTGGTTATAATCCAAAAGACAGCTCAAAAACTTGACACGTTGTGTTGGTCTATATACAAGTGTTTAATAACGGATTTTAATATAAAGTTCATATATTTTATGTATATATATAATGTTTGACTAAGCACTAAGAATCACAAAAATATTCTTAGATAAGAATATCTTGCGACTGATTAACCATATATACCTCTGATTGCTGCTGCACTATATATAACTCATGAAATTCAATCATTTCTTCTGTTCTTTTTTATAATTTAAGCCACCATTATTGAGTCAATGATTGAATTTCTATGCCCAATTTCTTGGCTTAATCTTTTTAGAATATTTTTATATATATATATATATATATATATATATATATATATATATATCCAAAAGATATGGAATCGCAGTTGTAGATTTTGTGCTCTTCTACTTTTTGGTTTTATTTAGTACTGCGGCTAGGTTTTAATTATATAAGTTACCACAATATATACATGAAATTAGTTCTTTAATATGCATAAAAAAGAAGTCATAAGTTTAAATGGAACTCTGATTTTTGAACGGATCGAGAGAGTATATATATAATACCATAAAAACGGAATTTCATTAAAAAGAAAAGCGGCGTAGTTTTGTGTCTTAGAGCACTTTCTTTTGTATTTCTTCTGTTCCTTGTTAATTACATACACTAGCTAGTAGCCAACATGAACTAAGCAAAATTTTGAAGAAATATTTAAAATGAATGAGGTGATAGAAAGGACATATGTTTCCATACAGATTGAAACAAATTATCCAAATTAAGGTTAGATACAATTGGCCGATTTTTCATATCAAATAATTCATGACTCTGACTTGAAAACCCTACATGTTTATGGAGTTTATCCACAAATATAATCATAATTAATTGTACTTTAATTATAATCTTAATTAGTAATTAATAATTGATAAAAATGTTTCCAATCTTGCAAGAATTAAAATTGTGCTAGGTAGTGTATTCACGTACAAACGATCGATGATGACTGATCAACATGTGGTAGGCCAAGTTGAAATCAGGAAGTCATGTTACTCTTAACTCATGGTCTCATATATAACTAACATTTTGTTTCGTCTTTTCCCCCCCCTAATTCATTCAACATTATAAAAATAATAATAAGATGTATATATATATATATATATATATATATATATATATATATGTGTGTGTGTGTGTGTGTATATATATATATATAATATGCTTACTCTTAATTCGTTTTAAACATTCCTTGAGTATGAGTTGTGACTAATGTTGTTCTTTGGTGCAAATGTAGGCCATTAAAGATTTCTGTTTTCTAGATCTTTTCGGTTCAGTGATCATGAATGAGAATTTGATTTCTCACCCCACTCCTTCTCGCGTACCATAACCTCCTACTCCACTCTTTATATACTAATACAAGGGAAAATTAATTGGTCATATGCGAATATTTTACCATTCTAATATAATAATATGTTGTTGATAAAAAATTAGATATAAAAAGATGTGTAGTGATTGAATATAATTATTCAATTTGTCTATGTATAATAAAAAATTAATTAATTATAATTTAACACATCATTTTATATTTATTATTTTGTAATTAATCTTTTGTCACCATAACATTATGCATTCTAATATTATATGGTCGTTAGCAAAGTTTAAAAAGATTGTATTGAAGGTAGAAAATATAGATTTTAAGCCGATATCATTGTACACTAGGCGGCTAAAACCGTTTAGACAGACAGGCAGGAGTACTTTGTCCATTTGCTCCATCAAGTTGAAGGGATCCACCTAGGTCTATTCCAAACGGTTGCTTCTGTTTGAACTTGAAGGGATCCACCTAGCTCTATTCCAAACGGTTGCTTCTGATTGAACTTTAATTTCCTAATTTTTAATCATTATTTTTATTATGTATTAATGAAAAAAGAAAAAAAAAACCTAGCTAAAAATTATAACGGTGATAGGTAGAGAGTCAACCATATATAAGAATGAATGGTGGCTGGATGTCCTAAACAAACCGCAGTCATGTATACATATATATATATAGGTGCTCACCTGCTTTTAATGTCTATGCACATGGAGGGGTCTTCCATTGTAGAACGGCCTCTCTGTATTATTTAAATGGATGGCCTGCAAGTGGTTGGAAAGACGATCGAATTATTATTATTTTTTTAATGTAGCTACTTTCCTACTTGATTATTATTGTTATTTTTCCGTTGTTATAATTTATATGTGAATACAAGGAATTAATATCATTTTGGATTCTCTAGCTAGTGGAATGTTGCTCTCTTAATTAGTTAAATAAGCTATCAAAAGCATAAACTAATGCATTAGTAATCTTATATATTAAAGGGATTAATACTCTGAAATTTTAATTTTTTATTTTGAGATTATTTTTTTAATTAAGGAATTAAATTTTAATTTTGTCTAATTGATAGTGTCACGTCATTATAAAATTGATGATATGACAATGATACGTGATTAAAAAAATTTATGTGTAATATTGAGTTTCATTTTAACATTTATTCAAAAAAAATTGTACCAAAAAGGGTAAATATAAAACTATTATTAATTTTTAAAGTAAATTTAATGATAAGTTTACCCTTTTTAGTATAAAAATTAATTATATTGATTATTGATGATTATGAAATAAACTTAAAGTTTGTGGTATTAATCTATATTTAGGCCTTAATTTTTTATACCAAAAGGTAAAATTGTTATTATATTGATTATTGATGATTATGAAATAACAAGATTTTAATTAGTAGTACATTTTGTTAGGAATCTAATCAGGGATTTAATCGAACTCCCCCTTAATTAAACAATCTTCTAATTTGTTATTAGATAACTCACTACATCTTGCAGACAGAAGAACAATTCGTAAAGGAAGTAAATGATCCTAAAGCAAACAAGGCGAACACAAAGATGTACACGAAGTCAAAGAAGCTATTATATATCATCTAGCAAGAACGATAAATCTGTTAGAAGAATCAATGGATAATAGAGTAAAGATTTTTCAATAAAAACTGATTATAGGATATTCCAAGCAGACACTGAACAAAAGTTATATCTGAAAAATACTATAATATATCGTTTAGTAATGTGACGCCCCCAAAATAGGTATACAACACTCGTTCTGAGTCGCCAAATACATGGTACAGAAACAACTACAACTTTATTAATACAATTGTCGTGCAAAATACGACAACACATAAACTGTGAGTTTAAATACAAATATTGTCATCTAGACAATATCCACACTCAAATAAGTCCTCATTACAATTATTGATACACTATTTTATAAAATAGTGAGGACTACTAAGACAACTTCTAGAACCATCATTCCATATCCCGACTAGTACTTGCTACATTCTCGCCTCCTGAGAAGAAAAATGGAACAAAAAAGAAAAGGGTGAGCTCAACTAGCCCAGTAAAGAATATTATCGTTAGTCTTCAACAGGGAAAAATCTGAGAGATTATAACAGACAACAAGTTTCAGATCAATATTCGCAGCGAAAATAATAATTCATAGAAGAGTTACGTAGAGAATGAAATCTACTATAATCTATGAATTTAAAAATCCATCATCAATATTTTATCCCTGTAACATCAATCAATATACATCTTGAATCAAATATTCATCTTTGCACTACAGGCCAAAGATATTCATCAGTTGGTCATGTTCATCTCAACACCTGTTCATCTTTGCACTACGGGCCAAAGATATTCATCAAAAAATCATTCATCTTTGCACTACAGGCCAAAAATATTCAGTAATATAATCATTTAAGACTGAGGATGATGAAAAATATTTTAAAGAAAACGAATCCAGTGAAACAAAAGAACAAATATTAAGGATTCGTACTTTAAACAATCCCAATTCAAAAATACTTCATAAATAACCATAGTGGAGTGAAATTCAAGAATGATCAAAACATGGATACAATCAAAGCTAGTATCCATAATAGATATTTTGGACAAAAAATGAAAATTTAATTTTTCCGTGAATAGTGTCGATTCAGTGAATAAGTGTCGATATGTGAATATAGTGCCCGTATCGTGAATAATAACTCTGATACTAAAGACAAGAATTCCACAAGAAAAATCTTACCAATATTCCGGCATAATGATATTAGAAGAAATAATATTATTTTTAAAAAAAAATAACATCCCTTACCTCGAAAAAGATGATACTTTTGGATGGAATCTGGATATAGTCTTTGAAGGAACTTGCACCGTAGATAAAGAACACTCAAAGTATCAAAATACTCACAAGAATACGCTCGATAATATAGAGAGAGAACGAGAGAGAAAACTTATTTCTGATGTGATTTTCAATTCTAACCTAAGCACCCTATTTATAGGAAATTGCTTAGAACACCAAAGTAGAAAATTTAATAAAATATTAATATAATTATAAAATTTTCCTACGCCAACTTTGAAAAATTGAACACAACACATTTGCAATACTAGTGGGGCCCACCAACTTGTTAAAAATGTTTTTCTTAAAAAAAACATTTTAAACTCCAAAAATTAATTATTCCGGAACTTCGAAACTTCAATAATTCATAATAAATAGCCCTTTAATTAGAAAAATTCAAATCGTATGTTCATTCCATAGGAAATTTAATTCTCTACAACTTACAGAAGAAAGTTTTTCCAAATTCCAGACAGAAATTGACCGAAATCCACAAACGGACGATTTTGCAGGCTATAATCAAACTTCAATCAAGAAATAGGATCCACAAACATGAAAAACATGTTTTAAATATTTTTAGTAACAAAAATACTCTTCCTCCTCATATACTCATATATCCCACATTCGTTGTAAAAATATCACCATTATTATATTATTATAATATAATAATATATTTAAATGAATTATTTTATCAGAAAAAGATAAAATATTAATTTTTAACAATTGTCACATTAAAAATTTTCTCCATCTATATCCACATAAAATGAATATTTTCCTCATCATATAAATCAATAATTAATTATTCACAAATAATATTACAGAATCACAATACTGACAACCAGGCCTTTTCTAGGAAAAATGGGGCTTTCCAATGAGGATTTCTCCATACTGGTGCGCAATTAGGTGACCAAACCTCTCCTTAGACAGAACTTTTTAGACATTGCCAATAATGTTATCTAATAATATTATTCAAATAATATGAATTATTGTCTAGATAATGGAAAATATTGTGTAGTGATAATTATGAAACAACAATAATATAAAATATCAACGTAGCAATTATTGAATCAATAAAATAAAATATTGAACAAGTAATTCATTGTAACAATTATTGAGTAGTAAGGCTTTCACGTAAGAATCAATAATTGGTGCAATACCGTAGTGTCTTCTTGTGTTTTAACCATCGAGTATTTCAATAAGATTAAAGAATAATAACTACGCCGTTATTTATAAATAACTTATACTTGTCGTTTTCTTCATCCAATTGCTTTTCGTTATGGGGCCACACAATTTCGCTACAGGTAAATCGCATTTAATATTCCCAACAATAAGAATATTCCACGACCAAACGAATATTCCCCGATAACAATGAATATTTTATAACCACTTGCCTATTTGAAATATTTGCGCATTTTACCCATAACTAACCACATTAATCAATTCAACCCTTACTATTTCAAAATAATAAATAGAGGAAATTCAATTTCATTTATAATAAGTTGGGGTCTTACAACCTCCTCTCCTTTTGAAATTTCGTCCTCAAAATTGACGTATGTACCTGGTGTTTCGAAAAGGTGAAGATACCTCGCTTTCATTTCAATCTCAAACTCCCAGGTCATCTCCTCTATAGCATGGTTCCTCCACAAAACTTTGACTTGTGGTATGACCTTTGTGCGTAGGACATGGTCCTTTCTATCCAAGATCTTAACAGGTACCTCTTCGTACGTTAAGTCTTCGGCTATCTCGTCTGGTTCTAACTCAATAGTGTGGTTCGGGTCTTTCACATATTTAAAAACACAGATATGTGAAAAATATTATGAACACGAGACATACTTGGAGGTAACGCAAGTCTATAGGCCACATTTCTGATGAGTGGAATTTATACCCGCGAATCGGATACTTTATGACTTAAATACTTGCCTGAATTCGTAGTTTTTATATATTTATAGTGTTATTGTGCTTAACATATATATTGCAGAGCTTTACAGGTGTTTTCTAGCATACAGGGGGCAAAACAGTCAAATCCTACATACCCGCGCCGTGGCGCCAAAGCAAAGCTTTGGTCTCAGCATGCAGTCACTGGCTCCTTTGTCCTCTTGATGTGTCATCATTGCATACATGGCCACATCGTTCTTTTATGGGCTGTATTGCAACATGAAGCTCCATGTCCATGGTCTTAAAGTGGCGCCACTGGCGCCATCTAAAAACATGGTGGTGGTGGCCATACAATAGCCACCTCTGGTTCCCGAGCATGTGAAGGCTTTCTTTTGACCTAGAAAATGAGCAAAAGATATATAAGGAGAGGGAGGCTACATAACTGAAGAGATCAGATAGAGAGAAGAGAATAGAAAGAGTATCTAGATTAGATTTTTAGCTTAGCTTTATGTTGTAATTTTCTCCTCCTTTCTTCTTAATAAATGTTTGTAAATATAAATTAGTTAGATTAAGGGAGAAGTTTGGGTTTCTTTGGAGCATCAAGAGCAATGAGCAACACAGACTGGAGAGCTTGATTCAAGCAGAATAGTTAGAGATTGAAGGGCCTTGACAGAGTTTCTTCTTATCTATTTATTTTCTCTGATTTTCTAATCCATAAATGTTGTCCTTATTGCTACTTGTATTTTATTCAATAGCTATGAACTGAATATTTGCTCTAAGGTTATAATGGAACCATTTGTTATTTAAATTGACTATCTCATCTCTTTGGTTGGCACCATATGTTCTGGTTCGATATATTTATGCTTAATGATTCTCGCTAAGACATTAGCAATGATTTTGGTAATTTACATGATATCGACAGAAGAATTGTAGATTTACACCTGAATATATTGGCATATGATTGTGGGTTTCGACTGCATAAGTTATGCGTAGAAAAGACATATATCTGTGCGCCACGTGCGACCTCATTGAGAGCTTATGCTTAAATCCTTGTTCTGATCAATTCACATAGACATATGTAGGATTGTATCTAGCTTAGGCGTTCTTTTCTGTTCTATTCCCTATCGGGTGGATCTGGAAAGGATATGTTCGTACATACCTCAACAGAGGTGTATGAGCACTTGTGTGTTCTCGGTCAATAAATTGTCGTGACCATTTAAACCATAGAGAGAAGGGTAGCTAGTTTGATGAAACATAGCACGCCAGGTGTTTGACAGAATGCCTGAGTGGGGTGAAGCTGTAACCTTAGCTTGTTATTCCTTAGAACACCATTCGTTATCCATTTACTTGCTTTGATAATTAGTTATGCTTAGACTAATCACTCTTCCATTTATTGCTGTTCGAATAAGACTTTAGCGATATAAAGTCGGTATTTGGTAAATATTAGTGATAGTTCCTCGTGGGTATGACACTCTTCTTATCACTGTATTACTTGTTAGACCGCGTATACTTGCGCGTGTTTAGTGATTGGTTATCCGACCAACACATGGTATGCCAGTATCCATAGTTTCTGATCGAGACCTAAGATTCACTTCAAGATTTTGTGTTAGTTTACAAAAAGCTATGGGCACAGATTTATGATTTAGTGTTATTGTGCTTAACTAATGAAGTGCAGGGCTCTACAGTACTTTTCCAGTTTTAAAAGCGCAAAATGGTCATTATTCTCACACTTGCACCGCAGCGCCAATGCCAAGCTTACTGGTCGCGCCGCAGCGCCACCTCCTGGCCCTTGATGACATCAAGATGTGCAAGCAGTCACACTACTATTTCTACTTGGCTCAGGCTGCAGCCATGAGTCTGTGTCCCAGATTCTAATATGAAAGCAAATCACCATCTACAACAATTTCAAGGTCAGCATGCACCGCCTCCGGTTCCCAGACAGCCAGGGCCTTTGTTTGACCTAGAGAAAGAAAGGAAGCAAGATATAAAAAGGGAGAGAGGCTCTGCATAAGGGAGATATCATATAGAGAGAGAAGGAGATGTAGAGAGTAGTTTTAGTTTTAGGATTTTATTTCTTTTGTGATTTCTTTTCCTTTCCTTGATAATTGTTTGTAAATATAGATTAGTTAGATTAAGGGAGAAGTTTGGGTTTCTTTGGAGCATCAAGAGCAATGAGCAACACGGACTGGAGAGCTTGAGTCGAGTAGAATGCTTAGAGATTGAAGAGCCTTGATAGAGTTTCTTCTTATCTATTTATTTTCTCTGATTTTGTAATCCATAAATGTTGTCTTTATTGCTACTTGTATATTATTCAATAGCTATGAACTGAATATTTGCTCTAAGGTTATAATGGAACCATTTATTATTTAAATTGACTGTCTTATCTCTTTGGTTGGCACCATATGATTTGGTTCGATATATTTATGCTTAATGATTCTCTCTAAGACATTAGCGATGATTTTGGTAATTTACATGATATCGACAGAAGAATTGTAGATTTACACCTGAATATATTGGCATGTGATTGTGGGTTTTGACTGCATAAGTTGTGCGTAGAATAGACATATATCTGTGCACCACGTGCGACCTCATTGAGAGCTTATGCTTAAATCCTTGTTTCGATCAATTCACATGTATATATGTAGGATTGTATCTAGCTTGGGCGTTCTTTTTTCGCATTCCTATCGGGTGGATCCGGAAAGGATATGTTCGTACATACCTCGGCGTAAGTGTATAAGCATTTGTGTGTTCTCGATACGACAAATTGTCGTGACCATTAAGACCGAGAGAGAGAAGGGTAGCTAGTTTGATGAAACATAAGACGCGTGTATTCATGAGAATGCCTTAGTGGGGTGAAGTTGTAACCTTAGCTTGTTATTCCTTAGATTACCATTCGTTATCCATTTACTTGCTTTTATAATTAGTTATGCTTAGATTAATCACTCTTCCATTTATTGTTGTTGAATAAGATTTTAACGATACAAAGCTCAGATTTGGTAAATATTAGTAGTGAGGTTCCTCGTGGGTACGACCTAATCGCATTTATCAATCGTATTACTTGTTAGACCGCGTATACTTGCGTGTGTTTAGTGATCGTTTATCCGACCAACAAGTTTTTTGCGTCGTTGCCGAGGAAATGTTATTCAAATATTGTCCAATATTGATTTCAATCAATTTAGTCTTACTTTGAACGTATAGATATATATATATATATATATATATATATATATATATATATTTCTTCTATCTGTTTGATCTTCCTTTATTTTATTTTTAAGTTTACAGATTATGGACGATCAATGTTATCAATGGCCTTATGAGTGGACGACGCCACCAAGCTCGGAATAAGGAATCGAGAAATTGCAAGTTCAAATTGCCAATGCCTTGAGGTTTTCTGACAATCTTGAGTGTCAGTCCACTCAGAATGCCTACTGTCAGGAACGAGCTGACTTTGAACCGATCTTCTATCATCCAAACTGCCAGGGTTATCCAAACTCTTGGGACTACAGTCAAGAGCAATATCATGATCCAAATCATGCCTCTTAACTTGAATATCAGTCTCCGCCGCACTACGAGTGGACATCTCAGCCAAACGAGAACTTTTCTGAGTCCTCAACACGTGAAGAAGAGAACCGACTTGAAGAGCTTCTCACCATCTTTATCGTAAGAAATGAGATTCAGATGGCAAGCCAAGAAGCCGCATTGCACAGCCTTGAGAATCAATTGGGGCAACTCGTCAATGCCATCACAAATCCACCGCAAGAAAATCTTTCGCTCTTAATTGATCTCGACGACGAAGCAATAGAGTATTGCACGGTGGATACGCAAGGAAAATACGATGAGTCTCGCACAGCTGTTGAGGGAGATGTCATAGTGCAAACTAACCAATCAGTGGAGTCTGAAGTTGCAGACAAACGGAGAAACAGTGGTTCTATACTCATTGCCGATCTACAGTCAGAAACCACGCTCCCGACTGTGAAAACCCTGGAGGGCCCAATGGAGCATGAAGAACGCTTTCAATTTAATAAAATAGGCGAATTAGTGGATAATTCCAGTGGCGAGCGATTCTTTGTGCCGAAGGATGACTGGATGGATGACGGGCAGAAGAATGGCCAATCTTCAATGTCGGCCACTATTTTAAAGGAATTGACGAATAGGCGGCATGCAAAGGTCATTTTTACTTATGAGCCGGATTGAACGGCATCAATATAGTCAAGCCGACGACTTTAAAACAAGCGCTTGATGGGGAGGCACCCCCATCTCGATATAAATTTTATCTGTTTTCTTTACTTATGTCTAGTTTACCTTGTATCTGTTCGCTTTAGTTGTTAACATAGCTGCCAGAATGTAATTTAATGTTTTGTGTCTATCATTTACAGGCAGCATGTTTATTATGATGTACTGCATAATATACTAGTGTTTATTGTGTTTTTAATAATGTATGTTTACCTTTGTTGTGTAGTTTTGGTTTTTTTCTTGGCATGTGCAGATAACAAGAAGAAAAACTCGAATATTGGTACTCGCACCGTGGCGCCAACCAGTGTACTGTATCTCGCGCCGCGATGCCATGTTCTTGTCTTGCCTCTGCTAATTCGGCGCAAGCATACCATCTAACGAAGATCATCTCATATGCGCTATACCAAAAAAAAGACTCTATCGCTAACTCATGACCAACAAGACCGAGAAGCATAGTGCCACTTTCATCACTATGGCACTGTTAATTTAAAAGTTGAGTTTTAATTGCGTTTTAGCATACAGTCACCCCCATTTCACTTATTCTTCTCGGTAGTCTCAAAGAGGTGAGCAATCAAATAAATCGCCTCACTCCCACGAAACCCTATCCCTAAATCGGTCAGTGCACAATCAACTTACCCTTTTCCTTCAAGACCCTAGCCAATTTCTCGCAGCCAAGCAGATATCAATCAAACTCGGGCCTTTCAACTCAAGGTAATTGGAAATTCCATTCTAGCCGAATCATATGTTTTGATTGTTGGAATTTTTGCAATTCTTGTTTTCTGTTATTGGTGATTTCTATTAACGAAAATCGGGATAGAGCACTGTCAAGAAAATTCTATCTAGTTTGGTTTTGAAGATCGCACACAAGGTGTATGATTTATTGCCTAAGAGAGAAATCATACTATTTAGGCAGTTTTGGCCTAGTTAACCGCTGGGTTTGTTCTAGCCGAAGTTTGGGGGAGTTCTGAATCTGGTCTTCGGATTGTGTGCAAGCCTATTATTGTGAATTTTGTCATGGCACCAAAAAGGCAACGCTTGAGCATAGGAGGGTCTTCATCGTCCGCCGCACCACCACCCACGGGTTGGGACAGAGCCAAATTTATCAATGAGGAGGCCTGGAAAAGGTACAAAAGCTCCTTCGGCTCACGAAATCTGATTCCGGAGAGGGGGTTCAGGCCGGATAGGAAAGATGGTGAGCTAAACACCATGATATTGAAGCGGCATTGGATCAACTTCACAAAACCACCCATCTTAGCTGTTGTATCTGTGGTTCAGGAGTTCTATGCCAACGCCAGTCCCGAAGGCCCTGCTGTTGTTCAAGTTCGGGGGAAGCAAGTGGCGTACAGTAGTCAGACCATCAATGCTTTGTTCGGAATGCCCAACTATACGGGTAATGATTACATACAGTCGGGACTCCGCAGTTATGATCTTGATGATATCATTAAGCAGCTTTGCAAACCCGGGACTGAGTGGAAGAAAAATGATTACACGGGGGAAAAGACCGGTTCCGTCTTGGCACTTCAATACCGCCACGGAAGGCGTGGTTTGGCTTCATTTATGCCAACATGATCCCCACCCGTCATTTGAGCGACGTGACTAACGACTGGGCGAACCTGCTTTTTGCCATTGTCACGGGCCTACATGTGGATATTGGTGTGCTCATTCATGACTCCATTCGGAAGGCAATAAAAAGTATCGTTGCTGCTGGACTTCCTCATCCATCATTGATCACTACATTGTACAAGCAGGAAGGTATCCAGTGGGGGCCCGAGGAGATAGCTTCGCCACCGATGATAGTCATTGACCACCTGACTATCAAACGCTACTATGAGTGGGACGGGGCAGAGTCTCATACCAGAGGCGAGGGATACGGGTCGCCTAGAGTACCACCTCCTTCAGCAGACCCAGAGCCTTCTCAAGCACTTGAGGCAGGCCCAGCTAGTCAGGGTCTTTTGGCAGACATCATGGCATCCCTCACCCTACTGCATCAGAATCAGGATGCTGAGGCACAGAGGCAGCAGAGGCACATAGCAGCTATGGCTCAGAGGCAGGAGATAACGATGTAGTACCAGGCTGAGCTAGTGAACACTATGCAGAGCATCTACACAGACTATTGTGACGAGAGCACTGAGTTCACGCCATACCAGTTTCCAGAGCCTCCTGTCTTCCCACGTTACCCTCCACCATCACCGTCCGCCGAAGCTGATCATGACGCAGCTGAGGAGGATGAAGCCGATGCCACTGCTGAGTGAGCGATCTCCAGGGAAGCCCTCTTGTATACAATTGGTTTATGTTTTGCAATGAGGGCATTGCTCACCTCATGTTTGGGGGTGTTTTTGCTTTTTATCTATTTATTTCTGTACTGCCATGTTAGGATTGTCAGACTTTAGTACTTTACTATATTTTTATTTATCAGTATTGTGGTGCAGTCTTTTGAACTACAGGATTATGCTTGAATTTTTATCATTATGGATGCCATGAACTGTTTTTGATTTTATTTATTTATGCTTTGATTATTTTTAGCATGATTGTGGTTTATAGCCATCTTTTTGGGGCTTATACAGATTAGATGCTTGTGCCATTTGAATGGCCTTTTTCACCCTATTTTGAGCTGCTAATTAGCAAGGGTGTGATAGTTATAATTATTTTTTTGATTATGGCTGATGACAAGCACCAAGTTTTATGGTCTATCTCTTAGAGTCGTGACATGCATGTATGAGTTAGGGGTTTTTCAATTGATAAGTTTAGACTGTTATTGATTCGTCCTTCTAGCAAGCTCCGACCAACTGTGTTAACTAGTAATTTTTTCAAAATTAAGTTTGCGTGTTTATTGCTTTGAGCATTTGTTCACTCTTATAAATTTTCATTTTTCCAAGGTAATAAAAGGCTTAGACGTTTTTACAGTTGTGGATCTTAGATTCGTGCATGATTAGATATAAAAAAAATAAGAATAAAAAAAAAAAATTATTATTGAAGATTGAATATCGAAAGTCTTGCGGTGGGTTGAGATGGAGCGTAAAACGCACTCGCCCATAAACGTAGGACCGATATTGAGATGGAGTATAAAATGCACTCGCCTAATAATCTTCGGTGCTCATAAAGTCTAATTTGGCTTATGTTGATTACGTGGCCTTTGCTACTCGAGTTACTAGATTCTTAGGGGTGTTCTACACCTAGTGCCCTAAAGCCATCTGATTTGGGAGTCACTGATCAAAAGCTCATTAATGGGTAGTTCTGATTAGCCTAAGGTAATTAAGGAATTTGTCAAAGTCGAGTTTCTGATCTTTCATGCTAGAGTCTTTTGATCAGATCGAATGCTAACCCCAAAATAGGTCCATTCCATCCAACCCATTCTCGAAGTCGTCAAATATATGGTACTTAAAAACAACTACAACTTTATTACAACAATTGTCGTGCAAAGTACAACAACACATATCTTTGTGAGTTTGGATACAAATATATACCAATCAGTAGTACGTCACAATGACACCTTACATAAAGGTATAGTCAAAAACTGTTTTAGAAATTAGAATCTTTGGGAAGTGCTCAAGGAAACCTTTCGTATATGGGAGGCCATGCTTTTAGGTTATGGTAGATATCATATGGCCACGTAATTATCCTTGGTTGATCTAATAGACCCCAAAGAAAAATGAGAAGATTACTATCATATTCTTCCCAATGGTGAGTCTTCTCTTCGACATATCATTATCTCCATTGCCTCTAATTGGGTATTATACTCAAAACAAACACCAAGATTATATAGGTAGTGCTTGTAAATATACTCAAAGCAAGTGGATGAGAACAACCATGTCTTATGATAAACACGAAGTTTGTATGTCATTAGACATCTTGTATGATAGTGACAAAACACCCTTCCAAAGTTGGGTTCGCTTTCACCCTATTTAATTCACCAAAAATAACTATTAAATGATGTATAAAATACAACACACTAAAGTCCTCAATAAAATTATTTTCATACTCTTTAGGGAGAACCTCAACAAACTATAGACCACCGATTCTATTCCCTTGTTATCCCAATTCAACCCGACTACACTTTTATTACACGAAAGGAATTGTGAAACAAAAGGGTGAGCACAACTAGCTCAGAAAAAGAATATTATAACTAAAGATACATAAATTATCAATAGTCTTCATCAATAATAAATCGTAGATTTTATAACATATGGTAGATGATAAAACTTTTCAACCATAGTTTAAGTGAACGAGCAATCCATTAGAAGAGTCAAATAGACCATAAAATCTATTATCTTCTCCATGTTAAAAGTCCACCAACAATGTTTTATCCTCGTAACATCAATCAACAATTCCTCGCCCACAATCACGTGTATAACTCATAATCGTAATTGTAGTTCTAAATTCCTTTCCTCATCCAAGACAAAGATAATTTTCATCACTTGTCTTTTACCGAAACATCAAAGATCATGGTTATACCAAATCACGTTCATGTTCATAATCATACTAATAAATTCATCTTTACACCACTACCAAAGATATTCATCAACAGTTCATCTTTACACTACAAAGCTAAAGATATTCATCAATGTGTCATCTTTGCATTACGAGCCAAAGATATTCATCAATAATTCATCTTTGCACTACATGTGCTAAAGATATTCAACAACAACAGTCATCTTTGCATTACGAGCAAAAGATATTCATCAATAATTCATCTTTGCACTATAAAGCTAAGATATTCATCAACAAGTCATCTTTGCACTACGAGCCAAAGATATTCATATATCAAAGAAATACATAATCATTTGGAAGTTATATAACAATAATTATAACCATGTTGATCAATTCACCTTTGCACTTAAGCTAAAAATATTCAATTATAAATTCAATGGTCATGATCATACCAACCAACAATTCAACTTTTGCACTCATCGCCAAAGAGAACCTATAGTCACGATCATACCAATAATCTACCCATCTTTACACTCAAGTCAAAGAGAAATATTATCATTAGGGTTATAAGAATGTTATATAAAAACAATATAATCAAAACATGGTTTTAATTTCAAGAGTAAGATTCATAAATCAACGATAATTTGGTCAGAGAAGAAACCAATTTGTCGTGAATAGTACCCCGTATTTGTACATAGTACCGTGATAACGCGCATAGTAACCTCGATATTTAAAAAGATAAAGTTTCATAATAAAATACATATCAATATTTATAACACCTTAATCCAAATGTTATAAAATCACTTAATAATATCAAAATCTTAATATTCTTAATATTACAACAATATTTAATAATTTTTAAAACTTATAAACAATTTAATTAAATTGTTTACACTTTACTAATTAATGCATTTAATCATCATAAAATGCCAAACTCATAAGATTTCATCACCAATAACCAAAACCCTCATCAAAAATGCAGATATACCTCATATATGATTCTCAAGCCATAAACTCATATTTTCCAATTTTCTTTCTTCACATAACATATTTAATTCATTTACTCATAACTAGAATATTTCATGAAAAATACCAAATCAGTTCCAAAAATATTTCTTTTCTGGGATTTAGCATAAAATAGTCCCATATTGCACATATATTTTTCTCTAAATTTTAAAAATTCATTTACTATTTTTCATATGGCCAAAACCTCTGAATATTTAAACATTTATCATAAATTATACTTTTATCCAAAAATTCTGAAATTTACACGGTATACTGATATTATATAGATGTACTCCCAATAAAAATTTTATCAATTTTGGAGTTAATCACAAGGAGTTATAAATAGTTACTTTTAAAATAGTCTTTTCTCATAAAATCCATAACTCCTAATCTATACATCCAAAAATCGTCATTTTTGGACACACTCTACAAAACTCATCAAAATATCATTTCAAATTTTTCCAGAATTTTTGAAGGTTCAGAAAAATTTCGAAACTAAAAACATAATAACCCTTAAAATCTTTTACTATCCCTTACCTCAAAAGAGCAGTACTTCTGACTAGAATAACGCTGAACGAACTTGCACCGTATAACAATACTCAAAGTATACTCAAAATACTCATAAGAATACGCTCGATAATATAGAGAGAGAAAACTTCAGTTTCTGGTATGATTTTCAATTCTAACCTAAGCACCCTATTTATAGGAAAATGCTTAGAACACCAAAGCAGAAAATTTAATAAAATATTAATATATATTTATTAAATTCTTACGCACACTTTTTATCAACTGAATTCAGCATTCAACACAAGTAGCCCACCTTTAAAAACTTTTAAAAACGTTTTTCTTATTTAACATAATTAAAACTTCAAAAATTAACTATTTCGGAGCTTCAGAACTTCAATAATTCATAATAAATAGCCTTTTTGTCAGAAAATTTGAATCTCGCAAATTTTTATAAGAAATTTAATTCTCTACAACTTTGAAGAAGAAAGTTTTTCCAAATTTCAAATAAAAATTGACCGAAATCCATAAACGGGCGATTTTATAGGCTATAATCAAATTTCAGTCAAGAAATGGGGTCCACCGACACACAAAACATGTGTTAATCATTTAATTCCACAAAAATACTCTTCCTCCTCATATACTCACATATCGCACATTCATTATAAAAATATCACCGTTAATATATTATTAAAATAATATATTTAAATAAATTATTTTATCGAGAAAAAAGATAAAATATTAATTTTCAACAATTGTCACTTTAAAAATTTTCTCCATCTATATCCACATAAAATGAATATTTTCCTTATCATATTAATCAATAATTAATTATTCACAAATAATATTACATAATCACAATAATGACAACCAAAGCGGTTCAGGAAAGAGGGGCTTTCAATAAAGATTTCTCTCATCTTGCGCAAGTAATTAGGTGACCAAACCTCCTTATAGCAGAACTTTCTAGACATTGCCAATAATGTTTTCTAATAATATTATTCAGATAATATGAATTATTGCTTCGATAATGGAAAATCTTTGTATAGTGACAATTATTAAAACAACGGTAATATAAAATATCAACGCAAAGAATTATTGAATCAATAAAATATAATATCAATAAGTAATTATCGTAACAATTATCGAGTAGTGCTTTCTTACGTAAGAATCAATAATTGGTGCAATACCGTGTCATCTTGTGTTTTAACCACCGAGTATTTTAACAAGATTAATCTGTGAATAACAATAACTGGCGGTCATTTATAAACAACTTATATTTGTCGTTTTCTTCATCCAATCGCTTTCCGTTATGGGGCCCACACAAGGCTGCGTCGTCGTACTGATATTTTCGACAAAAAGAATATTCTACGACCAAACGAATATTCTCCGACAATAATATTTTATAACCAATTGCTTATTTGGAAAAAATTATATATATCACCCTTAACTTTAACTTTTATCAATTTAACCATTTCTTGAATAGTAATTATAAGAAAAATTGAATACTTTTATTTCATAAAATTTAGGCCTTACAATCTCCCTCCTTATAAAATTTCGTCCCGAAATTTACGTACGCACTGTATTTCAAAGAGTTGAGAATACCTTGCTTTTATTTCGATTCTATCTCCCCATCATCATGATTTCTCCATTGCTCATCTCATGTATTTCGGATATCATTCTAGAATCTGACTTCAAAACAAGGATTAATTTAACAAATTAATATATCATATAATATCCCGATATTATGATCGACCAACAAATAAGCTTAGGTAGGACACACTAGCGAAGGATTTACTCATCTCTCCCTCCTAGTTCTAATCCGGATCACCGCCAGAGATCATATCCCTAAGCTACGATACCAAATGTGGCGACCCCAAAATAGGTCCATTCCATCCAACCCATTACGAGTCGTCAAATATATGGTACGTAAAAAACAACTACAACTTTATTACAACAATTGTCGTGCAAAATACAACAACACATATCTTTGTGAGTTTGGATACAAATATATACCAATCGTAGAAGACGTCACAATGACACCTTACATAAAGGTATAGTCAAAAACTATTTTAGAAATTAGAATCTTTGGAAAGTGCTCAGAGAAACCTTCATACATGGGAGGCCATGCTTTTAGGTTATGGTAGATATCATATGGCCACGTAATTATCCTTGGTTGACCTAATAGACCCCAAAGAAAAATGAGAAGATTACTATCATATTCTTCCCAATGGTGAGTCTTCTCTTGACATATCATTATCTCCACTGTCTCTAATTGGGTATTATACTCAAAACAAACACCAAGATTATATAGGTAGTGCTTGTAAATATACTCAGCAAGTGGATGAGAACAACCATGTCTTATGATAACACGAGTTTGTATGTCATTAGACATCTTGTATGATAGTGACAAAACACCCTTCCAAAGTTGGGTTCGCCTCACCCTATTTAATTCACCAAAAATAACTATTAAATGATGTATAAAATACAACACACTAAAGTCCTCAATAAAATTATTTTCATACTCTTTAGGGAGAACCTCAACAAACTATAGACCACCGTTCTATTCCCTTGTTATGCCCGCTCAACCCAGCTACACTTTTATTACCTGAAAGGAATTGTGAAACAAAAGGGTGAGCACAACTAGCTCAGTAAAGAATATTATAACTAAAGATACATAAATTATCAATAGTCTTCATCAATAATAAATCAGAGATTTAGAACATATGGTAGATGATAAAACTTTTCAACCATAGTTGCAATGAACGAAGCAATCCATTAGAAGAGTCAAATAGACCATAAAATCTATTATCTTCTCCATGTTAAAAGTCCACCAACAATGTTTTATCCTCGTAACATCAATCAACAATTCTCGCCCACAATCACGTGTATAACTCATAATCGTAATTGTAGTTCTAAATTCCTTTCCTCATCCAAGACAAAGATAATTTTCATCACTTGTCTTTACCGAAACATCAAAGATCATGGTTATACCAAATTCACGGTTCATGTTCATAATCATACTAATAAATTCATCTTTACACCACGGCCAAAGATATTCATCATCAGTTCATCTTTACACTACAAAGCTAAAGATATTCATCAATGTGTCATCTTTGCATTACGAGCCAAAGATATTCATCAATAATTCATCTTTGCACTACAAATTTAAAGATATTCAACAACAACAGTCATCTTTGCATTACAAAGCAAAAGATATTCATCAATAATTCATCTTTGCACTATAGGCTAAGATATTCATCAACAAGCCATCTTTGCACTACTGAGCCAAAGATATTCATATATCAAAGAAATACATAATCATTTCGGAAGTTATATAACAATAATTATAACCATGTTGATCAATTCACCTTTGCACTTAAGCTAAAAATATTCAATTGTAAATTCAATGGTCATGATCATACCTACCAACAATTCAACTTTTGCACCATCGCCAAAGAGAACCTATAGTCACGATCATACCAATAATCTACCCATCTTTACACTCAAGTCAAAGAGAAATATTATCATTAGGGTTATAAGAAAGTTATATAAAAATAATATAATCAAAACATGGTTTTAATTTCAAGAGTAAGATTCATAAATCAACGATAATTTGGTCGGAGAAGAAACCCATTTTGTCGTGAATAAGTACCCGTATTTGTACATAGTACTTTAGTATCGTGCATAGTAACCTAATTAATTAAAAAGATAAAGTTTCATAATAAAATACATATCAATATTTATAACACTTTAATCCAAATGTTATAAAATCACTTAATAATATCAAAATCTTAATATTCTTAATATTACAACAATATTTAATAATTTTAAAACTTATAAACAATTTAATTAAATTGTTTACACTTTACTAATTAATGCATTTAATCATCATAAAATGCCAAACTCATAAGATTTCATCACCAATAACCAAAACCCTCATCAAAAATTTGCATATACCTCATATATGATTCTCAAGCCATAAAATCATATTTTCCAATTTTCTTTCTTCACATAACATATTTAATTCATTTACTCATAACTAGAACATTTCATGAAAAATACCAAATCAGTTCCAAAAATATTTCTTTTCTGGGATTTAGCATAACATAGTCCCATATTGCACATATATTTTTCTCTAAATTTTAAAAATTCATTTACTATTTTTCATATGGCCAAAACCACCGAATATTTAAACATTTATCATAAATTATACTTTTATCCAAAAATTCTGAAATTTACACAGTATACTGATATTATATAGATGTACTCCCAATAAAAATTTTATCAATTTTGGAGTTAATCACAAGGAGTTATAAATAGTTATTTTTAAAATAGTCTTTTCTCATAAAATCCATAACTCCTAATCTATACATCCGAAAATCGCCATTTTTGGACACACTCTACAAAACTCATTAAAATATTATTTCAAATTTTTCCAGAATTTTTGAATGTTCAGAAAAATTTCGAAACTAAAAACATAATAACCCTTAAAATCTCTTACTATCCCTTACCTCAAAAGAGCAATACTTCTGACTAGAATAACGCTGAACGAACTTGCACCGTATAGCAATACTCAAAGTATACTCAAAATACTCATAAGAATACGCTCGATAATATAGAGAGAGAAAACTTCAGTTTCTGGTATGATTTTCAATTCTAACCTAAGCACCCTATTTATAGGAAAATGCTTAGAACACCAAAGCAGAAAATTTAATAAAATATTAATATATATTTATTAAATTCTTACGCACACTTTTTATCAACTGAATTCAGCATTTAACACAAGTAGCCCAACTCACAAAACTTTTAAAAAACGTTTTTCTTATTTAACATAATTAAAACTTCACAAATTAACTATTTCGGAGCTTCAGAACTTTAATAATTCATAATAAATAGCCCTTTTGTCAGAAAATTCGAATCTTGCGACTTTTTATAGGAAATTTAATTCTCTACAACTTTGCAGAAGAAAGTTTTTCCAAATTTCAAACAAAAATTGACCGAAATCCATAAACGGGCGATTTTATAGGCTATAATCAAATTTCAGTCAAGAAATGGGGTCCACCGACACACAAAACATGTGTTAATCATTTAATACCACAAAAATACTCTTCCTCCTCATATACTCAAATATCGCACATTTATTATAAAAATATCACCGTTAATATATTATTAAAATAATATATTTAAATAAATTATTTTATCAGAAAAAGATAAAATATTAATTTTCAACAATTGTCACTTTAAAAATTTTCTCCATCTATATCCACATAAAATGAATATTTTCCTTATCATATTAATCAATAATTAATTATTCACAAATAATATTATAGAATCACAATAATGACAACCAGTTCCTCAGGAAGAGGGGCTTTCAATAAAGATTTCTCCTTCTTGTTGCATGCAATTAGGTGACCAAACCTCTCCTTAGATGTAATTTTCTAGACATTGCCAATAATGTTTTCTAATAATATTATTCGAGATAATATGAATTATTACTTCGATAATGGAAAATAATTGTGTAGTGACAATTATTAAAACAACAATAATATAAAATATCAACGCAAAGCAATTATTGAATCAATAAAATATAATATTGAAGCAAGAATTCGTAACAATTATCGAGTAGTGCTTTCTTACGTAAGAATCAATAATTGGTGCAATCTGCAAGTGTCTTCTTGTGTTTTAACCACCGAGTATTTTAACAAGATAATTCAGAATAACTACGCCGTCATTTATAAACAACTTATATTTGTCGTTTTCTTCATCCAATCGCTAGTTATGGGCCCCACAACAATGCGTAAGGTCATGTCGTCAGATTGATATTTCCAAATAAAAAAAGAATATTCTACGACCAAACGAATATTCTCAGACAATAATATTTTATAACCACTTGCTTATTTGGAAAAAATTATATATATCACCCTTAACTTTAACTTTTATCAATTTAACCATTTACTGAATAGTAATTATAAGAAAAATTGAATATTTTTATTTCATAAAATTCGGGGCCTTACAGTTACTACACTTGTGTCTTATTCTTAATGCTTGTTGAATGTTTAAGTTGTGGAGTGTGCATATTTGTATTAACAATCGACTGTACGAACTTATTTGGAAGCTATGATTAGTCAGGATGGTTGGTCTCCACACACACACATAGAATGGATAGAATATAGTCTTATGCTTGAAATTGATTGAACCCTTATTCATGTTTGTGATTGCCATGTTCTCTTGGAGTAGCGTTATGCTTTGAGGCCATGATGCTATATTACAGTTGTATTTATCTTTTGCTTCTGGAATAGCACCTTCTTGTACTTTCTTCTTCATACGCATCAGCTCCGGGTCTGTGGCTTGAGCAATTTTAACTTTTTTGATTAAAGTTGGTTCTATGCGTATACTTTACATCATCGCATGGGTCCCCGTAGTCTTGAATTCTATCTTCATCTTTTGTAAACCACACAAAATGGGCCTTTGTGTTGACAACATCGCACTCGTTTCCGCATATGATTTTCTACTCAACGCGTCAGCTACCACGTTCGCTTTTCCAGGATGGTATTAAATGGTATGGTCGTAGTCTTTCAACAGCTCGAGCCAACATCGTTGCCGCATGTTGAGTTCCTTTTGGGTGAAGAAATATTTGAGGCTTTTATGGTCTGAATATATCTCCACTTTCTTACCATATAGATAGTGCCTCCAGATCTTTAGCGCGAAAACGACTGCTGCCAACTCTAGATCATGAGTAGGATAATTCCTCTCATATTCTTTAAGTTGTCGCGAGGCATAGGCTATGACTTTCCCATGCTGCATGAGAACACATCCTAACCCTTTGCCTGAAGCATCGTTGTAGATAACAAATCCATTCGAACCAGATGGTATTGTCAGAACAGGTGCGGAAATGAGTCTCCTCTTGAGCTCTTGAAAACTATTTTCGCATTCCTCGCTCCATACGAATTTATATCTTTTTGAGTCAGCTGAGTTAATGGAGTAGCAATTCGAGAAAATCCTTCCACGAATCTCCGATAATAACCAGTTAAGCCCAGAAAGCTACGTACTTCGGTCACCGACTTTGGTTGCTCCCAACTTTGTATTGCTTCAATCTTTGTCGGGCCAACAGATACTCCATGTTTAGACACCACGTGCCCAAGGAATGCTACTTCCTCAAGCCAGAACTCGCATTTCTTCAACTTAGCATAAAGCTTGTTTTCACGAAGCCTTTGGAGTACCAGCTTCAAATGGTGCTCATGATCTTCACGACTTTTGGAATATATGAGGATGTCATCAATAAAGACAACAACAAACTGTTCCAAATATTCCTTGAATACTCGGTTCATCATATCCATGAAAGCCGCAGGAGCATTAGTCAATCCAAAAGACATGACTAAGAATTCATAATGCCCATACCGAGTTCTGAAGGCAGACTTTGGAATATCCTCAATTCTAATCTGTAGCTGATGATATCCAGAATGAAGATCGATTTTTAAAAAGAATTGTGCTCCTTGTAACTGGTCAAATAGGTCATCAATGCGAGGTAGCGGATACCTATTCTTGATGGTAACATGTTTCAATTCCCTGTAGTTAATACAAAGTCGCATACTCTCGTCTTTCTTCTTTACAAATAAAACAGGAGCACCCCAAGGAGATGTACTAGGACGAATGAAACCGATGTCCAACAACTCCTGTAATTGGACCTTTAACTCCTGAAGTTCAATAGGAGCCATTCGATATGGGGTTTTAAAAATGGGCTTTGTACCAGGTTCAAGATCAATAAAGAATTCAACTTCACGTTCTGGGGGTAGACCGGGAAGTTCTTCAGGAAATACGTCAGGAAATTTACTAACAATGGGAATATTATTCAAATCTGACGTGTCTTTATTCAAATCCATAATATGGGCTAAGAAAGCTTGACATCCGTTTTTCAATAAAGGAATAGCTTTATGACTTGATATGACAGTGATTGATTTTAGTGGTTTAGTTGCTTGAATTCGTACAACAGGTTGGTTAGGAATATAAAAACTAACAACCTTACGAAAACAATCAATTTTGGCATGATGAGTAGTTAACTAATCAATCCCTAAAATCACATCAAAAGATGTATCTTTAAAGAGATAAGGTCAACAGGTAATGTGATGGTGCCAACTTGGATCAAACAAGATTTATAAACAGTGGATGTAATAAAAGTTTCTCCTAACGGAGTCTCCACAGATAAGTCAAATTCTAATTTCATCGGAGTTAAGTTTAAACGTTGACCACAAGTAGGAGAGATAAATGAATGCGTAGCACCGGTATCTAGTAAGGTATAAACTTCGCAAGAATTTATGATTAGCTTACCCGTGATCACCTCGTTTGGGTTCCTCGATTTTGACCGACCACGACAAACGCTTCTTCCAGAACCCTTGACTTTGACTTTTCTAGATGACCTTTTGAGTCACCATCCCATTGGACTTGGTTTCGCTTATCGTATAATCTCGAAGCGATATGTCCTTCCTTTCCACAATTATAACATACCTTGAACTGTTGTGGGATGACAATGTATGATATGTCCTCTTTTCCAGATATTTATAGCATCGACCGGTGGTCGTTCTCCTCCCTTAGAACCAGTTGTTGCTGGTGCTGATGTCTTCACATTGTCATTATTGAATCTCCTTTTTTAAAAATCTCCCCTCGACTCGCTTCCTCTATTTTTATGGCCATGATTACCACCAGAGTAGTTGCCGCTTTTGTCCGTATTTTTCTTTCCTCGCTGGTTATCGTTGCTCCGATGACTGCTGTCACCGATATGACCCTGGTTGTGGTCCCTCGGTTGAACATACTCGTTATCTCGCTTTAATAATTGAGTCCTGTTGACAACATCTGAATATAGAGAAAACATATGAGAAATGAGATATTGACGTATGTCGGGTTTCAAACCTCTCAGAAACATCTGCGTCATACGTTCCTCATTCTTCACCAAATGAGGTGCAAACCTGGATAACTCCGCGAACTTCGCCTCGTAGTGGGACACCGTCATGTTATTTTGCTCCAGTCTAATAAACTCTACTTCCTTCATATGACGAATACTTTCAGGAAAGTACTTGTCATTGAAACGATTCAAACGCTTCCCAAGATATCTTTGAGTCTTGTTTGGATGGAGTGCGCGCGATTCCCACCGATGTCGCCTCATTACGGAACATAAAGGTGGCGAATGGAACCTTCTATTCCTCCGTACATCCCAAGACGTCGAATATCTTGGTAATTTGCTTGACCCACGTCTCTGCCTTAATCGGATCCGGCGTTCCCCAGAATTCTGGTGGTCCCAACTCCTTGAACTGTTTGGCTGTGACAAACCGTGCGCTGCTATCATTTCCACATGTATTTTGTACACGAGTCTCATTCGTCTGATTTTGCATGAACTGTAAAAAACTTCTAAATATTCCATCGTTCATCGTCTGATTAATGGTGTTGTCAGCCTGTTGCACGTTCTCCTCATTGGTGAGTAAAGGTGTCTCCACGGTCTCATTTACTCCACAGTTAACATTCTCGGTTGCCATTCTCAAATACTGCTATAAAACAAGGGTTAATTAAACAAATTAACATATCACATAATATCCCTATATATTATAATGACCAATAAATAAGCTTAGGTAGGACACACTAGCGAAGGATTTACTAGTTTCTCCCTCCTAGTTCTATTCCTCGATCTCACTTGGAGACCATATCCCTAAGCTCGATATACCTTTGACGCCCCAAAATAGGTATACAACACTGATTACGAAGTCGCCAAATACATGGTACGAATCATAACTACAACTTTATTAATACAATTGTAAAGGCAAAATAACGACAACAACACATAAATTGTGAGTTTAAATACAAATATTGCCATCTAGACAATATCCACACTCAAATAAGTCCTCATTACAATTATTGATACACTATTTTACAAAATAGTGAGGACTACTAAGACAACTTCTAGAATCATCATTCCATGCCCCGACTAGTACTTGCTACATTCTCGCCTCTTGAGAAGAAAAATGGAACAAAAAGGAAAAGGGTGAGCTCAACTAGCCTAATAAAGAATATTATGACTAAGATAATATAGAACAAATTATCGTTAGTCTTCAACAGGGAAAAATCTGAGAGAATATAACAGTCAACAAGTTTTAGATCAATATTCGCAGCAGAAATAATAATTCATAGAAGAGTTACGTAGAGAATGAAATCTACTATAATCTATGAATTTAAAAGTCTATCATCAATATTTTATCCCTGTAACATCAATCAATATAAATCTTGAATCAAATATTCATCTTTGCACTACAGACCAAATATATTCATCAGTTGGTCATGTTCATCTCAACACATGTTCATCTTTGCACTACGGGCCAAAGATATTCATCAGAAAATCATTCATCTTTGCACTACATGCCAAAGATATTCAGTAATATAATCATTTAAGACTGAGGATGATGAAAAATATTTTAAAGAAAATGAATCCAGTGAAACAAAAGAACAAATATTAAGGATTCATACTTTAAACAATCCCAGTTCAAAAATACTTCATAAATAACCATAGTGGGGTAAAATTCAAGAATGATCAAAACATGGATACAATCAAAGCTAGTATCCATAATAGATATTTTGGACAAAAAATGAAAATTTAATTTTTCTGTGAATAGTGCCGTATTCGTGAATAGTGTCGTATACGTGAATAATAACCCCGACACTAAAGACAAGAATTCCACAAGAAAAATCTTACCAATATTCTGGCATAATGATATTAGAAGAAATAATATCATTTTTTTAAAAAAAATAACATCCCTTATCTCGAAAAGACAAGATTTACGATTTGGAATATTGAATATAAGTCTTTGGAAGGAACTTGCCGATAGCAACACTCAAAGTATCAAAATACTCACAAGAATACGCTCGATAATATAGAGAGAGAAAGAGAGAGAAAACTTGTTTCTGGTTTAATTTTCAATTCTAACCTAAGCACCCTATTTATAGAAAATTGCTTAGAACACCAAAGCAGAAAATTTAATAAAATATTAATATAATTATAAAATTTTCCTACGCCCACTTTGAAAAACTGAATTCAGTACATTTGTAATACTAGTGGGGCCCACCAACTTGTTAAAAACATTTTTCTTAAAAAAACATTTTAAACTCCAAAAATTAATTATTCCGGAACTTCGGAACTTCAATAATTCATAATAAATAGCCCTTTAATCAGAAAAATTCAAATCGTATGTCCATTCCATTGGAAATTTAATTCTCTACAACTTTACAGAAGAAAGTTTTTCCAAATTCCAAACAGAAATTGATCGAAATCCACATAAGGACGATTTTGCAGGCTATAATCAAATTTCAGTCAATAAATGGGGTCCACAAACATGAAAAACATGTTTTAAATATTTTTAGTAACAAAAATACTCTTCCTCCTCATATATTCATATATCCCACATTCATTATAAAAATATCACCATTATTATATTATTATAATATAATAATATATTTAAATGAATTATTTTATCATAAAAAGATAAAATATTAATTTTCAACAATTGTCACATTAAAAATTTTCTCCATTTATATCCACATAAAATGAATATTTTCTTCATCATATAAATCAATAATTAATTATTCACAAATAATATTACAGAATCACAATCATCGATAAACTGCATGTTCCCAGAAAGAGGGGCTTTCCAATAAGGATTTCTCCTTCTTTGGCATACAATTAGGTGACCAAACCTCTCCTTAGATGTAACTTTCTACACATTGCCAATAATGTTATCTAATAATATTATTCAAATAATATGAATTATTGCTTCAGATAATGGAAAATCGTGTGTAGATGATTGAAACAACAATAATATAAAATATCAACGTAGCAATTATTGAATCAATAAAATAAAATATTGAACAGTAATTACTGTAACAATTATTGAGTAGTGCCTTCTTACATAAGAATCAATAATTGGTGCAATATCGTGTGCTACTGTGTTTTAACCACTGAGTATTTCAATAATATTAACGGTAACAACTACGCCGTTATTTATAAATAACTTATACTTGTCATTTTCTTCATCCAATCGTTTTTCGTTATGGGGTCACACAAGAAATTTGCATCGTAAATCACGAATATTCCCCCGACAAAGAAGAATATTCCACGACCAAACGAATATTCCCCGACAACAATGAATATTTTATAACCACTTGTCTACCTGAAATATTTGCACATTTTACCCATAACTAACCACATTAATCAAATCAACCCTTACTATTTCAAAATAATAAATAGAAGAAATTCAATTTTATTTATAATAAGTTGGGGTCTTACAGGTAAGGTCAAGATCGTCAAGTCAGCCTCAAAAGTTAAGCAAAGAATAAAGTGTTGACTACACGAATTAAAAGAGATCACCAAGCTCAATTTGTGCCATGGATATAAAGTAAAGATCAATCATGAAGAATGATATGGCAAGAGAATATACTCCGAGGATGAATGAGTATATCTCTCACAAGAAGAGATTTCTAGAAGAAGTCTAAAATTCACTACAAGGATATTCTACCAAGTCATTGGACTAAGAACCGATCGTAGAGCAATCAAAAATTCAAATAGAAGCTACCGGTACTTAATTCTTGAGAACAAAGAAGAATAGGTTCCTCTGAAAAATGTAGCCGATTTCACAAAGCAGCTAAAGGATCAAGAACAAGAAGAAGAATCTACCAAGCAAGTACTCCAAGAGCTCACGAAACTATCCGAAAAGAGAAGATAAAGATAAAGCTATAGTATAGGTGAGGATTCAGAAAAAAAAGAATCATGACATCCCTCACTATACTATCAACGATCAAAAGAACACAAAGGCAGAAGAGGTCAAACGGATTGTAAGGCTCAATCCTATAACTCTTGCAACAACAACAGATCGAAGAGCTCATGTTAGGTCTGACAATCAGACTGACAATTAGAACGTTGCAAGATGGTGATCTCAAGGCATCTAAAGATATATTCTTGAAAGAAAACAAAGATATATCTAACGACTAGTGAGTCAAAAGCAAGCTAATTGGAACGCTAAAAAGATACTGAGACTGATGTGACAAGTCATAAGTCAGAAGGTACACTGACACAGAGCCTCCGATAGTCAACATCAAAGATATCAACGTATCTAAACATTAAATGCTCCAATGGATACTTCTCAACGGGAAGATTTTAGAGAAGTATATATAAAAGACAGCTTCATTCAACAAACAAGATGATGATGAGCATAAAATTCTACACATAAGAAAGATCATCATCAGAAGATGAACATTGAGCTGAACAAGAGAGAACTTAGAGTTCAAAAAACTCTACAAACAGAAGTATGTTTATTGCTGCCAAGTCCAAAGTGAAAGGACGATTAACAAGATAATCTTGGAAGCATATCATCATATCAAAAAGAGGTTGATGAAAAGACATCAAGGTCAGAGCTGCAAAGCCAGAGACCAGAAAAGCTAGAGAAGCTCCAAAAAAGATGAGCCAACGCCGAGCCAAGAAAGTGGAGGACATGGCAAAACTGAAAAGTCAAATCTGAAGAAGTCATTTAGTTGATGCTGATGAAATCAAAGTGACAAATCAGAAAGCAAACCTCAAGAACCACTCTTCAATTCATTAGGAACACTCAGAATCAATTAGCTGAAGTTGATGAACACAAGTCTACGATTATGAGATTGTTCAAATGCTACTAAGTACAAAAGATGAGAAGAGTGCAAGTGAATAGTATAGCAGCACATCAACATTGATCACGAGTAGCTACTGATAATCAGAAGAGATCAAGCTTCAACAACAAGAGATCAATAAGCTTCCAGATGATGATCAACAAAGCTGTTAAGTACAATAAGATGAAGAGCGTTCAAGCCATCTTAACAACACCTCTATAACACTTCTCCATACAAAAAGAAGGGTCGGAGGATCCCGATCTAAGTGACCGATGAGGTCGGTGAACCCCGGTCTAAGTGACCGAAGCAAGATTGGAAGATCCTTGTCCTAGAGACAAAATATCCAAGTCTGTTGGACTTGAAAAGGTCTCAGTGCATGTCTTTATCTGTTGAGACTAACATATCCAAGTCTACTGGACTTGAAGAGGTCTGAGTGTCCTTGTTTGTTGAAAGTAAAATAGTCAAGTATGTGTGGTTTGATGAGGGCAATGTGTCCTGGAATAGGTGACCAAATAATTTAGTGGATTCCCTGCGCTCGTCGAGCAGAATAGTGGATTAGGAGCTGTTTAGTCTTTTTAACTACTTAAAACCTCTCGTGTCTTTTACATTCTGTACTTTATTTTCTATAATATATAAACTGCTATATCTACCATGTATTTGATTATACATAAAGATTGTTTAAGAACTGAGATTTCAAAGTAAATCTTTAAGGGGAGTTTTCAAACTAATATTCCGCACGTTGTGTATAAGATAATCTCGATAAATTAATTATTTGGTAATTCTCAAAATAATTAATTTTAAAAGAATGTTTAAAGATCTATTTAATTCCCCCTTCTAGATCTATATCATGCCATTGGAAAATAACACATTTATGTATTCTAAAATATTTATCATTATATTAATTATTGATGAATATTTTTAAGCTAAGTTAATTTGTAATGTATTAAATTTACTTTTAAAAAATAATAATGGTCTTATATTTACACTTTTTTGTATAAAAAATTAATGAAACAAATATTAAAATGAGATTCAATATTACAAATAAGTATTTTTTTAGCCACATGTCACTGTCATGCCATCAATTTCTTGCGTGGTACTATCAATTAGACGTAATCGAAAAAAATTAAAAGTTTAATTCCCTAATTAAAAAAATTAAGAAGACAATTTCCAAAGTAGAAAAAAAATTAAGTTTAATTTCCTAATTAAAAAATTTATAAAAAAAATCTTCACAGCGGGAAAAAATATTCAGGAAATTAATCTATATTTAGGCGTATATTAAAAGTGATCAAAAAATTTCTTTTGAGGTGTAATTTAATTAAATAGATGACATTAAATGATGAACACAGTTTCTTTTACAATATTTTCCTTATCCTTAAATAGAGGTCGGCGGCCGGCCTTTAAGAATTGTGTTGAAATAACCCTAATAACTTTACTGTATTAGCGTGCATGGCGGGCAAACTATATATATATATATATATATATATATATATATATATATATATATATATATACACGACGGATTCATGCATATCAACATTTTTGTTTAATAATTAATACAATGTATGTTTTACCATGATCGATGGTTAACCTATCATCCTTATAATTAAGTAGATTTATGGAGTCAAAATAATAAATTTAAATGAAAATAAATAAATCTAGTTGCATTCGTATTAAGTAAAGAGTGGCTGAATTAACAATTTCATATCTAGAAGTCGAGAATATGTACCACAAGAATGGGATATTTTTTATTTCATAAAAAGAGTCGTACTGTTATTGATGACAGTAAAAGTTTAATATCACAATTTTGTACTCTAGGACCAGGAGCGGAGGTAGTATTATTAAAGTGCTAGCTAGTTCTGTAAATTTGCCACATCGTGCTTAATTACTTAATTTTGAGAAGAAAGTTTCCCATGAGGAAAACAGTTTTACCATTGTGTAATGTTGTTAGGATTGACTCAAATTTTTATGGGCCCGTTCAGTGATCATTATGATATGGAAGTTAAAACTTAAATATTACTTTTAACTTAAAAGTAATATTTAATTAAATTTGAAAATTTATTAGTAGCTAAGTCTTGAGTTTGATTAATATATTGTATCTCATGAGATAGAGCTCGGGTTATAAGAGTTAGAATTTCTATAATTAATATAAAAATATTATTTAGTGTGTGAGTTATATAGATTGTGTGAGACTGTTAAATGAATATATTAGACAAGCAGAACTAGCCAAAATTGGTAAACTTGCTAAATTTGTGCATTCTTATTATTATGTTCTTTATCTATTTTTGCGAGATTGCTTTTATTTTTTGACCTTAATTATCTAACATGTACGCTCTGTTTCTGAGTCTTAAAATGGACAGAAAAGAAAAGAAATGGACAGAAAAATTAAGTTTTATTTTCAATTCTTATGTTTCTGAGTTTTTTAATAAACGAAAAAGAAAAGAAATGGATAGAAAATTTGGCCACTTTTCCTGCCAAAGTTTTCTATTCAAAATTGGCCTGATTTGGACGGAAAAAAATTTGGAATAAGTAATATTTTTATAATTCTCATATTATCTTCAACTTTTAATATAATAAATTTTAAATTACAACTCATGTCCTCAATTTTAAATTTTATATTCTTTTCTATTAAAACTCGAGAAAGCAATACAAAAAGAAAAACTTGAGTTTTTCTATTCTTTTCTTTTCTGTTCTAATTTAAATTTTCTATTCTTTTTTTTTCTGTTCAAAACTCAGAAAGAGTGGTAATGTTTCTAATAGAGGAGAAAATGCTCAAGTCAAGGAAAACTACTAGCTATATTTGAGGCGTGAACTTGTATTTAATTAGTGTTCCATTGTTCCGATAAATTAATTAGAGTAATTCAAAAGTAGTTATATTGTCTATTTTTTCAGCTTTCAATTTAATCAATAAACTTTGGTTTAAATTACACGATTCTTCTACAACGAATACGATGCCGTTGATCAGACGAGATGTTTAAATCACATGCAATTGTTAGCTAAGTGCATTTTGTACTTGAGATTAAATTAAGTCCAAAAGTCTCCAACCATATGACTCGTTTACCTTAATATTCCTAGCTACCTAGATTCCTTTGAGTTTGTGTTCCTTAATTTATCCTTGAAAAGGTCGATCTTATAAACAAACTATTCCTAATGATCATATACTAGTATATATACACAAATTATTATGCTAAATTTCTCCGCTAGCTAAAATCGATGCATACAGAGAAAAGAGTTGGACAAGATTTGATTTCATAGATAATTAATGAGAGAGTTTGTATTAACATCATAAGTGTAAAAATATTTCAATATATAGTGCTATAAATGGAGTACCACAGAGACAGAATTAAGGTTATATGTACATGATCTGATAACAAGTCCTTTAATTAACCAAAATAATTCACTAACATGGACATAGGGACCAAGCAAAGCCCTCTTTTCCTCAGGTCTGTACAGTTATTATTTTTCCCTTCAAACACCACTCCATCGGTCCTTCTTTCATCTGTCTGGAGCTCTAAACGATGATCGGGGTAACCTCCACCTCCCTACAGAATTGATCATATCAAATACGTACTATATAGATTATTAAGTCAGGAAATTACTCCGTATTTAGAGAGACCTTAAATAAGTTATCCGAGATCGAACTCAGAAACTTTTTACGGATGTGTATATATATATATGAAAAATAATGAACGTACACAAAACCCTTAAATATTTTAATCAAATTATATATGTATATCCCAAAACATAATGAACAGAAAACCTTATTGTACAATTAATTAAATAAATAAATATAACTCCAAAGAATATATGTATGTAGTAGTAATCAATATCTGATGGATTCCATCTGATTAAAACAATTAACCTATTAATAACTAATTAGGATCATAATATCATATGCATCCAATTTAATTATATACATACCTGCATGATCTTGGGGCTATTGACCGGAGAGCTAGCAGTATCTTCCAACGAATCGTCGTACGAAATTTCTTTTGTTCTTGTTTTCTTGAAATTCAGTTTCTTGGAGAAGTTTGGCAAGCTAATGATTGTAGAGCATGCAACAAGTTGATCTTTTTGGGAGAATTTTTTATATTCAACAACAAAAGAAGCAGCATCAGAAACCATAGAAGTACTGCCAACAAAACTACTATTAAGATGATCATCGGAATATTGTTGTCCTTTTTGCTCGTTTAAGAAATCTTCAAAATACGTTGTCCAACCACTCTCTTCGGAATTTTGATCATCTGATATATCAGTCTCTCTATTAAAATCAGCAGATTTTTTTAGATATAAATTCATCGACTCCTCCATCGATCTATCTAGCTAAGACAATCGAAGACGGATTAATTAATTTATATATATATATATATATATATATATATATGACAAAAAGAAATTAGAAAGAAAAAAGAAAAAAGAAAAAAGAAAGAAAAAAAGTGGTATTAGCTTAGAATTCTAATTATGATGCTGGCTTTAATTTTGTAGAAAGAGATTTATAGGTGAAAAGGGCAGATGGAGAAAAAGGGTACCCATAATGTAGAATCTTATTGTGGGACAGGAGGAGTTGGGGAAGTTAAATCAGCATTACAACTTGCAACAGAAAATAGAAAGAGAGAGAGAAAGAACGTGCAAAGAAGCTAAATATATTGTTGAAATTGAAAGGGTTGTGTATGTTGACCTTTGTTAGTTCAAATGGAATTTTCAAACCCTTTGGCACGTATATATATATATAGACTCAAATCTGATGAATGTAAAGAAGAAGATTCAAGAGAACGTTATTCTAGAAGCAAGAGTCGATGAAGAGAGAAAATCTCAACTCTCGATTTAATTGGCCCATTTGAAATCCTCGATCGAGTAGAAACTGTAGCCTATAGACTCGTTTGATATGTACAAGCATATTTACTGTTGGTATGTAGGAAGTGCAGCAGTACGTGGGTGTGTGGGGGGATATTTCCTGATTTTTAGGGTAGTGTGGTAGAGTGGTAGTGTGGTAGTGTTTCCTATTTCCTAGTTAGTTGTTTATGATTCCTAACAGTTGGGCTATATAATATAGCCAGTAGATTGTTCTTGGTTTTTATGCAAAATATTAATAACTTCCTACCAAGTTCTCTTTTTCTCTCTGTTTTTCTCCCTCTATCTTAACCCCTCTATCTGTCACAAATTAACATACCATTTGGTATCAAAGCCCAAGTTCCGACTATGGATACCCGGGGAAAGTCTAATGCTGAATTCCGTAATGACGTAAACGAGACATTAGCCAAACATGAATCTCATTTTGATCAACTCCAAAAGCAAGATTGATCAATTTGCATGCCTCCATGCAAACAAATCATCACAGAGCTTCATGCCTTGCGTTTACCTCAACATCAAGGTCCTCCCCAACCTCATCATCACCCTCCGATCTGAAAACATTTCTTTGTGGGAGAAACCTCTAATGCCAACTGTGACCATGTTCATCAACACCTTAAGCTTTCCTTTCCAAAGTTTGGTGGTGATGATCCCACAGTGTTGATTTACAAGGCGAGCAATATTTTGAGTTCAACAATGTACCTCATGACCAACGAGTCCAGTTGGCATCCTTTCATCTCGAAGACATTGCTCTTCAATGGCATCGGTGGTTGATTAAGTTCCGTGGTCCTCTCACTTGGGCAGACCTCACTCGAGCGGTTCTTCTTCGTTTTGGACCCACGGAGTACGACGACCCATCCGAGGCTCTCACTCGCCTTCGTCAAACCACAACTATTGCTGCCTACCAGGAAGCTTTTGAACGACTTTCACATCGCGTGGATGGCTTATCTGAAGCCTTCCATTAGTTGCTTCATTGCGGGGTTACGAGACTACGTTCGGCTCGACATTAAAATTAAACATCCAACCTCCTTAACAGAGGCAATTGGCATTGCACGATTAATTGAGAAACGGAATCAGTTGCAGTGACAAGTCACTCCATCATCACGTACTTCATCCATCCACTACAACAAAAAGGCTTATCAATGATCGCATATCAAGAACGAGACGCATGTCGCAGATAGTCGTCAAGATAAAATCTGGTCATTTGGGATGCACATCAATGACCACTATTATGCACAAGAGATATCTGCGACCGCTATGAGCGCTTAATCGAAATGACAAATCCGATCGGCCGAAATTTGAGTTAGCATGGTCTAGGGCCAAAGCTGACGTGGTCCACATGTCCGTGACCATTATCAGTGACCTTGCGCGATCGGCCGACGATCATCGTGCCATCGCTAATAACGTTAAATGACGCATGCGATCGACGATATAAAAAAAAAAATTACAATGATTTTTTTTTTGTTTTGCGAATTCCCAAAAACACGCACTGTTTTCTACGCTTTATCCCAACACACATAAACACCAAGATAAACAACATACAAATCAATATAAACATCCATCGTCCACCAACACATACACCAAACTAGTATATAAACCTTTAAAACCAATATGATTTGAATAAATATAATAACATTTCAAAACTTGTTTAAGTAATATATATACAAACATCCAAATAATGAATATACAAGTACAAGGTTATGTCAAGCGTCATCCCTCCTCGATCACCCCTGTAATTAACAAAATAATAAAACAAGTTACAAATATAATAAATATGTTGATCTTTGGTATATATTATGATAATACATACAACAAATTGATTTTATACCCGTCGTCGTCATCCCCATGTCATCCTCCTGCTGCTGCTTTGCCATCGCTTCTTGACTAACTCCTCGGGATCAAGAGCCCCGGTGCTCGCCCGGTATCTTTAGAAGATTTTGATCTTGACATATAGCTCTCACACAAATCGGTAGGAGTATGAGCAAATTTGGATGACTCGACGATGGAAGACTGGGTAGCAGAGTTGCTGCCGAGCCATGAAGGATGGGCGGCGTCGTCGTTGTCCTTGACCTTTAATGTAGTTCTTCTTCACAATGACGCCTCTCCCACAACTCTTGATCGATAGGCGGACGTGGAGTGCCTTCGAGGATAGCTTCATTCAATAAACGTTTATAAGTATCCTGTTATCATGTTAACACTTAAATAGTTAAAAATAATATTTTGTAAGTATTAATAAACAAGATCGGGTTGTTAAAACTTATTACCGCTTATCTGGATAGCCTCAAGCGGAACCATCACGGTGGTACGTACGCATACACATCCAAACCAATGGATAGGTGACCTTGAGACCGAGACTCTATACAAAAAACAAAGAAAATATTACTAAGTAAAAATGGGATATTTTCTACAATTCATGATTGTAAACATATTAAAACTTGTAAATACGTGCAGGCGTTGATATCTCAGAATTTGTGAAATCGCCGCCGCCCTTGTATGTTTTTTAGCCTTTTCGCCATCGGATACACCCGAGGCTCTGTTGGGTGGCGGTCTTTTCGTCTTTTCACCCACCCGGCTCTTTCTCCATTTGGCACACATCTCAAATTTTATATGGATGGGTGCACCACTGTGGGCTATGCTTCGTGCATATAATCCTCTCCACAGCGCCGGATGGTCGATCTCGGCATTGTGAATGGCTTTTTTGTCGTTCTTTATTCAAGTTGTCCTTAGTGCGGACCGCGCACTTTTGCGAATAATGTCTCGAATCATCAACTTTGAAGCTGCGTCCTCCCATCTATCCGTTTACGCAAATAAAAAATAATAATAACATTACTAAATAAGTATCCTTGAATATTATATTAATATTATATAAATATTATTTGTCATAATTAAAAAAACATACCGAAATTTCGCCCCAAACAAGATCCTTGCGGGCGATAGGTGTGCTTCGCTTAACGTAATCACGGTGTGTAGGCCAATTTCGTAAAACATTTGTGATATGCACTTGACGATCTTATTATCCGAAAAATCACTATAATATACAACATCAATTAGCATATATTAAAGCAATTTATATCTAAGTTATAATATTTGTGAACATTTTTCAAACTTATACTTATAATACTTAAAAAAATTAAATGCATAGTCTCCCCTATAATATAGACTAGCCACATGCACGACTCAAGATACATATATGGACATTTCTAGGCACCCAAGACACAAACCAAGAGAAATATACAAATTTTCAATACAATAAGACCAAAACAAACATTACCAACATAATATCAATCAAAACATTACCAATATACAATAAATGGAATCTTAAATGCTTTTATATAAATGATATATGCGGACGACGTCTTTATTCGGAGGAGGGCGAATCGAATAAGAATCCGATCATCGGGATTAGTAGGGGCCTTGGGCACATTATTAGGCCCCCTACCCAAGCCGCACTTTTTCTGCGCTGCTTCAAAAGCCATCTGTATATTACAAATTTTAAGATGTTATTAGAGTCATATTTGATTACATGTATATATGACAATAAACATACGATGATGATATAAACATGTATATATATGAATATAAAATGACAATAAACAAAAGTTGCATTTAAATAGTTTAGTACATAAATATGATGTTGATATAAACATGTATATATATGAATATAAAATGACAATAAACAAAAGTTGCATTTAAATAGTTTAGTACATAAACATGATATTGATATAAACATGTATATATATGAATATAAAATGACAATAAACAAAATTGCATTTAAATAGTTTAGTACATAAACATGACAATGATATAAAAACATGTATTGCTAAACATACATTTCATGAGTTTAAGTGTCAATGTATGATTCGGAATCATCTTGTATGCACGTGTTGCAGATTCATAACCATCATCCGCTTGATTCTCGTGTCGATTCGATCAATAACTCTTCCTCCTCGAAGATCAATGTCATCGACACAAGTATTGACTCGAGGATCTAATTCATGTGGTTCATCTCCACCATCTAAGCTGGATTACTTCATTGTCGTCCTCCACATTTATTATATAGTCCGACTATGAAGCATCCGCTTCTTGGTAAATCTCCCCATCAACTAATTCTACACGACTACGGCGGGAGTATAAATTACAACTTGCCAATCAATCAGGCTGGTACATCCTTTTCCTACTGGGGACTAGGAGTGTAGTATACTTGTCTTTGTTTGAGTTGGTAAAATAAGCGGTTCGTTTAGAGCACGAGACCTATGAAGGTCAATATCGGCGATTCCATGTCCATGTCCTCACAACACGTATCCCTTTTACTAATCAAAACAAGCGGCACTTGAATAAGTGAATATGACCCCGTGACGTGCCTTCTTGCACGACAACTCTACGATTTCCTCCAACTCCCCATAAAAGGCACGACCAAGCTCATTGTAACAATCTCCTTGGACACACACTCCAGAGTTCGTTGTTCTTTTACCGCGCCCATATGCCTTTGTGTGAAATTCACAACCATTTATTTTATAACCATTGCGGCTGACTTGATCCTTGTCTGGTCCCATAGCTAGGACTTGTACATTAGTCGGAATCGTTGATCCCTCAGTCAAAGCCTACAAAAACTCCATCTTATTAAATGAAGTCATAGTTAACATATGGAGTATATATATTATATATATATATATACTACGTGCTTAAAATTGAACTTACTTTGTCCTTTAGCCAAAGTGCAAAGTTTTTATCCCGATTGATTTGAATATCTTTATTAGTTATGTCGGCATGCTTCACTTTTAACTTCGTCATCGACAATCTATACCATGTTATAAACATTAACATATTGGAATAAATTTTCAACTTAAAAGATAAAATATCAAGTTTACATGTGTACCTCACAAATTCGTCAATCTCCTCGTAATTGAGAAGAATGTAAGTATGTGCGGCATGTAATTCTTGCTCAGAGAGGAATATGCGCTTCCCTTTTCCATAAGCGCGACCCGATAGACCAAATACGAGAACCCGCCAATTAGTTCAACATTTCCCCCATCATCATGTCTCGATACTCGATTGGCCTTTGGTCAGACTTCGTCCAGGAAAATAGTCCGAGACAAACGTAGATATCTCATCAAAATCAGTATGCCTCGCGATATCGACCCCTCGACATAAACTCTATTCTTCACCTTCCTCTTAAGGTTTCCCATCACCCTCTCGAAAGGGTACATCCATCTATATTGAACTGGACCCCAACACGAGCTTCATAGGGAAGATGGATTTGCAAATGCTCCGTGGAGTCAAAAAAAACCGGTGGGAATATTTTTCCAATTTACACGTGATCTCTATGATGTTCTTCTCAAGTACAAACATGTCCTTCTCATTCAATGATTTTGAACACAAGTCTTTGAAGAAACGACTAAGATCCGTCAAAGCATCCCATATTGGTTTATCAAGCGAGATCCGAAATCTTATAGGCATGAGTCTCTCCATGAACACACGATAGCGGTCATGACTCTTCATCCCTTGCAATTTCCCACCGTAATACACCTTGCAATGTTTCGCGCGATATCCATCCGGTAGTTTCAGAGACTTAACCCATGTGCACACATCTTCAACTTGCTTTTTGGACAATGTGTACCTTGCATGCGGTTTAACAATCTTACCATTAGGAGATTCATAAAGTTCTAATCCAGGACGCTTACAAATATCTTTCATGTCCAAACGTGCCTTATCGTTATCTTTTGTCTTCCCCGTAACATTCATCACAGTGTTAAACACATTGTCAAACACATTCTTCTCAATATGCATCACATCTAGATTATGAAGAATCAAATTTGTAGACCAATAAGGCAACTCCCAAAAGATGCTTCTCCGAACCCAGTTATGAGATTCACCAAACCCATTGATTATGTTTGTCGCATCAACCTTACCAAATGGGATAACCAAGCAATCTCATCACACGATCTCGCATCTCCGTTCTCGACAATGATGCAGGCATATCATTATCTACTTTTCCCTTTCACGAAGTGTTCTCTATTTCTTGAAATGGGTGATCTACCTAAGAAGGCAAGCGATGATGATCAAACCAACAAGGCTTTCGACTTTTTGATAGATTAAACGACTTTGTATGCTCCATACAATACGGACAAGCCAACTTCCTGTGTGTACTCCATCTAGCTAACATACCATAAGCTGGGAAGTCACTTATAGTCCACATAACCGCTGCCCTAAGGTTGAAATTTGTTTTCGTTGCAACATCCCAAGTCTGTACTTCATCCTCCCACAATACCTTTAACTCGTCTATAAGAGGTCTCAAGTAAACATCTAAGTTCTTTCCAGGACTCTTAGGACCAGGAATCACGAGTGAAAGAAATAAGTATGGTTGTTTCATACACATCCAAGGAGGCAAGTTATACTTGAGTAACAATCATGAAGCCAACATGAGTAGTTTTAAACAATTTGAGTGGCCAAACAGTTGAAACCATCGATGGACAATCCAAGCCTCACATTTCTAGGTTCCAATGCAAATTCAGGATGTGCTAAGTTGAAATCTTTCCAAGCCTGCCCATCTGCGGGATGATTTAGTTCTCCATCTTTAGCTGGAGATTTCGCATGCCAACTCATATGTTCAGCTGATCTTGAAGACATGTACAATCTTTTTAGTCGATGTGTTATTGGAAAATACCTTAGAATCTTAAAGCGGTATACTTGATTTTTTTGTAGTCACACCCTCTTTATTAGGCCTAAAGCGATCATGATCAGAAAGCGTGCACCTTGTCATCATTCATTTTCCTTATAAAATAACATGCGATCGTTGGGACATGATCGATCTTTTGGTATCCAAGACCCAACTTCTTCACCATTTTCTTACAAAAGTAATAGTTACTGGGTAATTTCTCACCGTCAGCAACATACTCTTAATTTCCTTCAAGAGCGACTCAAAACACTCATGGCTCATGTTGTGATCGGCCTTGATGTTAAGTAATGTCGCCAGCCGCAGACAATGTAGTGTGTTTGGTGCAACCATGCCACATTGGCTTCTCATACCCTCGTCTAACAACTTAAAGAAGTCTTTGGCATCGAATTCATAGGTTTCTCTCCGCGCCTTGCTCCCAATCAAAATCGCCCCGCAATATCATGGACCATTTCATTCATACGATGAGTACTATCTTGCCCGGAATTGTGTACTTGTGTGATGCCACCATCTTTTCTCCGCCCATGTGCCCACCAAACATTCTTCGTAATTTCTCATGAACCCGAAACAAGTAAATGATAGTTTACCATGTCTCGTCCATATAATTTACATTCTTATACTTTAAACATGGACATCGATTCACGACTTACCATTCATACATTACGGGTGACTATATCGCGATACTCCAAAAACACTTGGCAACCAAATTTCTAAATTCAATCAGAAGACCTATCTGGGCACTTGACTTTCGTCGTGCCATCCAACTACGGTCTGAATAGAGGTCCATGATTCCACGGTACCTACTACAGACAACATTATAAATGTTAACATATGACTTGAGCATACTTATAACCATATGACTTGAGCATACTTGTAAGATGTATATATGATTAACATTTAAGCATACTTCTAAGCATATGACTTAAGCATACTTGTAACCATATGACTTGAGCATACTTGTAAGCATATGATTAACATTTAAGCATACTTGTAAGCATATGACTTGAGAGCATATGACTTAACGAATGAATGCAAATTAAAGCAGTATGAGAAACTTTAAATGTTATTAAATTTAGTATGAGAAACTAAGTAAATGCTACTTAGTTTAATAGTTATATTATCTCATGTTATTTTATTTTAATTTGTTTTTATTGTTTATCGTAAGTGAATACGTAAGGTATTTCATTCATGCTAGCTTTATATCAGAGTTTACTAACTCATTTATCTAACTTTTGAGTATCTTGGAGATTCATTCATATCAACTAGTGTGCTAAGGCGCCTAACATGTTTTAAGATTATACCCCTCACGGTCCCTTTCTATAATTTTTTATGTTTTGGGATAGTCACAACATGATTGAGCAATTTATAGCTTTTATAACATTTTATAGCTTTATTCTTGTATACATAAGTGTTAAATACCCTTGTTTTTCTCGTTATAGCCAAAAGCAGGTCTCTTTATTGACTAAAAGTGTGTCTAGTTACCTCTCTCTGTTGCACTAACGGTTCCTTTAGCATCGTTCTATTTTGGCTTAATGACCCCCTAATAGCTTAGCATGCTAACAACCAAGCTTGGCTTGGCCCTGTGAGGCTTTGGCTAAGCTTCAAGCGTAGCTCTCGTGTGGCCTCATGCCCCAAGCCCAATTTCATCACTCTAACATCCCTTAATAGGCTCTAGTGGATCACCAATAGGCTCGTTAATAGTATAAATGTTCGCAACTACTGACCTAATAAAAAAATTTACGAGTCTCCCCTATAATACTGGACTAGCCACACGCATTACGACGGCATGTATATACTGATCATTTCTAGGCACCCAAGACCAAACCAAGAGTCCACATAGACGATCTTGCATAAGTATAAGTAATGTGAAGAAAAGCCTAACTATTACCCATAGGCGATCTTGAATAAGTATAGTTCTTATATAGGCATAGATTTGACTATAATTTCATAAACAAATCCACATGTAGGCAAGAGAAACCTTTAGCATTCAAACAACTTTAAAATTATGATAATAAAAGGTACTTTAGGCATGATTAAGTACTAAATTATAATGTGATCCCCAAGCCTTCCATTATAAATATTATTACATCAAATAATTGTTATAAATATCAATACCTATAATATGATGGCTATACAAATTGGACCGAGAATAAAAGAAGAAATAAAGCAAACAAACTTATCGACGTAGAGTCTCGGTGATAAACTGTTGTGTTGAGGATACACTTTTTGAAAGCCCCTCCTTCCTAGAACCTCTTTATCTTCGCAAATTACATCACATAAATCAGATTGACGTTATAATGCGGTTGACTCAACTAAATCGCAATGAACACATAATGATAATATCGAAATGATAACAATTGAAAAGTTTCATTGAACAATAATACCGAGATTCCTAATCGCTAAAATATTCCCAATGCTTCCTTCCAATATCTATTTGAACAATACCACGAAATCAAACTATTCCAATCTAGCATACATATCAATCAAAACATTACCAATAAGCTAATTTCTATATATAGGAACAAATAACACAATCAATGAAACCAATTCCATAACATCCTATTCAATTTCCAACTGATTAATTAGAGCAACCCCAATTCATATCTAAGTCAAACAAACCAAAAGTTCAAGCACCAATAATAACAAAATGAAAAAAAAAATTAGGCTATGTTTCATAATAATGAGTTTATTTTATAAATTTTAAAATAAACTTTAATTAGTTCATTGTCATTAGTTGCCTTTTAATCTTAATTAAGGCATATTCATTTTTGATTTAGGGTTTGTCTAAACCACATTCAATTAACAAATTAACAAGGTTTCTAGTAGATTTTAAGTGGGTTACCTTTGTAGAAAGTGGCGGTGGTGTGGAGGGAGGCGGCGGTGGCGGTGGCACACGAACTTCTTCTCCTTCTCCTTCCTTCCCCTTTCTCCTCTCTTCTCCTTTTCTCCTTTTCTCTGCGTTCGTGTCGAATTTAATGTCGGGTAATCGATAACATTTAGTTTGATCGTATGATTTTATCAATGATCGCACGCTGATCATTGATTTTTAATGATATGGACTTATCAAAGAACCGCACGCGAGAGGCGATTTCAAGTGGTCCTATGACAAAAATTGGCGCCAACATTTCAAACCAAAATTTTGGTGGCAAATTTATACTTCATTGATCGATCAACGATCGCGATGCGGTCATTGTTAAACATTAGCGACTAGATTACGTTTGATTCGCAGATGATGATCATTGTGATTAATATCGTAATCGACCGATGGTGTGATCACCGACATCGCTGGTCGACGATAGACCTTTTTCTTGTAGTGATCACCGTTCCATCCAAGGTAACGACCAATTCAGTGGCTGGATTGCTTGGACCTCCACCCACCATGTGTCTATCGGTACCCTTAAATTCGACACCATTACGGCGTATAACGAACCAAGAAGCTAAAGAACGGCGGGAGAAAGGCTTGTACTATTATTGCAACGAAAAGTTTATTCCGGGCCACCGTTGCAAATCTCCCCAGTTTTTCATGATAGAGGACTCAATGCATCATGAACTGGAGGAGAAAGAGGATACCAACCAAGGAACAGAAGACAACGCACCCACCCCAGAAATCTCATTCCATGCAATTGCGGGAACAAATCATCCACAAACCATCAAGGTATCCGGCAAGTTAAAGAACAAGGAGGTTACAGTGTTGATCGATGGTGGAAGCACTCACAACTTTATCGACCAAGCCATTGTGTCAAAACATGGCCTACCAATAAAAAAATATGAGAAATTACAGGTAACCGTGGCCAATAGAGAGAAGATAGAATGTGTTGGGCTTTGTCCGTCTCTCACGATCGTCATCCAAGGACACTCTGTCACAGCGGATTACTATATACTTCCAGTCACAGCTTGTCAGGTAGTCCTAGGCGTTTAATGGTTAGCTACTTTGGGACCAATAGAGACTGACTACAAGAAGCTTACGATGACTTTCCAAAAAGGAGGGATCCCATGCACCCTTCATGGAATGAAACAGATGGGGTTAGAAACCTTATCACAGAAGGAGTTTAATAATTTGTATGGCACTGGGAATCTATTTGCCATTATTCCAACGGGTGCCCACTCCCACCAGGAATCACACCCACCAGATTTGGCCCACCTATTATCAACCTTCTCTCACGTGTTCAAGAATCCTACTGAACTACCCCCACAACGCACATATGACCACCGAATCACATTACAACCCGACGCCAAACCAGTTAGTGTAAGGTCGTATCGGTATCCCTATTATCAGAAGGATGAGATTGAAAAGATGGTGAAAGAACTACTACGGCAAGGGCTCATACGACCTAGTCGTAGCCCTTACTCATCATCCTTTGCTTTATCAAGCGCAAAGTCGATGGAGAATGGAGGTTACGTATCAAATATGAGCTTTGAACAATTTAATGTGATGAAAGACAAGTACCTGATCCCAATAATTGATGAACTCTTGGATGAACTCCATGGTGCTAGGTATTTTTCAAAACTTGATCTCCGATCTGGCTATCACCAAATTAGGGTGCAGGAAAAAGATATTCCAAATACAGCCTTTAGAACACATGAAGGGCACTATGAGTTTGTTGGGATGCCTTTTGGTCTCACCAACGCACCAGCAACCTTCCAAAGCCTTATGAATGACGTCTTCCGACCCTATATGCGACAATTCATTCTAGTTTTTTTTAATGATATTTTGGTGTACTCCAAATCCTGGGAAGAACATCTGTTTCACCTTCGCACAGTCTTAGAAATTTTGTCATCAAACCATTTATTTGCAAAAGAATCTAAATGCATGTTTGGTGTGACCTCTGTGGATTATCTGGGACACGTTATTTCTGAGCAAGGAGTCCAAGTCAACCCAACCAAAATAATAACTGTACAAAATTGGCCAAGACCAACGAACACCAAAGGAGTAAGAGGATTTTTAGGTTTGGCGGGATACTATCAGAAATTCATTCGACACTTTGCTAGCATCGCAACACCCCTCAATCAACTGTTGACAAAAGATGGCTTCCAATGGCATGAAGCAGCAGAAGAGGCATTTAAAATATTGAAACAAGCATTGACAACTACCCCAGTTCTCAACCTTCCCGACTTTACACAGAGTTTCGAAATTGAGTGTGATGCTTGTGGGACTGGCATTGGCGCGATGCTTACCCAAAATAACAGACCCATTACTTATTTTAGTGAAGCACTAAGAGAATCGTCACAATCTCTGTCCACATACGAAAAGGAAATGTTGGCCATCGTGAAATCAGTGAAAAAGTGGCGACCATACTTACTTGGAAAGCCCTTCATTATGCGTACAGATCACAAAAGCTTGAAATACCTCTTAGAGCAGTGCATCACTACTCCAGCTCAGACTAGATGGCTTCCAAAAATCATGGGCTATGAATATACAATTGAGTATAAGAAAGGGGCTGACAATAAAGCTGTGGACTCATTATCCAGGTTAGTGGAATTTCAAGGTTTGTTCATTTCAAGTCCTAGAGCTGATTGGTGGACCCAACTTAAAGATGAAGTGGCCCGGGATCCTTTTTATTTGGATTTGAAATTAAATAATGCGTTCTCTAAACGTGATGGTGTATGGTTGAAACAAGGAAGGATTTATTTGAATCCCAATTCACCACTAGTTCATGATATTATATCTGAGTGTCATTCCTCACCTTCTGGTGGTCACTTCGGTTTCCATAAGACACTCTCACGTCTCAAAAAAATTTCTCTTGGTTGCATACGCAACGCATCTTGTTAAAGAATTTTTGCAACGTTGTGAGGCGATGTCAGCGTTATAAAATCGATACTATGAAGCCCACGGGACTTCTACATCCACTACTGGATTAGGATCGTATATGAATGAAACATCTCTATGGATTTTATAGAGGATTGCCTCCATCTAATGGCCACACAATTATTATGGTAGTTGTTGATCGCCTCGTCGAAATATGCCCATTTCATCCCAATAAAACATCCTTTTACAGCTGACTTTGGTCGCTAAGGTATTAGATTCTTAATGTAAGACGCGTCTACATGGGGTTCCCAAGACCATTGTTAGTGCCAGAGACAAAGTGTTCACAAGTTCTTTTTGGCGTGCTTTATTTTCAAAACTTCAATCTGCCTAAACTTTGCATGAGCTCTAGTTACCATCCACAGTCCGACGGTCAAACGAAGGTAATAAATCGTATTTTAGAGCAATATCTGCGATGCTTTGCAGGGGAACAACCATGAAAATTGGTGGAATGGGTACCCTGGGCTGAATTCAGCTATAATACATCCGTTCACTCTTCTACCAAGATGACACCTTTTAAAGCTGTTTATGGGGTTCCTCAACTAAACTTCTTGTCATATGATCCAGGTACTTCACCAGTACAGGCAGTGGATGACTACTTAAGAGACAGAGATACCATTCTTCGTGAGTTACATTTGAATCTCTCTCGAGCTCAAGAACGAATGAAAAACCATGCTAACCAACACCGCCGAGAAGTGACCTTTGAAGTCAGAGATTATGTGTATTTAAAACTCCAGACTTACCTTCAAACAACGGTAGCGTTTCGTAGTTCTTTGAAGTTATCTCCATTGTATTTTGGTTCATATGAAGTTATTAACAAAGTGGGTCCGGTAGCCTATCGCCTTGCCTTGCCATCGGGGTCACTGATTCATAACGTGTTTCACGTGAGTTTGTTGTGCAAACATTTGGGACCAGTATCTACTGTATCTACTCAACTTCCACCGGTGACTGAGGAGTCCATCATCCTTCCACAACCTGAAACCGTGCTTGATCGTCGTACAGTACAAAAAAATCACTATCGTCCAAAAGTTGAAATTTTGGTTAAGTGGAAGGGGGCACCGATTGAAGATGCCATGTGGGAAGATGTCAGACGCTTGTCTCGAACCTATCCCGATTTTCCTTGCGGACAAGGAAATTTAAGGGGGGAAGATTAATGTACAAGTATATTTACAGTTGGTATGTAGGAAGTGTAGCAGTACGTGGGTATGTGGGGGGATATTTCCTGATTCTTAGGGTAGTGTGGTAGTGTGGTAGTGTTTCTTATTTCCTAGTTAGTTGTTTATGATTCCTAATAGTTGGGCTATATAATATAGCCAGTAGATTGTTCTTGGTTTTTATGCAAAATATTAATAACTTCCCACCAAGTTCTCTGTTTCTCTCTGTTTTTCTCCCTCTATCTTAACCCCTCTATCTGTCACAAATTAACATACCATCATTTTACCGCCAAGTATGTCGCGTGTTCATAACATTTTTTTTTACGTATCGATGTTACATAAATATGTGGACGACCCGAACCACATTATTAAATTGAAACTAAACGATATAGCAGAAGATTTAACGTATGAGGAGATACGTGTTAAAATCTTGGATAAGAAGGATCGTATTCAACACTCAAGGGTTATACCTCAAGAGTTAAAATTTGAAATGAAGTCAAGGTATCCTCACCTCTTCGGCATACCAGTTATGTACGTAAATTTCGAGGGTGAAATTTCATAAGAAGGGGAGATTGTGAGACCCCAAATTTTATGAATAAAGATTTAAATTTCTCATTATGGTGTGGATTTGATATAATGTTATAGTTGTGGGTAATATGTATAAATTTTGAAAAGTATGCAAGTTGTTATATAATATTCGATTGGTTGGGGAATATTCATTTTCCGGGGAATATT